>CM025784.1:14327286-14342087 GCA_014636745.2 Centella asiatica | reverse complement strand
TTTTTTTTTTTATTTGTTTTCTGTATATCTTAATAATTTTTAAAACAAAAAAAAGTTAGTTCTTTTTTTTTTTTCCCCCCCCCCCCCCCCCCCCCCCGTTTACAAACATTTGTGCTTATATTGCACTAACAACATAAAACTCATGCATTAAATATCCAGACAACATTTGAAATTAGTCTTATTTTCACTTTATTCTTATTTAAAATTCTGGGTCCTCACATTATAACTTGTTTAGTAGAAAAAACACTTGAATAGAGTGTTTGAAAGTGCTTATTATAAAATAAACAATAAGTGACGTACAAATTTTTTAAGCATGATGAAATAAGTTAGAGTAAATGTGATTTTTTTTAATCACTTATTTTATCTAATAGCTTATTCAAAATTTATACATATAATAAACACTCATTTTTCAAACACAACCACTTATTATATAAATAAATTTGTTTAAAATAAGTTATCCCAAATTACACACGTTCTCACTTATTCAAATAAGCTAAATTTAAAAATAAACACTTAATTAAATAAATTGTGTCAAACAAGGAACAGTTTCCCTTTTTGTTTTTTGGGCTTTTTTATTATGGATGAAATGACGATGGTGTGATAAGTGTTGCTTTGCACCACAGAAATTTACGGTACTTAAATTTCGCCAATAATGTGCCTTTTCGCAAAAGATTTGCTTCAATTTTGAAACTTAAACATATATGTGCACGAGTATAAATTTTCTTTAAGATATATTCTATCTTAACAATTTTTCTATTTTACAGTCAAAAGTACATTTTTTATCGTTTATCAAATTTTGTATTTATCAACAATTCCATCAAATTTCCTATTATACAACTTAAACCATTAAAATATCATTTTCCTACCGTTCAAACTATTTCTCATTTATACTATTTTATTTAGTCACTAATGCATCTTCATTATTTAATATTACTTCTACTTCCAGCCATGAACAGTACATATTAAAAATGGGGATTTATTTTTTATGCTCCCTTGGACATCTCTAATTAAACGAAATCTGCTGCAGCCCAAAATTCTTTGTCCATCCATTCCCTATTTTAGGGACAGAAGCAAGTTTACAGCAACCGGTGCTAGTGCTCTTACCAAATGGAATAGTCCCTCCGTTCTATTTTATTTGATAAATTTTTTATTTTAAAATATCCCAAAACTTTGATAAATTAATTAGTTCAAAATTTTATTATGTTTTTAACTTACTAAATTATGTTTTATTAAAAGACAAGACATTTAAAATGAATTTTCATTGAAAGATATATTTAGAAAATAATAACATTTCATTATTACAAAGACACCATTTTTTTCATCCAAGTGAAAAAAAAACTTATCAAATAAAATAGATAGTGTTATGGTTTGTTTAATTGGGGTTTGCGTTAAAATTGGGTGTGCAATTGATGTTTAATCTCCATAATTGAGAATTGATGTTTTGCATTTAGTAAAAGTTTGTTTTCATATGATTCGAGTACAAGATGTAAACTCAAGCCACCCTAATACTCTACTCCTTAATATGTCAATGAAGATCTTTTCAAAGAAGCACACAGATTGATTTCTATTTGTTATTACAGTGGGGTACCATGTTTTGAACTTTATCAGAAGCTATCTTCGTGCTAGAGAATTTTACTGAATTTTTTATCTTAAAATGGCATTAGCTATTCAAGATTTCAAATTAATTAAAAAAAAAACAAACAATCAAACAAACAATTGAAGAGAGCTGGAATCTGGACTCTGGCAACCAAAAACTTACTGGTTAAAACAGAGATATACAATATGCAGCATTGCAAAGAAATTTTAATAATAAAATAAAGAACCAAAATACAGGGCATTACTGAAATCAAGGATGCCAAAACATTAAAGATGATTTAACGCTGAAATGACGCCAAAACCCATAATTGCAAACTTCAGAACCAACAAATAACAAATCAAAAATCTAGTGTAACATCAACAAATGGATGGATTTGTAAACCAACCATCTCAGAGGCTTTATCACAAACTAATAGAACACAAAATGCAATAACTCCAATCCCTTCATTAAAATTTCCACCATTTACACCAATTGAAGTAACAAACCATAAGACGAGAGATAAACAGCTAACAGCTACAATTAGAGGACATAAATATGATTATTTCAACAATATCCTAAGCCCTCTCACCACGAATCCGACGAGCAAGCTGGATATCTTTCGGCATTATTGTAACCCTCTTCGCGTGAATCGCACACAGATTTGTGTCTTCAAATAGACCTACAAGGTACGCCTCCGCCGCCTCCTGAAGTGCCGCGACGGCGGAGCTCTGAAATCGGAGATCGGTCTTGAAATCCTGAGCGATTTCTCTCACCAACCTTTGAAATGGAAGCTTCCGGATTAAAAGCTCTGTACTCTTCTGGTACTTTCTGATTTCCCTC
Source organism: Centella asiatica (assembly GCA_014636745.2). Taxonomy (NCBI): domain Eukaryota; kingdom Viridiplantae; phylum Streptophyta; class Magnoliopsida; order Apiales; family Apiaceae; genus Centella; species Centella asiatica. The sequence goes on along the minus strand of CM025784.1, from coordinate 14,339,671 downwards.
AACGCCACCGTTCCCGGCCTGAATCTGTGTGGCTTTTTCACTCCTCCGGTTGCCGGAGCAGACTTCCTCGCCGCCTTTGTGGCCAGTTGCTTCCTCGGAGCCTTTCCTCCGGTGGATTTCCTTGCGGTTTGCTTGGTACGAGCCATTGATTGTTGCGAGAATCGAGAAAGGAAGGGACACGATTTGAACTGAAAATGAAGATGATTATTAAAGATTTGAGATTGGGGGTTTTGGAGGGGTTTTTATAAATGGAAGAATGAAAGATTTGTGAAGACTGAGCGGGAATGTTCAAATTTTTGGGGTTTTTCGGCTGGATAAATTTGAACCGTTGGATTAAGGTGGCACGGATTACGATCCTTGTGATGTAGTCCGTGGCCAATCAAATTTACTTTTTCATTTCCATTTTAAATTCATATTTTCAATTAAAATGAGATTGTAATAATAACATCTTTGAATTTATTATTTTATATTACCTTCATTTTTATTTAACAATAATAATAATAGTACTGACTTACATTTTCATATGTAAATGTAATACTATTTTGAAGTTTGTGAAATGAATTTATAAAAATATGAAAGTAAAAAATTTCATATATAAGAGTAACATTAAACATATTTCATGATTTTATGATATTCAAAAAAATTTAGTTCAAATTTAAACTATAAAATTTCACAAACTTAATATTCCTTTTGTCTCAAATTAAATGTCTTAATTTGACTTTGATGGTCAAATTAACTAAATTTTGATTTTTAAATTTGACAAATATATTTATATTTACACAATTATAAAAATTAAGTCTTATAGTTAATTATATGAATTTTTATTTGGTATAAATATTGTCATTTATATTTTTATAAAATAACTAATGGTGTGGCCTATACACAGTACAGGGCAGATTTTGTAATAAACTTTATTACTGTTTATTTAATAGGTATAATTTTTGTATTTTATATCATTTGACGCATGTTATTTTAATAGTTTAGTACTTTATTTTATTTTAGTAGATTATAAGGTCTCAAAGTTAAATTTGCAAATTAATCTGAGAAGTAATACTTTATGGATAGTCACATAATATATCATGCTAATTTTCGTTGTAATATTACTTTTGTCTTATTTTAAAATATTGGCAAAATATGATATATTAAAAATCACTAGCGTTCCGTATGAAATAGTTTTTCATTTTGCTTTTTTGTCTAAATTTGTTTAATTTTTTTCTTGGTAATTGTCGTTATATATTAGTTGTTTTAACTTTCCTAAGAAAATTTCTCACATCGTTGATAAGTTTTACTCTATTTGTCCACAAAAAAAGTAACACTTAAACTTTTAATAATTATTAATTTTGCATTTTTAATTAAGAATTAAAGTTACAAATAATAAATTTTTCATATAAAATTTGTTATGAAAGTGCAATTAAAAATAAGATTAGAAGATTGTAATGGCAACTTTTAAAAAATATAGCATTATAATAAATAAATAATTATGCAAATGTTACTCTCTTTTTGAAACAAATTTTATTCTTAAATGTTGCTTTTTTTTTTTTGAACAAATGAAGTGACTTTTTTTATCAAATGATAGTATATTTAACTTTAAAAAATTAATGTAATTTATAAAAATTTTATATGAAAATTATATTGTGATTAAAAATTTTTATTAAAAACCTTAAGATTACAGATTCTATAAACTATAATCCACTAAGAGTAAAAATTGATATATTTTTCAACCACTTTTTAATAAGTGTTGTATACTACCATCGCATATCTCTCGTTTCTCATTTCCTAATCACTCTATCTTCTCTCTCACCTCGATCATTAAAAAGTTCAATCATTTCATTTTATTTAAAAGGATAAAAATGAGGTAATATCTCTAATGGGGAAAATCCTTGTCCAATTTCAATTTCAATTAAATATATGCGCAAGTTTCTCCCAACTTCTTCAAAACACGGATGATTTTCTTCTTTTGAAAGTACAAATCACTAGAGTTTGAATTCAAAGAAAGAGTTTGAGGTTAAAGAAAAAGCAAAACTTGAACGCATAATTTGTGTTATGGTGTTTGTACTATAATAAAAAGGTACCTCCAACTTCTTTTTTATTGTATATCTTGGTGATCCATTATTAGTTTTTATTTTCTGGAATCAGCATCAATTGAGTGCCCATTTAGTTTGCGGAGTCTACATTGATTGATATTGATATGTTCCTTTATTTGGTGTTAAACATTTATTACAAAAAAAAAAAAGATTATATTCTAAATTCATTAACGTCTATAAAATTTGCATCAATCAATATGTATGCACATACTTAAACGTGTGTCTCGTTAAACTAATATTCAATAATTGAATCATTAAAGAAAAAAAAAACATAAAAGCCACCTATAGTGAGAAAACAATTAACATGATAAAAAGAGGTTCCAAATATTTTAAATTTGATTGTGACAACTAACAAATATTACCATCATTAAATGATAATTTTTTAATTGTGATACCGTCGTAATCTATTTAATACGATGTCTATCAAAATTGAAACACTAAAGAAGCCTTCAAACTGAGCTGGCAGAAAAGATTTTGTGGGTTTGTAAATGTTGTATTTGATCATGATATTTTAAAGATGTATGTCAAAGAAAACGAGTTGATACGGGATGAGGATGAACCAAATATTTCTGAAAAAATGTTGAATGGTTCAAATTCTACGGAGATGTGATTTCATCTTTCTTATGGTTAGATTAAATTACGTTGCAATAGCTTCATTCACTTGAATAAAAGTATGAATTTGACCTCTTTTATATTAAAGTATTAAATAAAATAGGAGGTTAATTAACAAAAAATAAAGTAATTAATCAAAGGTCTAATTAATCACCACGCCTATATCGTAAGTATTAAACAAAATTTGAGGTCAATCAACAAAAAATACAGTAATTAATCAAAAGTCCAACTCATCATCGCGCCTATATTGTAAATATGCAATTACGAATAATTCAATAAAAGTAATAACAATTAGACATAACACGATTCCAAATAAAAAAATTTCAATCCTTTCATTTTATTTAAATGGACAAAAAGGAGGCAATATTTATATATAAATAATAATATAAATTATCATGAATCTCAATGTTCCGAATTGACTTATAATTTTTGGATTATACTCAAATTAGTTTCAAAAAATAAGTATCACTTATTTTTGAAATTTTATAATTTTAGATTATAAATAGAACGAGATGTAACTGACTGAAGATGAAAAATATTCACATAATTTAACTAGATGCAGAGAAGTAGGAAGATAAAATGAACCACATAACGAGTGTAAATAATTGTCTGCTTGTGAAAAGAGTCACTTATTCTTCATTTTCTCCCATAAATAATTTTAAGATTGTAAGTATTTGGCATAAAAAACAATTTTTATATTAAAAACTTACATCTCTAGACAGGCCCTTGAGTAACATAAGTGATTTGGACCAAATTGTCCCTCTCTACCCTGCACCCAATTACTTGCGGACTCATCTCTAGACCATCGCAACGGTATCGAATTAACGGTTGTAACACCAATGTCACCACCACATGTTATACCATTGCAGCTTCACCATCGCAATCATAATTGACACATTTATCAAAATCACCCAACCCATAAATAAAACCGAATAAATGCAAGAGTAAGAAACACAAACCTTTTTCTTAATTCTCAAATCTTTTCAACTTTAATTCTTTTACCAAAAAAAAAATCTTGTTGAAATTATTCTATGAATTATTATCACGAAATAATTATCCTAAAGCTTGATTATATCTTAGGGATTTATTCCCTATAATCTCTAGCAAACCTTTATGATAAGTACAATAAATACGTTAATGACTAAATCAAACATGTTTTTATTTTACATCTTATTTTTCTAAGATAAGTATTCACAATTTCACAAAATAAAGGCAAATTGACTTTATTTCTTTCTTCTTTTTTTCTTTTTTTTTTCCTTGGTGGTGATGGGACTCAAGACTACAAACTCGACCTATTGTTTCTTCACTCACTAGAGTCGGGTCCCGAACGCGACCCCAAGACATGAAGAATCTCAACATTTCAGACAACAATAATGTGGTCAACTACATGGTGAAACATTTTATGTGTCACAATCGTCTTGATCAGTATAAAAAAGATAAGAAAATAATTATAGTCACCGTACCTATTACATCCCACACGTGCTAGACACATCAATCTTCTTAGGAATCTCTCAGGCACATGCAAGACACATGTATACCCTTGTATAAATAGTAAACCTTAACACCTTTAATGAAAATTACATTTTCTCTCTCTAAAATTATTATCTCACTAGAATCATCTACTAATTTACTCACTCTTTAATCGAAAACGTCTCAAATTAACCCGCCCATAACCCTCTAACCCTGTTCTTATACAAATTTACACGCTGACCGAAAAATTTAAGTCATTCAGCCCTCATTACGGATTCATACCTCAACATGTGGGACGCACAGTATTGCTTCTCTAAATTGATGTTACATGTTAATTGAATACGCTTGAACGAGATTGTCTAGTGAGATAAGTTGACAACCGACCAACCATAGAAAATTACAGTTTGCTCTCTCCGTGTCTGGACCCTTTTTTATTTATTTTAAATATCTTTTTTTAATAAAAAAATATCATTACAAATAAATATCTGTCTTCTTTTTTTTACAATTTCTCTGTAGTTTAGAGGTGGAGAAAATGAAACTATATTCCAAAGCCGGCCAATAAGGAGTCAACTATTTTTAGTTAAACTTTTTGAATGGTAGGATTGAATGTCAATTTAATTACTGTGTTAGTCATTCGGGTGTGAATCCGAATTTATTCTCCCTTCTCTAATGTATTGGTGAGAGACTGTCTATGAAGGTATACTTTGTTTTACGTATAAATAAAGGGGTGGAGAATCAAACGCATGCGGGGTGCCTTAGTTAACTTGATTAAGGTTATTTAAAAAAACGAAATAGTTTCAATTCTGCATCATATTTTATTTATTTATAATATTTATTAAAATATAAAGTAAAATAATTAAATTTTAAATTATGTTGATCTAATTATTGACCTTAATTAAATATGACATGAATTAATGGCCTTTTGTCTAAAAGATACCTTATATTGTGAAATATTTTCTAATATTATTATAATTTTTTAGTCATAATTTTTGCGCTCGGTATTTATTTTTAGTCCATAATATATTAAAACAAAAGTTTTGAAAAAAAAGGCTCCCAAAGTAACTTTTGGCTCTCAGACGTTTTACAAAACCAAAAAATTAATATTAGGGATCAGTTATATACTAGATTTTGTGAGACTATCAATAATGCAGAGTTATAATTGTTTATGGAGTGATCGTTATAAATCATTACGTAGCAATAATTTTAATATATATCAATAGTTTCTATATAAAGCAGAGTTATAATTGTTTATGGAGGGTCCATTATAAATCATTATGTAGCAATAATTTTAATATATATCAAGAGTTTTTTTACAGATTTAAGAGTTAAAAGTCACAGATCGACCTTCATCTTATTCCTCAAACTTAATTTCTATATTACAATTATTCACAAAGTAGTTTTTATCTAATCTCATGAATCACTATTACGGAATAATTACCTTAAAGAAAATATATTGCATGTATTTTTTAACAAATCTTTATGATAGGATAACAAACACGTTAAGAACATAGATTAATTGATTAAATGTATTTTTCAGTTTACATCTTATTTTCCTAACACATCTAAGCATTCAGATGATACAAACAAATTTATTTTTAAATTTTATTTATTTACTTATTTTATATTTTTTGTATAATTTTGTTGGTGGTGGAATGGAGAGTGTAATTTTTCTAACTTAATGTTACACCGTCATTTTGAATTCGCTTACTTCACTACTACAAAATTGATCATTTGCGTCGGTTAAAATACATATTTTGCGTCGATTAAGAGGAGACGCATATGAAGGAGACGCAAAAACATGACTATTTTGCATCGGTTAAACAGATGATGCAAAAAACTATCATTTGCGTCGCATCTTTATATTAACCGACGCAAATGATAAAAGTCATTTGCGTCGAACCTTTATATTAACCGACGCAAATGATAAAAGTCATTTGCGTCGCACCTTTATATTAACCGACGCAAATGATAAATGTCATTTGCGTCGTACCTTTAAGACAACCGACGCAAATGATAATGGTTATTTTTTTAAAAAAAAATTCATTTTAAAATATAACATATCCAACCTGTACATTAAAAAACTATTTCTAATGCCACAACAAGACAAAAATACAAAATTGAACTACTTCATTTGCAAAAGAGAAATATATACAAATCAAAATTTACAACATGTTCAATCACAACGTGATATCCATTCCTAAAATTACATTACAAACTTGTTCAAAGGTTATATATTTGCTGTATTCTACTATATTTCGTAAAATTACATTTCAAACCTGTTTAAAGATCATATACAATCATTCATAAAAAATTCTGCCCACAAGTCTCAAATTTCATCAATTTCAAATTTAGAATATGACTTTTTTCCACTCAAACCCTGTAGAATATTATAAAAAAAAAATAATTAAGCATATAATTAAAACCACTATACAAGGTAAATTTGTTATTAGACTGAAATAGTTAATTACATGCATATAATTAAAAACAATATACCTCGGTCCATTTTGTAAAGAGAGTCCGGTGATGTAACTTGACAATGTCATACATGTACCGCATCACATAGTAGCCGCACTCGATACCTCCTTCTTGTTGAGGACACTATATAAATAGTCAAGTTGATTAAAAATTTGTTCAAATTATATTATACAAACCAGCAAAGTCAACTCTGATTGGATAATTTAGCAACTATTTTATACGTTAACCTCATCTGTATATCAATACAACTTATTTTTTTTCTTCTTGTCACCTTGAGCAAGATATACTCTAAATGCCCTACTCATATATATATATATGAGTGAATAAATATGTTAAAAGGGATTTACACGGTTAAGTTATATTAATAAGTTATGAATTAATATATAATTTACTTACACTGTCATTAATGCTTTGATTTGCATATTCCTTTCTCTCTTCAATGAGTCGAACACATATATTGCATTTTGATCATAAGATATAAGAAGTAACATCCAATACTTCCTACATTTTTAGAAATTAAATAACAATGTTAAATTATATCGGTGAACATTCTAGCAAAGGAATCTATATAATAACAATGTTAAATTATGTTCTTACTTTTCGAAATACGGCGCTAAGATGAATTTCTTCGACTGACAACCTAGCAAAATATTTGTAATGTATCGAGTTGTGCCATCTTGATGTATTTGATCTGGTAGGATCAAACACAGGTTGCGAAAAATAACTTTAGGAAGATTTCGTAAAAAAATTAATCACCAGAAATCAACACTAAAGGATCAATTGGTTAGTTTGCTTAAAGAAATTAATCACCCACAAAGCTAACATCACCCACAAAGCTAACACAAATCAGTTGTGAAAGTATAAAGGAATTAACCACCAACTTTCGGATAAACGTAAGTAAAAACTCACACAAGTTTTTTAATCAAAGTCTCCTGTTCATCGTACAACATAAGTAGCTATTTATAAGCTGTCATAAAACCCTAGTTCTACTTTGAAAAGAATTCTACAATGGAAAAAAAATCTAATCCAGCTATGGAAAGAACTGTACAACGAAAAGAAATCTAATCTGAAAAAGAATCTAATTAAGCAAAGAAAGAATAGAAACAAACCTATTACAATTAGAAAACTAATAAAAATAATTTAACAATCTGTAACCGAGGAAATAGTCCTTGACGGGTTAACTTGAATTAGTCTCCGATAGTATAATTTATACCCTGACGAGCTTAGTCTCCAACAGTATAAATTATCCCCTAACGAAGCCTTAGTCCCCGATGACCATTTTATCCCCTGACGCGTGTAGTCTCTGATGACCATTTATTCCCTGACGTTCGCAGTAACATCCCCTGATGCGAAACTCGGCATCCCCTGACGAGGCTTCGACATGTGTAGGAATATCCCCTGACGGCTATTACTCAACCACGACAACTTTATTCTAACAAACTTACGTACTAAAAATATAAAATTAGAATCTAACTAAAAACTGATTACAAGATAATTAACCCTAATTAATCCAATGGATCACATCTGGATCATTTATTGCATTTGCTAGTTGACTCGGACACATGAATCCAAAGGATTCTACATTAGATCCCTTACACATCTCCTTCACGTACCTACAAATGTAATACACAAATTAAACGTTAGTAAGTTTATAAAATAAACTTGTATCAAAATAAAAGATAAATAAACTTGTATGAAAATTATAGTCTCACCTCATGAAAATTTGTATCACACTTACATTCAACCATTCCATTCTACAAAATTATTGTACATCCTCACTCGAGACATAAATACATTGTTCGACTTCCCTCGGAGAATCGCCGCAAATGTCATAATCTAAAGGAACTGAAATCAAGTCATCCGCAGAAGGCATCGCCATAATAAGACTATGTAAGTGTTGACATTTTGCACTCAGTTTGAAATCTAATGTTGACGACCCTTTGCTATGAACTTGATTTGTTTGGCCGGGTGGGGACCGAGGCGCTTTACCCTTCTCCGGTAAGATGAGATCCTAATTAGGTATAAAGTTAAACAATAACATTTAAATCAATTGAATGAATTGACAACAATCATTTATAATTAATAATGTTAATTTGAAATTTGTTACCTGCCCCAACATTACAAGTTGTTTAAGCCACTGAACAAAGCTACCAGTAGCGTCACCTCCTCGTTGATGTTCACTAGTAGGCACAGGAAGGGGAACGAGTTGAAATTTTGCATTAACATCATCAATGGATACTCTCACGTTGTGTAAGTCCATTTGTTGACCATGAACAACATCACCCGCAGAATTGGGTGGAAAAACAGTCCCTGTAGCCACAACCACTCTGCCTGTCTCAAAAAGGATGACACATAGACGGTATGGAGTCGGCTTCTATGTTAATGACATATAAAAACAATTCAGTTAGGATCATATATGACACTTATATGATAACTCATGATTTAAAGACTTTGACATTTGTAAAAATAAGTATACCTTTATTTGTAAGATAGGATCCACCGACTGACAGCTACTTTGAAGCACTTCATTTGTTGGAATAGGCCCCATCTAGCTAATAGGCATACCCATCTGGCTAATATGATTCAAAATGGCCGTAATCGGAGCATTCAATGTACCAATGACTTCTTCGTACTTGTTATTCATTTGAGTCATTTGTACTTGGTACTCCTCCCTGACTCTATTTGTCACTTTATTTTCAATTTCTTTAGTAATCTTAGCCAATTCATCCATCGAAATTATGCCGCTACGAGACTTGCCTCTGTCAGTCTCAAATACATCTCGTACACGAATTGTTCCTCCAACCCCTCTGAGACGCCTGTCATGCTCCTTCTTTCCAAGTGCACTCGACAATATGTCATCATGACCATAAGGAGTCCATTCACCTTGAGAGGCTTTTTCTTTCCATTCCACCTGTACCAAAATCAATTTAATGATTAATATTTTAAGCATATACGTAAATATAAATCTCTGTACTAAATACTCTTACCATTTTGTTAATCACATCCCTAGTCTCCTCTTTCGGAAAGTAATAACCATCACCTTCATCCCTCTTCCTAACTCTCGCCCGAATCCAATCGTAACTACGATCAGTTCGATCATTTGATATAATCGATGAATTAATGGATACAAACATAAGCATACAAACTAACTTTACATTACTGAAGAAGCAGAAATTAAGAACAATAGCAACAGAAACAGAGGTCAAAATTTTTTACATAATGTTTCAAAACCCCTATAGAAAAATTTTAGGTTTCATGGTTAAGGTATGTCGCCGGTTTCTTTGAGGGTTTTATAGTGTTAATTACAAATTCTTGTTGACTCAAACATATTTAGAATGTTTCTGATAGTTTAATGGACCAATGTAATTGATATGTTTCTGATATTGTTAATATTATCAAATTGACGCTATAACTTGGTCAATGTTATAAAAAGTAACAAAATAACACATAAGTAAAGGACAAAGCAACAAGCTATTTCAGATTATATACGTCACTCTGTAACATTATCATCTATTGGTATATCTTTTGAGAAGAATGTTAAATGAGTTTGACAGATTTATGTTTAACTTATATAACGTTGTTAGAACAAAATAAGCTCAAGTATTTGTAGAAGGGGGGGGGGGGGGGGTGAATGCAAACACTACAATCTTTTTGCTCTTTTTAAACTTTAGTTGGCACTAATTGAAAATAGCTACTATGAACAGAAAAACAATAAAGTATGAACACACAGATTCAAGTTAAAATAATTGTATTAAAACTTGAGGTTTTTCTGAAAATCTGTATAATCACAAATGTGATTAAATAGCTACAAATTCTGTAATGAAATTACAGCTTCTAATTCACACTCACTAGCTTCTAATCTTTCTTCAAAATATTTCTCTCAAGATATATTACAAAGTTGCTCTAGTGATTTGTGTGCTTCTTGTTTGTTGATCTGTTGGGTTGATCTCTCTTTGTGTAATGAGAACTCCTTTGCATATATAGAAGATCAGAAGTTGAAACCATGTGCGAAGGCATGCTGCTCTTTTCAACTTAGCCGCATATATGTCACATCGTTGTCCTTTGGAAACTATGTGTCAGACTGCTGCTACTTTTGTTGCTTCTTTTTCTTCCCCTAATCTGCGTGCATTTAATGTTTGAGAGTTCTCATTGGACCATAACAAACTTCAAGAAATATCTTTCCAGTTAATATCTCTTGCTTCTATAACAAGTTATGTTGATTTGCGTGTAAGAACTGATGACGGGTGCATGATATCATAATCATCCACTGACGACCAGCCCTGATGGACTTGATCAGTGCTTTTGGATCCCCTGATTGTTACAGACTGGATCAGGGCTTCAACCTTCACTTGAGTTTTACTCAGTGCTTCTTGATCCACTGATGTTATGACTATCTACACTTACTGATGGCTTCCACTGATATAGTGTTGAGCTTTTCCCCTAACGGGTTACCCTGATGAGTTAGCTTGACACTGTCATACCCTGAAGTCTCACCCTGATGGGTTGGTCTGCCTTCGTCATCCCCTGACAAGTTCCCCTTGATCGGTTCCCTTGATGGGTTTCCCCTGATCAGTTCCCCTGACGGTTCTTAATCAACAAAACTTTGTTTAGAATATCTGATGTGCAGAATACTTTGACTGTTATAAAGTAGCATCAAACATTGTTCTTCACTTTGTCAAGTCCTTCAGATGTTCCATATTTCGACTTGTCTTGTGAAGTAATTAACCATCCCCTGATGAATAAGATTATCATCAGTGGATGCAAAACTTGTGTTGATCTTAAGGTTTATAATATACCTTAAGTATTTACATTTGCACAATTTATTTCCTAAACATCATCATCATTAATTAACTCTAACAAACATATTATGGTATTGTGCAATGCATTGCTTTACGAACTCATACTATTTAGAATATTTGTTAATTTTCTTAGCAATAAATAAATATTTATTGTGTATTGCCCAATCCCATTATCGTCACTAATGCAGCCTTGACCTGGTTGCACTAGACCTCAGTAGATAAGGTTTGAGGCAGGGTTTTCAAGTTCAGATAAATGGAAAATCCCCTCTAGTCCAACGTTTCTTTCATTTGCGATTTTTGAGCTATTTGTACACCTTTTAATTTTTACTCGTGGAAAAAGCTTTCGGATTAATACAACAAAAATATACAAAGAAAAAAAAAAAGAACAAATGTTCTGTTCTTTCCTGGTGGCCATGGTTGTTGAGATACACTGACAAAGATGTTAAAAGTGTGAACAATGTATAGCAACTGAAACATAACGTAAAAGGCAGAGGACATGCATGTATCTCTTAATAACTTAATCACAAAATAATATTGAAAACATTCAAATGTTAACACCAAAATATACCAGTAAATGAACGGAATGGAAGGTATTGACCTTTTTTTTCTAAGGAAGTTTAATCAATGGAATGAAAGAGTTTACAAAGAATCTGTCGATCGGGATATTAGGGTTTTCAAAATGAGTTGCAGGAGCTTTTTTCAAAGTATGCCGTGCAATGGAAATGAAAAGGCGGTAATATGTATTTGTAGGGACTGTGGCATACTTGTAATTAAACATACAACTTTTTTGCATCGGGTCCTTTAAACCACCGACGCAAATGTTACACTATTTGCGTCGGGCCTTTTGAAGGACCGACGCAATTTTAAGACTATTTGCGTCAGGTCTTCTAAAGCACCGACGCAATTGTATATACATAAATTTTTATTTTTTATTTTTTTCATGCA
>CM025784.1:14303904-14327276 GCA_014636745.2 Centella asiatica | reverse complement strand
ACGCAATTGTATATACATAAATTTTTATTTTTTATTTTTTTCATGCATGGATTATTTGCGTTGGGCCTTCCTCCGACCGACGCAAATAACCTTTACTTTCAATTTAATTTTTATTTTATTTTTTTCCTATTTGACTATTTGTGTAAGGCCTTTTCTTCAACCAACGCAAAAAGGTAGACTCAATTATTAGACTATTTGAATCAGGTTTTTTAAAGCACCGACGCAATTGTATATACATAAATTTTTATTTTTTATTTTTTTCATGTAGGGATTATTTGCGTCAAGCCTTCCTCCAATCGATGCAAATAACCTTTACTTTCAATTTAATTTTTTTTTTAATTTTTTTCCTATTAGACTATTTGTGTCAGGCCTTTTCTTTAACCGACGCAAAAAGGTAGACACAATTATTAGACTATTTGCGTCAGGTTTTCTAAAGCACTAACGCAATTGCATATACATAAATTTTTATTTTTATTTTTATCATGCAAGGGTTATTTGCGTCGGGCCTTTTCTCCGATTGACGCAAATAACCCGTCAGGCCTTTTCTACGACCGACGCAGAGTATTTTAATTTTTTTTTCATTTTTCCTATTAAACTATTTGCATTTTTCCTATTAAACTATTTGTGTCGTGTCTTTTTTTTCAACCGACGCAAATAATATCTTTTGCGTCGTATCTTTTAAAGCACTGACGCAATTTAATTTAAGATTTTTTTTCTTTTTTTCCTATTAATAGACCACTACGGTGTAAAATTACAATGCACACTTTGTTGTATGATTGTTGCCAAGAACTACTTCCCAAAATCAACCTTTTCATGTATATAAAATTTACTTCACAAATCAATCAGCTACAGCTATTGAAATAAAATAAATTAAAATTTACAATAATTTTCTCATCGATATTATTTGCGAAATTTGAAACACTGGTCACTTAGTTTCCATGATCAATCCATAACCCTTCACCATGGTCATTACGTACGTAGTCTGTTTCAACATTATCGTCACCATACGGGGTAGGTAGACCCATAAAGAAAGGAGGATTCTCATCAAATTGGTTATACTCGTCTTCATCAACAACATCATCAATACCAAGAATATTTCTCTTTCCTTGAACAACAATTGAACACTCAGGATCGGCAGGGTCTTGGATATAAAATACTTGTTTTACTTGCGTTGCAAGTATAAATGGGTCGTCCACATGACCCCACTGACTAAAATCTATCAAAGTAAATCCTAAATCATCCTTTCGAACACCACGTCGTATATCAATCCAATTACAACGAAAGAGACCAACCTTGAAATCTCGGTACTCAAGCTCCCAAATATCTTCAATCACCCTATAGTATGAGTTTTTCACATATTTCAATCCTGAAGATTTGCCTCTAACAAATTCTGTTGATGAAGCTTCCACGGTAACTCCACTATTTTGCATAGTGCTCTTTCCATCTTGACGCTGGGTGTAAAATCATAACCTTCATAAGATCTCACAAGCGTGTTGGGGCCATATGCTAACCATTTTATCGTATTAGAAATGACATTTGGTGTATCTGACAACTGACACATTACACGGTCTTTAAACCATCGAACAAATGAGCGATTATGTTCAGTTGTGACCCAAATGCCACTTTTTGAAGGATTCTGCCTCCTAATCAAATTTACATGACAATCTAAGTAAGGACGAACTTCAGTCATGTGTTGCAGGACAAAAGAGATGCGCTCTATCGCGCAGTTCACACCCAGGAGAGATCCATTTGGATCCCAATGTACCCTCACCGTGAAGTCTTCCCTCATGATGAGATTTGGAAATTCCAATAGGATTGACAACTGCTAAATACTCTGTGCAAAATTCAATAGCCTCCTCAACTGAATATCCTTCAACTATACTAGCTTCCGGCTGATATCGGTTCCTCATATATCCTTTCAAGATACCCATGAATCTCTCGAAAGGATACATATACTGGAAATATACCGGGCCACATAACTTAATCTCTCTAACCAAATGAATAACTAAATGTACCATAATGTCAAAAAATGAAGGTGAAAAATACATTTCAAACTAACATAGTGTGACAACAATATCAGCTTGTAATTTATCCAACGTGATAGGTTCAATCACCTTGCTGCAGATGGCATTGAAGAAAAAACAAAGTTTCATAACAACAAGTCTCACGTGATTCGGCAATATCCTTCGAATTGCAATTGGTAATAGTTGTTGCATTAACACATGACAATCATGTGATTTCATACCCAGCAGTTTCAAATCCTTCATCGACACAAACCTTTTGATGTTTGAAGAATATCCATATGGAACCTTCACACCAAACAAACACTTACAAAAATCAATTTTCTCTTTTTTACACAAAGTATAACAAGCTGGAGGTAGATATGTATGCTTCTCCGATTCTTGTAGTGCTAACACTAGTTGTATACCCATTTCTTTCATATCTTTTCGGACTTTGATCCCGTCCTTTGTCTTTCCCGGTATATTCAATAATGTCTCAATAATATTATCACAAATATTTTTCTCAATATGCATAAAATCAAGACAATGTCTAACTTGTATGTGTTCCCAATACGGGAGATCCCAAAATATGGATCTCTTCTTCCAAAGATTCTTCTTCTTAGGAGGTTGATCCAACATTCCAAATACAACATCAATATCCTTAACCCGCTCAAAGACTTCTTTCCCAGTTAAAGGCAAACGGGCTTCTCGAGTCTCGATATGTCCATTAAAAGCCTTTTTCATCTTACGATAAGGGTGATCACAAGGAAGAAATGTTCGGTGACTCATAAACACATTTTTCTTGCAATTATTTAGACGGTGGTCAATAGTATCATCTTCACAAATTGGACATGCTTTAGCTCCTTTGACAGTGTACCCTGACAAGTTTCCATAAGCAGGAAAGTCATTTATGGTGCAAAATAACATCGCATGTAATGTGAAATCCATTTGAGTATTTGCATCGAACACCGTCGTACTTTCATCCCACAAAAGTTTTAAATCTTTAATTAGCGGCTGAAGATAAACATCTATGTTATTCCCAGGTTGTTTAAGCCCTGAGATTAACAAGGACAACATAATATACTTGAGCTTCATACACAACCACGGAGGCAAATTATAAATCACCAAAAGAACTGGCCAAGTGTTATGTTGACAACTTAGAGTGCCATAAGGATTCATCCCATCCGTACAAAGTCCAAGCCGTAGATTCCTAACTTCTCCACCAAATTCAGGAAACTTTCCATCAATGGTTCTCCATTGTGGAAAGTCACTTGGGTGTCTAAGCATCCCATTTGATTTCCTCCCTTCCGCATGCCACCTCAAATGTTTTGCATTTTTTGCATTTGCAAATAGGCGTTTGAATCATTGCACTATGGGTAAATACCAAACCGCCTTGGTAGGAACCCTTTTTTTATCATCCTTGGAAGAATCATTACCCTCCCGCTTGTACAGAGATGCTCCAAGCTTAGGACATGTGCGTAAGTGTTCATTTTCATTTCGAAACAACACACAGTCATTTGGACTTGCATGTATCTTTTTCACGTTGATACCTATAGGACACAACATCTTCTTTGCTTCGTACGTGGAAGTGGGAAACTCGTTATTCACTGGAAGTATTTCTCATAAAAGTTTTAACAATTCTGTAAAACTCTTGTCACTCCATCCATTCTTTACTTTCAACTTGCACTACTTCAAAGTTGTTGACAACCTTGTCAACTCGTCACTACACCCGGGATACAAAAGTTTCTTAGAATTGCAGACCAAGCTCTCAAATATATCCGGTTGTGGCATCATATGGTCTTGCAGATCTTATATCATATCTTCCACCCTATCAATGTCCACATCATCTTCGTCATTATCGACTGATTTATCGCACTCGGTTGCATAATTCAACCTTGAGCTACCAGTCATATCAGAGTCTATTCCCTCACTATGCCAAATCCACTTCGTATAAACCTTCTTAAAACCCCGACGAAATAAATGTTCACGCACCGTCTCCGCGCTAGAATATTTTTTTAAATTACCACAAAGGCGGCACCGGCACACAATCATGTCTTCTTTTTCCTGTTCCTTTCTGTTTTTTTGGTGTTCAACCGCACATGTAATAAACTCGATAACCCCTCTTACATATGCGTCATCGGCACGCAATATATTGTACATTCATGTTTGACAATCCATGTATAACTAAGTAAGCACAACGATTGTACAGATAAATCAGATGCGGACACACAATAGTTCGAGCATACATACTGATATTTTAAATAATGTCTATAATAAATGTATTATTTTAATTAACAATGACTTACAATACAAAACAGCCTGCCAGGCCGGAGACACGGAAGAAAGAAACCTGCAAAACTCAGCCAAGCAACCCGCAGAATACGAACTACCTCTCCTTCCTCTCTTACGAACCCAACGTAGCGAAAGTTATAACTTATCTACTTTTACTAATATTATAGAATATGAGTCGGTTTTTTAAAATAAGCGACGCAAATTCATTATTAATTTATTTTTTTAATTATTTTTAAAGATTTAGCGTCGATCCGTTATAAGAAACAACACAAATTCTCCAAAACATTTGCGTTGGTTCTTTAAAACAAGCTTCGCAAATTCTTTTTTAATTATTTATACATATTTTGCGTCGGTTCTTTAAAATAATAGACGCAAAAATCCAAAACTATTTGCATCGGTGGATTATTTGCGTCGGTGTTTTAAACTAAGCAACGCAAATGTTGAACTAATTTATTTTTTAAATATTTTCATAGATTTTGCGTCGGTGCTTTTAAAGGACCGACGCAAATACTTTTTCTTTTATTTACAACAATGCCACCGCACTACTATATGCGATAATTCTATTAAACAACCGATAATAAGACGACGCATAAGACAGTTTTTGTACTAGTGCTTGAATGAATTTTATAGTCAGTGACTTAAGTTTTACGTCGTAATGCATTTTATAATTCTGCCTTTCTTCCTGCGATCCTTAACTGAACAATCACTACAAACTATAAAATATATAACGCCCTGATTATATACTAATAAGACTACAATAATATATGATATGTGATGCAGTCATAAAAACCGGAAATTTTAAATTAATGAAATATTTATAATATATATAAGCAACTAAATATATCAAATCAAGTGCCAACTGAGAATATAATATTTATATTAATCTAAATGTATGGCCTGTATGAAACAATGAAAAAATGAAACCAACGGACAACCTACTATAGGAAACTTCATCTCTTTCTCTGTGCATCTCTTTATAGTAATTTGCATGGTTTTACAAATGTATCATAATACCAGGAGGTAAATATCATAGAGAAACAGAGCATACGTGAGAAGAAACATAAAAATTTTGTAACTATCTAGTGTCCATGGTTATAAATTCTTTTTTGTAGCAATTTTTTTTTAAATGTCGACCCAAAATTATCAAGTTGGTTATTAAGAGACTCAGTTAGATAGGTAGATCGATCGATCGATAGATATATGAGAATATACAAGTGATATGGGCCAAAAATAATAAGCCTAAGTGCAATAAATATAATATAAGTAATAATGAGGCCCGAAAGGCCCACAACAGCTAATGTGTCTACATTTAGTGAATCCAAGATAATACTGAAAGAAGATAAGGATTGAGATCCCTTTAGAAAACAGAATCCCGATAGGATTTGAAAAGGCAATCCTGATAAGGATTTGGAAGACTAATCCATGCAGGACTCTGATGACTTGGGTGTTTATAAATAGAGGACAGGCAACAACATAAGAGATAACTAATTTTTTCCATATAGTTTTTGCTTTTTCTTTTGAACCCTTACTAACACACACACCCGAGGGTCTTCCAAAGGGCTGAAGCCCCACCATTCTTGGAAGATTTTCTTTGCAGGTTAGCAAAGGTATTAAATTCACGGTCAAACGGAGTCAACAGTTAGGGTATTCCACAACCCTAACCCTAAGTATGTAATTTGACGTATTAGATTGGCGCCGTCCGTGGGAAGTTCTTACAAAAAGTCATGGTGAACACTCGTGCGATTGCTCGCGAAAGAGAAGGGGGATCTATGCCCGAAAGACGATTGAGTATGCCTCCCCTCCCTGAACAAGAGGTGCAACAAAATGAAAGAAGAGCGGGGTAAATTCCCAGTTGGCCCGTGAAGAGGTCAGCCGTCAGGGAAGATTAACGAGAAGAACGCAGAGTGCGCATAGGACTCATAGTGGTCCTTATGATGCTGATTCAGAGGCTAAAGATAACTAGCGTAGGAATCTGCGGGATTTACGCAACGTTCTGGTACGAAAAAGGTCAGCCGCTCGAGACCCCACTCCTCAGGAAAATCTGAGGGGTCGACTATCAAGAGAAGAAGCCCGCAGGAACCAACCACCCTCGCAGGGTTATGAGGATCTCCAGGCAAGTCTTATACAGTTGCAAAATAGACTGGAGGAGTTCGAAAGGGGACATGGAAGGGAACCCTCAATAAATTCCCGACCTCAGCAACCTCATGAGGCCGAGGAATTCATAGAGAGAGAAGTGCAGCGTAGGCTGGAGCAAAGGCTAGCCAGCCAAGGATATCGTGAGCCTACGATAGTCCCCGAAGTTCGTGTGTTGGCTCAACCTACTACCACATCTACGGCAGTCTACAGGGCAGTTGCCCCACCTTTTATTCAAGCCATCATGGACGAATCGCTCCCGGACAGTTTTAAGATTCCCGTTGTAGAAAAATATGACGGTATGGGTGATCCCACTAGTCATGTACAACAGTTTGAGGCAACGCTCTTACTCATGAACCCATCGGATGCCATTAAGTGTAAGGCCTTTCCCCAAACCTTAAAGGGACCGGCTCAAGAGTGGTATAGGCAACTTCCCCCGGCATCAATTGGGTCTTTTGCACAAATTGCCCAATTGCTTGTCAATCAATTTATAGGGGGAAAGATGCATGGAAAGAGCTCGGCCTCTCTAATGAACGTACGATAGAGAGAAGGTGAAAGCCTTAGGGAATACGTGTCTCGATTCACTACGGAAACCTTGAAGGTCCCAAGTCTGGATCAGTCAGTTGCTATTGTGGCGTTGACAAATGGGACGACCAACGAGCACTTAAAAATGAGTCTAGCCAAGAAGCCTCCAACATCAGTGAATGAGTTGCAAGGCCGAGCTGGGAAATATATGGTCGTAGAATAGTCCCTTGTCAGAGATGTTGGGAAGAAGGATGACAAGAAACGAAGAGGAGAAGAACTGAAAGCTCCGGAGCCCATGAAAAGGTCTAGAGGGGAAACTTCTTTCTCCAAGAAAATTGTAAGTCAGAAGTTTAATGAGTACGTTCCATTAACCCAATCCAGGAGTCAAATTTTGATGGAGATTGCGTCAGAGCCATATGTTCGATGGCCTAAACCATTGAGGGGCGATCCATCAAAAAGAACTTCCTCTCAGTACTGCCAGTTTCACAAAGATCATGGTTATGACACCAATGATTGCAAAAACCTGAAAGATGAGATCGAGTTCCTTATAAGGAAGGGACAGTTGACATGGTATGTACAAAAAGATCGCTCTGAACCTAGGAAAGAAAGGGAAAGAGATAGGCGAGAACGCCCAGAAAATCAAAAGCATGACAACCAACCTCGAAGAGGAGTAATTAATATAATATCCGGGGGACCAACCGTAGGCGGGTGTTCAAACTCCTCAAAAAAAGCTTATATCCGAGAAGTCATGGCTATCGAAGCTCCCCCCAAGAAAGTAAAGATGGACATGACCATCACATTCGGCGATGAGGATCTAGAAGGAGTGAAATTCCCGCATGATGACCCATGGGTAATAGAGGTAGCTATTGAGAATTTCCTGGTAAAAAGGGTGCTTGTAGACAACGGCAGTAGTGTCGATGTCCTGTACTACCAAGCTTTCAAGGACATGGGGTACGACGACACTCAACTCACTCCATGCCCGACTCCATTATACGACTTCACTGGAGTAGAGACAAAGATAGAGGGTTCTGTCTTACTTCCCATGACTATGGAAGAAGGACCTAAGCATGTAACAAAGATGGTCAATTTCCTTGTGGTCAAAGCGCCGTCTTCGTACAACGTCATCCTCGGAAGGACGTCACTGAACCAATTTAAGGCCATCCCTTCTACTCTCCATCTAAAGATAAAATTCCCAACCCCAGATGGAGTAGCGGTGATCAAGGCCGATCAAAAGCAAGCTCGCACTTGCTACTTGATGGCGTTAAAGATGGGCGGAGAAAGAAATCAGGTAATGCCCATAGAAACCCTTGACTCAAGGGATGAGGCACGGGAGCAAAGGGCAGAGCCTGTGGAAGAATTGGAAAAAGTATTCCTTAGTGATACAGATTTGGAAAAGGCGACCTATGTTGGCTCTCAGTTAGACTTGGACATAAAGAGGAAGCTTATTTCCTTTTTAAAGGAAAATATTGACGTTTTCGCATGGTCACCGCTGGACATGCCTGGGATAGACCCGAAGGTCATCACCCATAGGCTGAACGTGGATCCACATAGAGAACCTATCAAACAAAAGAAGAGGACCTTTGCCCCAGAAAGACAAGAAGTGATTAGGAACGAAGTGGAGAAGCTACTAGAGGCAAAGTTCATAGAAGAAATTCTATATCCCGAATGGCTGGCTAACCCGGTAATGGTCAAGAAGGCCAATGAAAAATGGAGAATCTGCATTGATTTTACTGATCTCAATGATGCATGCCCTAAGGATTGTTACCCCCTACCCAGAATCAATCTATTGATAGATGCTACTACTGGGCATGAGCTTTTAAGCTTCATGGACGCATTCAGCAAGTACAATCAAATACACATGGATCCGGATGACATCCCGAAGGTATCATTCATCACGGACCAAGGGTTGTACTGTTATATTGTAATGCCCTTCGCTCTGAAAAATGCTGGTGCAACCTATCAAAAGTTGGTTAACAAAATCTTTAAGCCCCTTATAGGGAAAAACATGGAAGTCTATGTAGACGAAATGTTAGTCAAAAGTCTGAAAGGGGAAGGACATGTGGATGATTTGACTATGTCCTTCAATATCCTTAAAAAATATGGAATGAAGTTGAATCCCTCCAAATGTGCTTTTGGCGTTGCCTCTGGCAAATTCTTGGGCTTGATGGTCTCGCAGAGAGGAATCGAGGCCAACCCAGACAAGATTAGAGCAGTCTTGGATATGAGCCCCCCAAAGACAGTAAAGGATGTTCAAAGATTGACGGGAAAAATAGCCGCGCTAGGGAGATTTATGTCAAGGTTTGGGGACCGGTGCCATCCTTTCTTCAACGCTCTCAAAAAGGCTAAGGACTTCCAGTGGACGCCAGATTGTCAAGAGTCATTTGAAAAGCTTAAGGTATACTTAACCTCTCCTCCACTTTTAACAAAACCAAGCGAAGCGAAAGTTTTGTGTGTATATCTGGCTGGCTCAGAGGTGGCAGTTAGCGCTGTGCTGATTAGTGAAAGAGATGGTGCTCAAAGACCTGTATACTATGTTAGTAAGGTCTTGTATGGTGCCGAAGTTAGGTATCAAAGGCTGGAGAAGTTTGTGTTAGCACTAATAACGGCCGCCCGCAAATTGAGACCTTATTTTCAGTCTCATGCGGTAGTTGTGCTGATGGACCAGCCCCTGAGGAAAGTGATACACAGCCCTCGAGCAAGTGGTCGAATGATTAACTGGGCTGTCAAATTGGGAGAGTTTGACATCACTTATAAGCTGCGATTGGCCATAAAAGCCCAGCTCTGGTAGACTTCGTCGTTGAATGCACCCTTCCAAAAGATGAGGAAGAAGATGACGTAAAAGAAGTAGGGGGCAGTCAGAAGAGTGGCGGTTGTTTGTAGATGGAGCTTCTAACTCAAAAGGGAGTGGTGCAGGCTTGATCCTTATTAGCCCTGAAGGCTTTGAGGTAAAGTACGCCCTCTCCTTTAAGTTTTATACTACAAATAATGAAGTATGAAGCCCTGATGGCCGGACTAAATTTAGCGAAAGCTTTGGGGGTACGAGTTATACAAGTGTATACTGACTCTCAGTTAGTGGTCAAACATGTGAAAGGACAATACGAAGCCAAAGATGTAAAAATGGCTAAGTACTTGACCCTAGCAAAAGCTATGATAACCACATTTGAAAGGTTTGATATCCATCATGTTCCGAGAGAACTGAATGAAAGGGCAGACGCCCTATCTAAATTGGCCAGTGAAAACCTAGGAGAATATGAAAGCGGAGTATATGCAGAAGAGGTTGAGGCGCCAGTTATAGATGCAAAGCTAGTTGCGCCCATAGAGAATGAGACCTGCTGGATGACTCCTATCATCCAATATCTTGAAGAAGGTCTCCTCCCTGAAGACCCGAATGAGGCAAGGAAAGTCCGTATAAGGTCAGCCCGTTACATTCTTATTAATAATGCCTTGTATAAATGGTCATTTGTCCTACCCTATTTGAGGTGCCTCACCCCACAAGAGGCTTTGTCGGCTCTTCAAGAAGTCCACTTTGGGATATGTAGACAACACTTGGGTGGAAGTGTTAGAGTGTATGCCCTAGTGGCCAATCATGTAATGATTGTGACACTATATTTATGTTATGTTTTGGTTAAATAATAATTTATTATGTTTTATTTACTGCGTTATATAAATGTTAACATAATAAATGTCCGTAGAAGAATGATACTAATTATATGGATTCAAGTATGTGACTTGAATAGGAGATCATATAAGTATGTAATGTATCATTATTCTTAAATGTCCCTAGTCGAGTATCATTATCAGTGGGACAACAATAATACAATGAGACTAGTATGTGGATTAACTGATGGCCATATCTCATTGGTCATAAATATATACGAGATATATTAAGTTGATACATAGGTACATGTTAGAGAACATTGTACTGGACAGACCCACCATGAGAATTCTACATGGAGCATTATGCTATGTGTCATAAGTAATTCTCATAGTGACAATGATGTAATGGTCCTTCGACCTGAAGTCATGACATTTCTATATAAGGAGTTATGCATTTTGACATTATCAAAAGTCACCTTTAACCGGGTGGACGATAAAGGTGATTGTTGGATGCATAATGAGTTATGTGAGAAATGAGAATGATGTAGATGGAATTTAACCCTCCTATAAATTAGGGGTGATATCTATAGGCCTCTTGATTGAGTGAGACTATGAAATGCATGGCCATGCTCAAATAGAGATTTGTTTCATATAGTCTACTCATTGATCAAGAAAACTGAGATTAAATTATGAAGAGGATGACACATCCATGCCTTGAATTTAATCTTAGATATCATGGTTAAAAGGATTAAATTACATTGAAACATTGGTCACGAAAGGTAATGTCGAATCTACGACTTTATTATTACTTGGGTAACAGTGATGTATTACTAGATGCCGCTCACTGTTTATAATTTTATAATATGATTTAAAACTATTGCCAACGTAATAATAACCTACAGGGTCACACACAAAGAACATTCATTAAGGAGATATAATTTAAATGTCAATGATTTTAATATATCAATAAGATTGATTTAATTAAATCATGACTTTAAATTATATATTAGTAATCTGTATCAAATAGAGTCCTTTGGAAGGAAATACGAATATATATTTATTTGTACATATATATTAATTAAGTGGGACTTGATTAAATATATATATCTAATAAATATAAAATTCGGATTATAATTCTCATAATTAGATTAGGTTTTGGAATTACTCTATAAAAGGCTATATATATGATATATCAGCTATTCTCTCAAACCAACGTTTCACGTATTCTAAGAACTCTAGTTGCTCACAAGAGAGAGACTAGAGTTCAGAGATATAGAGAGAAAAGAGAGATACAGATCGTACAGCTAGTACTGTAACTCTTCTTGTTCGAATCGTGAGACGGTTCGTGGGTGTTCGTGTGGATACCGTAGAGACGTAGTTCTGTTGGATTGCGTTAAAGATTTGGAGAAGATCAACACCTTCGCCAAATCTTCAGATTCGCACAATTAATCGGTAAAATCTTAAACCATCTGTATTAAATTGTTTCGCATAGATCCTCGGGTTTGGGTTTCGTCTTGTGGTATTTTATATCGTATTTTTCCGCTGCGTTTAGACCCAACGAAACCCAACAGTGGTATCAAAGCTATATGCGAGACGTTAATATGGATTTATGTGTTTAATTGTATTCGATATATTTGTTATATGTCGCTAATACAAGTTTACCGAATTTGATGTTGAATATTTATGATATTCTACATGTATGGATATTCTGGAATTGCGAATTCTGATTATATTTGATACATGGTTATTGGGTATTTTGCATATTTGATATGTAAGTCGGTCGATGGGGTGTTGGGATTATGTCGACTTATATGATTCTGGACATATAGGATATGTTTCGATTTTTGGAATTGTTTCAGAATTTCGTATATTAGAATTCTTAGTCTCTGATGAAGGAATTCTTAGTCTCTGATGACGTCATCTTTAGTCTCCGACAGGCTAATTATAGTCTCTGATGACGTCAGTCTTAGTCTATGATGAAGGAATTCTTAGTCTCTGATGAAGAAATTCTTAGTCTCTGATGACGTCAGCGTTAGTCTCCGACAGGCTAAATGTTAGTCTCTGGTGATGTCAGCGTTAGTCTCCGACAGGCTAAATGTTAGTCTCTGGTGACGTCAGCCTTAGTCTCCGACAGGCTAAATGTTAGTCTCTGATGATGTTATCTTTAGTCTCCGACAGGCTAAATGTTAGTCTTTGGTGACGTCATCTTTAGTCTCCGACAGATTAATTGTAGTCTCTGATGACGTTAGTTTTAGTCTCCGACAAGCTAATAATTGTAGTCTCTGGTGACGTCAGCTTTAGTCTCCGACAGGCTAAGTGTAGTCTCTGATGACGTCAGCATTAGTCTCCGACAGGCTAATTGTAGACTCTGATGACGTCATCCTTCGTCTCCGACAGGCTTAATATTTAGTCTCCGATGAGCTAATGAGATTAGTCTCCGATAGGCTTAATTTGAGCTTAGTCTCCGATAGAGAAAAATTGCACAATATAGATTGTGACTTGCTGATCGGTCAGCGAGACCACCGCCAGGGGCCATGCCCCTTGGACCCCGTTAGGGGCCTCCCGACCCCTAGGACCCCGGCAAGGGGGGTTGCCCCCTTGACCCCCCGCCGTAGCGCACGATTGTCGTGACCCCAAATATGGTTTAATTATTTTAATTGTTTAAATCATGTTATTATGTGCTTATTATGATATGCATGGTACACAGTTATGGCCTTACGACCCATAGGTTAGTGGTTTTGGTTTTGAAATACGGCTTGCATGTCGTGCCTTCTCTTATATCTAGATGTAATATTCTCTTCTCATCTTACTCCCCTCGAATGTAACTCGAGGTTTCTTTCTATAATGTAATGTACAACATAGAATATTTTAGTATAGGTTTCATTATTATGTGATCTATAAAGATAACCAGCAGAAGATGGAGATAAGGAAAATGATGCATGCAAACGGAGTTTCAAGAAAGCTGCCAAGTTTGAAGATCAATTACCACACTAAACTGACCTTCAATCTTTTCATTAGCTTGGAAATATTGGCATAGGATTTGGCCATAACTGTGTCACAATTAATTTTGCACTTTATGCTTATATATGATATAATAAATAAATGTGCATGCTTATAAGTTATAGTTGGTGAGATCTGATTTAATTAATAAAATCCCTCATAAAATCATTAAGTCTAAAACAGATGCCTTCCAATGATTAACACTCATCAAGGCCTTGATCGATGGATGTAGGTTTGCCAAAGCAAAGTACCCCATTTATCTTGGCATGGTGCGATAGGATAATTGTGATATCCAAACTGTTAAAATTGGGCTTAACTTAACTAGGCTATCACAATAGGATTGTGGGTTTAGAGGCATAGAGTTTGTATAAGTTCACTAGTTGAGCTTGAACAAATGTTGTTCGACAAACTATCCAAGAGTTATATATGATATAATTGACAAAGTGTTGTCTACCTAAATAATTATGTTTTAAATGATTAACCAAAGCTAACTTAGGGCATAATGAAATATGGATCTTGGCTCACTAGAAGTATTTAAAAGAAATAATTTCGAATTAATAGTGAGGGCTATTAATTTGAATAAAATAGTGGGAGGTATATTTTGAATATGCCATTATCAAAACATAACATTAAAATTTCTGCAAATTTACTTATTAATTTTGCATTTATGAATTGTAGACATTAATGGCAAACAACAACAATAGTAGCCTTTCACTGCGATCAGTCCTTGAGAAGGAAAAATTGAATGGGATTAATTTCCTAGACTGGCATAGGAATTTAAGGATTGTCCTCAAGTAGGAGCGTAAGCTCTATGTCCTGGATGGACCAATTCCTGCTGCACCAGCTACCACTGCACCACGTACAGAGCATAATGCTTACAAGAAGCATCAGGATGATGCTCTGGATGTGGGCTGCCTTATGTTAGCAACCATGAACCCTGAGCTTCAGAAGCAACATGAGTTGATGGATGCTTATAACATACTTGACCATCTTAAGAAGTTGTTCGAGGGGCATGCTCGGCAGGAGAGGTATGATACGAGCAAAGCATTGTATCATTGCAAACAGGATGAACGTGATCCAGTCGGTCCACATGTTCTGAAGATAATTGGGTATATTGAGTACCTAGATAGGTTGGGCTTTCCACTTACTCAGGATGCTCAAACTGATCTTGTCTTACAATCTCTGAACAATAGCTATTCTCAATTTGTCATGAATTACCTCATGAACGAGATTGAGAAACCACTTACTGAGTTGTTAAGCATGTTGAGAACTGCTGAAAACAACATGAAAAAGGAAGGACCCTCTCCCATTTTGATGGTGCAAAAGGGGAATGCCAAAGGAAATGGAAAGGGCAAAAAGAAGAAGATGGGATCTAAATCTGTTGCCAAATCCAAATCCAATAAGGCTTTGAAGCCTAAAGGTGGAATAGCTAAAGAAGGTAATTGTCACTTCTGTGGAAAGCCTGGACACTGGAAAAGGAATTGTTATGCTTACCTGGAAGATCTAATGAAGAAGAAAGGAAGTAGGACTTCCGATTCAGGTATATATGTTATAGAAGTCAATTTATCTACTTCTACATCTTGGGTATTTGATACTGGATGTGGTTCTCACATTTGTATAAATGTGAAGGAACTACGAAGAAGTAGACCATTGGCTAAAGGCGAGGTGGACCTACGTGTTGGAAATGGAGCAAGAGTTGTTGCATTAGCTGTAGGAACTTACCATTTGTCTTTGCCCACTGGGCTAGTATTAGAACTGGAAGACTGTTATTATGTGCCTGCTATAAGCAGGAATATTATTTATGTTTTTTGTTTGGACAAGAAAGGTTTTCATTTATAATAAAGAACAACAGTTGTTCTTTTTATTTAAATGAAATGTGTTATGGAGTAGCACAATTGTTTAATGGTCTTTATGTTCTTGATTTACAAATGCCCATCTATAATATAAATACTAAATGGCTAAAATCGAAAGATTCTAATCCGTCTTATCTCTGGCATTGTCATTTGGGCCACATCAGTGAGAAACGCATATCCAAACTCCATAAAGATGGGTATTTGGACTCATTTGATTTTGAATCATATGGTGTATGCGAGTCTTGTTTGTTGGGAAAAATGACTAAAGCACCTTTCACTGGTCATAGTGAACGGGCCATCGATGTATTGGGCCTTATACATACTGATGTATGCGGACCCATGAGTTCGCAAGCTAGATCTGGATTTTATTACTTTATTACATTTACTGATGATTTCAATAGATATGGATATGTGTATCTTATGAAACACAAATTTGAATCTTTTGAAAAGTTCAAAGAATTCAAAAATGAAGTACAATACCAATTTGGCAAAAGTATAAAAGCCATCCGATCAGATCGAGGTGGTGAATACTTGAGCTAGGAATTTGATAATCTTCTTAAAGAGTGCGGTATTATATCACAACTCACTCCACCAGGAACACCACAATGGAATGGTGTGTCTGAAAGGAGGAATCATACCTTGTTAGACATGGTACGATCCATGATGAGTCATGCAGATCTTCCGATAAGCTTCTGGGGTCACGCCCTAGAAACTGCTGCCTTTACACTTAACCATGTTCCTACAAAGACGGTTCAAAAGACACCATATGAGATGTGGACTGGGAAATGTCCTAGTATGTCTTTTATGAAGATTTGGGGATGCGAAGCGTATGTAAAGCGTTTAGCTTCCGACAAGCTCGGACCTAAATCAGATAAGTGTAATTTTGTGGGATACCCTAAAGAAACAAAATGGTATTATTTCTACAAACCTTCAGAGAACAAAGTGTTTGTTGCTCGCACTGGAGTTTTCCTAGAAAGAGAATTTTTCTCTAAAGAAATCAGTGGGAGGCATGTAGAACTTGAAGAAATTCGAGAACCACAAAATACCGATGAACCTGAGATGGAACATGAGCAGGAGCCACAAGTTGTTGTGGAAACTGAACCTGCTCAAGTAACACAAGCTCCTCATAGATCTGGTAGGACACGCCATGAGCCTGAAAGATATTATGGATATCTTATCACTCAAAGTGGCGAAGTAATGCTCATAGATGATGATGAGCCTACTTCCTATCAAGAAGCTATGAACGGACCTCAATCTGAGAAATGGCTTGAAGCCATGAAATCTGAGATGGACTCCATGTATGCCAACCAAGTATGGACTTTGGTTGACCCAACTGAAGGGATAAAACCAATTGGGTGCAAGTGGGTTTTCAAGAAGAAAACTGACATGGATGGTAATGTACAAACCTATAAAGGGTGATTGGTAGCAAAAGGTTTCAAACAAGTTCAAGGTGTTGACTGTGATGAGAC
This sequence comes from Centella asiatica, assembly GCA_014636745.2. Classification (NCBI taxonomy): domain Eukaryota; kingdom Viridiplantae; phylum Streptophyta; class Magnoliopsida; order Apiales; family Apiaceae; genus Centella; species Centella asiatica. Next base: position 14,310,407 of record CM025784.1, on the reverse strand, counting down.
TTTTTCTCCAGTAGCCATGGTTAAATCCATCAGGATCTTACTTGCTATTGCAGCTTTTCATGACTATGAAATCTGACAGATGGATGTCAAAACAGCTTTCCTTAATGGAAATCTGCTTGAGGATGTGTATATGACACAACCCGAGGGTTTTGTCACTCCAAAGGATGCTGGAAAGGTATGTAAGCTACAAAGATCCATTTATGGATTAAAGCAAGCATCTCAGAGCAGGAATCTTCATTTTGATGAAGCAATCAAGAGTTTGGCTTTATCAAGAATGAAGATGAACCTTGTGTTTACAAAAGGTTTAGTGGGAGCCATATTGTATTCCTAGTATTATATGTCGATGACATATTACTTATTGGGAATGACATTCCTTCCTTACAAGCAGTCAAGACATGGTTGGGAAAATGTTTCTCCATGAAAGACTTGGGTGAAGCAACCTATATTCTAGGTATCAAGATCTATCGAGATAGATCGAGAAAGATGCTTGGCTTAAGTCAAAGTACATACATTGATAAAGTGTTGAAACGGTTCAGCATGCAAGATGCTAAGAGAGGTTACATACCCATGTCACATGGAGTAAAGCTCTCTAAAGCTCAATGTCCTAAATCACAAGATGATAAGGATCGCATGAGTAAGATTCCTTATGTTTCGGCAATTGGATCTATCATGTACGCAATGCTATGTACACGTCCTGATGTTTCGTATGCTTTGAGCATGACGAGCAGATACCAGTAGGACATTATCACAGATAATGTCCTACCACAGGTCATTATCACAGATAATGGGACACAATTTGAAGAAAGAAGGTTCAAAACCTTCTGCCAAAACCTTAACATTGACCAAAGGTTCACCTCAGTAGGTCATCCACAAGCCAATGGTCAAGTAGAGGTAACGAACCGAATTAAATCAATCTTATTGATATATTAAAATCATTGACATTTAAATTATATCTCCTTAATGAATGTTCTTTGTGTGTGACCCTGTAGGTTATTATTTCGTTGGCAATAGTTTTAAATCATATTATAAAATTATAAACAGTGAGCGGCATCTAGTAATACATCACTGTTACCTAAGTAATAATAAAGTCGTAGATTCGACATTACCTTTCGTGACCAATGTTTCAATATAATTTAATCCTTTTAACCATGATATCTAAGATTAAATTCAAGGCATAGATGTGTCATCCTCTTCATAATTTAATCTCAGTTTTCTTGATCAATGAGTAGACTATATGAAACAAATCTCTATTTGAGCATGGCCATGCATTTTATAGTTTCACTCAATCAAGAGGCCTATAGATATCACCCCTAATTTATAGGAGGGTTAAATTCCATCTACATCATTCCCAATTCTCACATAACTCATTATGCATCCAACAATCACCTTTATCGTCCACCCGGTTAAAGATGACTTTTGATAATGTCAAAACGCATAACTCCTTATGTAGAAATGTCATGACTTCAGGTCGAAGGACCATTACATCATTGTCACTATGAGAATTACTTATGACACATAGCATAACGCTCCATGTAGAATTCTCATGGTGGGTCTGTCCAGTACTATGTTCTCTAACATGTACCTATGTATCAACTTAATATATCTCGTATATATTTATGACCAATGAGATATGGCCATCAGTTAATCACATACTAGTCTCAATGTATTATTGTTGTCCCGCTTGCAATGATACTCGACTAGGGACATTTAAGAATAATGATACATTACATACTTATATGATCTCATATTCAAGTCACATACTTGAATCCATATAAATAGTATCATTCTTCTAAGGACATTTATTATGTTAACATTTATATAACGCAGTAAATAAAACATAATAAATTATCATTTAACCAAAACATAACATAAATATAGTGTCACAATCATTACATGATTGGCCACTAGGGCATACACTCTAACAATCCCCTTAGAGATGGGTCTACCTTCAATAAGAATAGTAGGCTTTGATGAACAAGAAAACTGTGAAGGTATAAGAGCTGGTTTGGACCTGATCGAACATGTCAGAGATAAGGCCCTGCAAAGGATCGAAGAACACAAGAAAGTTGTGGCCAAGTTTTACAACTTGAGAGTGAAAGGCAGAGCCTTCAAATAGGGGGACTTAGTTCTTTGAAGGATGGAGTTCTCAAACCCAAAAGCTGCTGCTGGAAATTTAACTCCTAACTGGGAAGGACCATATCAAGTCAAGAAAGTCTTAAGGCCCGTATCATACCAGCTTCAAACCTTGGAAGGCCAAGAAATACCAAGATCATGGCATGTAAGCAACCTTAAAGTTTATTATCAATAAGTTGAAGTTCTGAATACTTGTTTTATTAAGGGGTTTTCCCTATTTTATTAGCTATAAGATAGAGATGAGATTGTTTCAAATTTCTTGGCAATCATAAATAAGGTAAAGAGAAATGTGAAATATTATAAAAAGGCCCGATGGCCAACAGAGTTTTATACATAATTGAAAGTTGGAAATAAAAAAAAAACTATCTAAGGGGCCTGCTGTCCCTGATCTTCCTGATAGAGAGGGACATTCTCCCCTTCCTCCTCCTCCTCCTCCTCCTCGTCGTCCTCACTATCCGTGACCTCTAAAGGGATTTGCTCGAGAGGGACCCCTTGCTTCTCAGCATGGCGGCGTCGGACAATCAGCATCCTCTTCTCTCCTTCCTCCATTATGGCCTTGCGGTCCACATCCGGATAGAGGGAAAGCACCTTCTCGGTGCAAAGGTGATAGCCGCTAAGCATGATCTTGTATTCTGAATCGAAGCAAGCGTCCTCGGCATCCTTCTGAAATTGTGTAGAAGCTTTGTACTTCTCCACAGCATCAACAAGAGCCTTCTCAAGCACATCCCTTAGAGCAACTTTATCGGCCTTGAGCATGTCGATGAGGTCATAGAGAGTGTCGATCAACGTTTTATTGTTCTCTATCTCTCTCTCCAGACCCTCCTTTGCAGAGCAGTAGGAACGCACCTCGTCTTGGGCAATTCCCAGTTGGCGCTCTTTCTCAGCAAGCTCCTCTTCGAGCTTGTTATTCTTCTCATGCTCCTTCACAGAACAAGTCACAAGTTTGGCAACATACACATGATGCTGCAATTTAAAAGACAATTGAAAGCTTAGCCAAAAATGTTGCTAAGGAATTGTTAAAATATGAATGTAAAATACTCACCATAGCATAAGTATGGGCGAAGTTGGCGATAAGGGTTGGATGAGAGGCCTTCTTGGAAATCTCCTTATCAATCGGAGGCACTGATCCAACGAGAAATTCTATATCTGGGCCGTGCTCCCCAAGGATTGTGTCACTTCGTGTCAGGGGCCATCCTGGTATGAAGGGATCTTGAGGATTTGTGAATATTGGAACTTCCTTCCTCGGACCAGAACTAGCCCCCTTATGCTTCTTGGGAAAATGAGGAAGATCGTCAGTAGCTTCGGAGGACTTAGGGATAGTCTCCGTCTCGACTTCAACATTGATTGGCTCAAACGGAGGGATAGTGCTCCCTTTTTGATCAGCAGAAGGGCCTTCCACGCCCCTATGCCTTTTTTGTTTCGCCCTCCTGCTTTTGGCCTTCCTCGAAGATACGGCTTTAGCACGCTCCAAACCTGAGAAAAATAAGGAAACAAGATCAATTATGTGAGGCAAGACAAACAAAAGAAATATAGACACTGCCTAGTCAAGGAGGAGAAAAATACTTTGGCCTTTAGCAGGGTTGAGACCCCACCTAATCAAGTTCTTCTCTAAGAGGAGATCTTGGACATTGTCCTCATCAGCCCCGTCCGCCGCCAACTCCTTAGCTACCCCTTTTTCAGCCTCCATGACCTCCCAACTTATTTTATCGCTAAGTAAAACATTCCACTTAGCAGGTAGAATGTCACTCCATTTCCCCCCTTCCCAGTGTAGATAATAAAATTTAGTTTTTCAACCACCGGACGAATCCTTTAAAGTCGTGGTATTATATATTTTGGAAACTAAAGAGCGGTGCTGGAAATACACCCAACCCACATTGTTCGACCCAGTATGTCTCAATTGGAACATATATCTAAAGACCCACACGGAAGGGGCTATATTTCTTTGAACACACCTGAGTAGAAAGGCGTAGATAACTCGCCACCCATTAGGGGTCACTTGGCTCAGATGGATTGGGTAGCTCTTGAGTAAACGGGGAATAAATTCATGAAGGGGGAAACGGAGCCCGGCCTCCATACAATCATAAAAAATGCACAAGTCTGTGCCTACATTGCAAGCCCTATCGGCCTCAATAGGTAACCTAAGGGAGTATGGGGCATATATGCAATGACGAAGTGCAAATTTTTGGAGTCTAGACTCTGAAATTATAGAAGAAATATTTCTATAAGCATCACAATTATAATTACTTGGGATTTCATCCCTAGCCGCGTCGGTCACATCTTGGGCAGACCCATGTCGCTGGGCATCGATGACATGGTCAATGCCCTGCCCATTGGGCCTTGAAGAGGAGGATTGAGCTGTATCCTCCCTCTGGGTCGAAAGTGGGCCTTCTAAGGCACGAACAGGATCAATAGTGTCTATAGGATCAACAAAAGGAATCTCAGAAATAGGAGGATAAACAGATTCAGTTGAATTACCTGAATCCATGGCTATCGAAAAGGGGAAATACGAAAAACTCGATGAATGAATTGAAGAACACTAAGAACACTTAATTGAATGTGGTAGCAAAGGCTTGCCGAAAATTGCCTTACAACGGGGCTTAAGGTGGTCGAAAATCGCCTCACGGTGGTGACAAATGCCGAAAATCACCTAAGAAGAGAAGGACAATTTATAAATTTGTGAGAGTAATTTCTGAGGAGAGTAAAAGTGAAAACTCACTTACCTCGGGGATGAAATATATAGCCGCCTAACAAAAAATGTTACCGTCGACATTCAAACAACCCGATATGGGCCGAAAGCCCATTAGACAAACACACTATTCAAAAACGAAGGGACTGGTTCGAAAAGCCCATAAGTCCACAACTTAGTGCACCTCGATATTAACAGGGTATTTCTTAGCGACGTAATCGCCATATTGGCCCGTCAACTTCGTAAAGTTAACGGGGTGTTTCCTAGCGACGCAATCGCCAGTGTGACCCATTAACTCTTGAAGTTGATGGGGTATTTCTTAGCGACGTAATCGCCAATTGGCCCGTCAACTTCATAAAGTTGATGGGGTGTTTCCTAGCGACGCAATCGCCAGAGTGACCCGTTAACTATTGAAGTTGACGGGATATTTCTTAGCGACGTAATCGCCAATTGGCCCGCTAACTCCCGAAGTTGACGGGGTATTTCCTAGCGACGCAATCACCAATTGGCCCGCTAACTCTTGAAGTTGACGGGGTATTTCGTAGCGACGTAATCGCCATATTGGGCCGTCAACTTCTGAAAGTTGACGGGGTGTTTCGTAGCAACGTATTTGTCAATTTGGCCCGTTAACTTTAAAAATTGATGGGGTAAATTTTAGCAGGGTCTAAGTTGTTTTGGCCCATCAACTTTGGTGGTACCCCAAAGTTGACGGGGAAAGGCACTCCCCGTTAAAAAAAAAAAAAATTTAAATTTGGGTTTCGATAGCTAATAACCAAAAATTAGGGGGCAAGTGATATGGGCCAAAAATAATAAGCCTATGTGAGAACCCGAAAAATTTTAAATGCATTCTATAATAAGAAATAATTTATTTTGTGTTATTATATTTTTACATGGACGTTAGTCTTTTTAAATATGAATGATAAATTCATATTTACAATGAAAATTTTTGTGATGATATGATATCCACGATTATGAGGTTAAGTTCCTTAAAAGGTATTAAAAAGGGGATTAACAAATCCCATATAAGATTATATTGAACAGTATGGAGGAAGAGGAAAGGGTTACATAGGATTTGTGATTACGTGTTTGATTAGAAACTGTTTAGGTGGCTAAGTCTACATGCATATAGGACAACAGTTGTATGCTGTCAAGAAGTCATGATGAACAACCGTTTTACCGTCCAAATTAACCAATCATTTTATCCTAAAGCTCAACCTTAGCTTACTGCTTTTGAACTCTATAAATACCTCATTCGAGATGAAATTTTAACGCTTTTACCAAAACTTCTCTGTTAAGAGTTTCGTTTAAACTTATCATCTCCATAAATTTCCAAGTTCTTCTTTCAGAAAATTATTTTCAGACCAGCTCTGATTTCACCCTTAAGAACGAAAAGGTAAGAACCTGGAACTCTACCTAGTTTCTTTCATGCATAGTATCAAAGATTTATGCTAAGTTTATATTCTTCTGCATTCTCATGAGACCTCCTAGGCTGAGTTTGTTCATGATAAGCCTTCCATGGTAGCAAAAACAAGCTCTAATATTAGTCTCTGACGAGATAATTTTTAGTCTCTGATGAGATATTCTTAGTCTCTGATGAGATAATTTTAGTCTCTGATGAGATATTCTTAGTTTCTGATGAGATATTCTCAGTCTCTGACGAGATATTCTCAGTCTCTGACGAGAT
>CM025784.1:14246595-14287211 GCA_014636745.2 Centella asiatica | reverse complement strand
TATATACTTGCTGGGCGTAAAACGCTCACCCATGTTGAATGTTAATGTCTTGCAGGACAGAAAGCTAAAGTTGAACCCTCTGATAAGGGGAAAGCAAAGATGATAAGCTACTAAGTGTTTATCCTTTTGATAGAACTGATGAAGGAAAAAAAGGAATGAAGGAAGGAAAGAAGGAAGACGTTTGAAGAGTTAATGAGATTTATTTTGTTATTAAGAAATGATGTAATAGCTTCCGCTGTAATTACTAAACTCTTGGGTTGTAATAACTCTTAAATGCTGTTTTTATTCAGTATTTTCTTATGAATGGATGAATGGTTATCTTTACCTTCTTATGATGATGCGCTAGTCCGGTATGGGATTATGGGGTCGTCACAGGAACCATGTTAAATATTTTAGTTAATTAAAACGTATTTTCTTCACTGTAATCTTCCCATAGTAACAAACTACATGGTTAGCCTTTGTTTCTTCAAAATACTGAAGAACTTTTCTCTGTATTCAATTGAATATATCGTACTCTGTTATACTTTGCTCTATACAGCTTCTATCAATTAGAATGGTGGATATACAACCTTACAATTAAGAAAGGAATTCAATTTCAAACCAATATTAATTACTGTTGTAATTTGATCCATCTTTCCTTCTGAAACCCTTTCTTATTGGAAAGATTCAGCTTCTCTTTAATCAGTTTTCTTCTAAGATTTGGAAAACAAGTTTTATTAGTCCTAACGTGACTTTGTTTGAATCTTGATTAACTCCTTGCTTACAAACTTCAAATTTTTATCTGTTAATGGCTCTTATCAGCTGATAAAATTATCTGTTGATGAGCTTATCTATTGGTGACCTATTTATCCGCCAATGACCTTTCAATCCTTATTTGCTAATAAGCTTATCTTTGAAGCAGACTATCTGCTAATGAACAAATTAACTATTGATGACCATTTACCCTCTAAAGCAGATTATTTATTAATGAACAAATTAATTACTGATGACCATTTACCCTCTGAAGTAAATTATATGTTAATGAACAAATTAACTATCGATGACCATTTACCCTCTGTTATTGATGTCCCAGTTGGTTCAAGGATTTGTGGGGGGTGAATACAAATCAACAAAAACTGCAACTTCTTTGGATTTTTTAAAAGTAATAGATAAACTTACGAAATAGTAAAAAATCTCAAGAATACAGTTTATAGAAACAACAGATTATATCAATCAATAAAGATTGACTTTTATTCATCTTGAATCTGAAATACAACCTGTTAATCAAAACAGTTGACACCAGCTTCTTTACTCTGTTCAATGATGAATAGCTACAACCTAGAAAGTAATTTCTATCTTCTCAAGTTCTAATAACTTGTTTCTCTGTATCTCTCTCAATATTTAACGCTCTATTTCTTGATATAATTTATCTCTCTTTGTAAATCAATTACAGTTGTTATCTCTCTATAAATAAAATACAGATATTATACTCTGTTTTTGATGTGTTTTGAGATGTTGAGATGATGAGCTTAGATGTTCTCAGATGCTGTTAAGATGTGTTAAAAGATATTTTCAGATGTGCTTCTTGTTTACTGCTCTGTATCTCTATTTATACACACAACTTCCTTTTTCATCTGTTCATGGTGAAAAACTGAGAGATTACTTTTATGAGAAGTATCTCTGAATTTCTTTGGTAATTGCAGCATTGCTTCTTAGTTACATAATCTCTGTTGTATGCCATCTTTGTGCTCAAGTTATCTATGTGCATCATCTCGGGTACTCAATCTCTCCTTATTGGACTAGCTTCCTTATTTTAATTTCACAACCCTAATTGAGCTAGTGGTCTGCTGTAGTCAGCCATATGTCATCCATATGCCATCTTTCAATATTAGTTGATGAAGAAATTATCCTCTGATGACCATTGCATATTAGTGTAGTCAGCCATCTGTCATCTTCAATATCAACTGATGAAAAAATTATCCTATCTGCTGATGAATAAATTATTTGTCGATGAAGAAATTTTCTATTGATGGCTTATCTTCTAATGAACAACTTATCCACTGTTGCAGTTCAACTTTTGATAAGTGTTTAAGTTCAGTTCCTCCAGCAATATTTAAGTCAATTCATTTCAGTTCATCAATCTTTAAAATTCTCTTCAATTCATTCTTTAATCTCAGTTCAGTACCTGCTGCAGCAGAATTCTCAAGTTCAGTTTCTACAAAATTTCTCTACTACAGATTATCCTCTAATGGCTGCTATGATGATTTATCCTCTGATTTATCTTCTGATGTACATTTTACACTGTTAGAAGATAACTTCCATTAGCTTGTCTATTCTACACTGATGAACAGATTACACTGTCAGATGATAACACTTGGGCAAGGCCAGCTGCAATTTATCTGTTAATGTACATCAGCAGGTTCTAGTACAATTACAAGCTATAACAATTCTAAGTATTATACATCATCATTAAATGCTATAATCCTAACAATCTCCCCCTTATCTATGATTATTAATGATAAACATAAATCAAAGTTTGATGATGATGTCAAAACCCAAAACTCATAACAACACTACTTAGAATTGAAATTAAAAAAGTGAAAGCACAATTGTACATAAACTCAACAATGATGGTTTCATAGGCTTTGTTGTTGCAGTTAATCAAGCTATATAAATGATGATGATGATTTTAGTTTTGATTGTGCATCTGTACATACTCAGGATGTTCTATAAACCTAAGTATTTGTACAAGTTTTACATCCACTAATGATCAACTCAGTCATCAGGGGATGAAGTATAACTCACTAGGCAAGTCACCAGCAAAAACTACTAAAGGACTTGATAGTGAAGAGGGATGTCTGTTGTTACTCAAAAACACTTAAGTATTCCGCACATCAGACATTCCAAACGAAATCAACAGAGGTTCAGTTATTAAGACCATCAGGGGAATCTGTCAGGGGAACCCATTAGGGGATGACATAGGCAGGCCAACCCGTCAGGGGAACACGTCAGGGTATGACAGTGGCAAGCCAAACTCATCAGGGGGAACACGTCAGGGCATGACAGTGACATGTCAACCTATTAGGGGAAATCATCAGGGTATGACAGTGTCAAGTTAACCCGTTAGGGAAACCCATCAGGGGGAATGTTCAGCACTGCATCAGTGGAAACCATCAGTGTATGCCTTGAGCCTTAATGTTAGGGGATCAGGAAGAACTTGGCTCAAGTGAAGTTTGAAGCACTGATTGAGTCTTAGACAGGACTTGTCATCAGGGGATCCAGAAGCACCGATCAAGTTCACATCAAGGCTTGCTATTAGTGGATAGTTATGATTGCATACACTCATCATTAGGTCTTACACGCAAATCAGTGAAGCTTGAAAAAGAAGCAAGAGATATAAATTGGAAAGATATCTCTTGAAGTTTGGTGGTCCAATGACAACTCAATCATTATATGCACGCAGATCAGGGGAAGAAAAAGAAGCAACAAAAGCAATAGTAGTCTAACACATTATTCCTAAAGGACATCGATGTGACATATATGCGGTTAGGTTGAAAAAAGCAGCACGTCTAAACATGTGGGTTCAACTACTGATATTCTATATATGCAAAAGAGTTCTCATTACATAGCATCAATCCAACGGATCAACTAACACATTGAAGCACACAAACACTAGAGAAAAGTTTTGTAATATATCTTGAAAGAAATATTTAAAGAAAGTGTGAAGCTAGTGAGTGTGAGATTGTAGCTGTAATTCATTACAGAAGTTGTAGCTGTTTAATCACATTTATGGTTAAACAGATTTCCAGAAAAATATCAAGTTTTAATATAACTATTTTAACTTAAATGCTTGTGTGTTCATTTTAAAAGTTAGTATAGTTTTTATGATATTGTAGCTATTTCCATCAGTGCTTAACAAGTTTTAAAGTTTGAAAAGTTTTGAGTGTTTATATTCAACCCCCCCCCCCCCCCCCAACAAACACTTGAGCCTATTTTGTTTTAACAATTGGTATCAAAGCCAACTAGTAGATTGCACTTGCTAGACGATCGTTGAAAATGGCTAACAAAGCTAGAAATAGTGAAGTCCCAATGTTGGAAAGGGGAAAATACTTTTTCTGGAAACAAAGAATGAATACTTACAAATTCTAGAAGAAGACCCTCACATTCCAAATAAGCTTATTCCTCAAGAGGTTGTCAATGGAGTCAGTGTTCCAAAAAGATTAGTTTCAAAGACTACTGAAAAAATGACTCCAGAGGAAAGAGAGAAGGTAAAGAAGGATCTAAAAGTCATAGGAATCCTATATAATGGCTTAGACGATGATATGCTAAACAGTATTATGAATCTTACAACGTTTAAATCAATATGGGATACCATCTAGATCCTATGTGATGGAACTGAAGAAGTGAGGGAAAATAAACTGCAGCTATTAACACAACAGTATGAGTGGTTGACAATGAAAAATAGTGAAACACTCACTGAAATGTTTGATAGATTTAACAGGTTGGTAAATGACTTGAGGATATATGGGAAGTCTTATGCTAATAAAGATGTGAACAGAAAGTTCATGAGAGCACTTCCCATATCATGGGATCCTAAAATGACAGCCATTAGGGAATCCAAGGATATGAATCTCCTAGATTTGGATAGGCTCTATGGTACCCTAAAGACATATGAACTGGAGGTTCAACAAAGATCTGAAATGTCAGGGGATACCAGAAAGCTTAAATCTGTAGCCTTGATGGCTGCCAAGAAGGATAAAGAAGAAGCAACACCAAGTGTCTTGATGAAGCAACAGTCAGGGGATGCTGAAAAAGAAGGGGACATTGAAGTTGACTCAAAGGAGGATGAGTACACTCCTAAAGAGTTAGAAGAACTAGATGAAACCATGCCTTCATCAGAATTACTCTTTAATCCCCCTGATCTGATCATTCTCCCCCTTTTTGGCATCAACATCTTAATGTTGAATGGTAGAAATAACATGATTAGGTTGACTAGCAGGAAGAAATGTTTTAGCTCATGGATAACCTTTGAACTATGTTATGTCTACTATCCCTCTTTGAATGTCATTTGAATTAATAGGAAGATTAGTAAGAATACCAATTGTGTGTTCCACGACATTCTTGAGCTCAGTGTGAAGACCATTGATTATGAAATGTTGGAGCTTCATGTTTCTCTTCTGTGTTGATCAATGCTTCATAAACATCACGTGAGTACAACTGCACTTGATCCTTATGTGATTAAATACTTTGTTATGAGGTGTGTTGTTGTATCATCCAATCCTTATGTGTTACTTGCATCCAACCAAACATCCACAATTTCTTCTTCAAGTTCATTCACAATTTATGAGATTTGATAGGTGTCTTGATAATGTCCTGATTAGACATGTCAGTTAGCAATTGTTGTTCTATATCTTCTGAAGTAATTCATCTCTCAGTATCCTTTGATGTCTAATCAGAATGGTGATCAGAGATTACATCAGCTGCAAAGGTAGTAGTGTGTGAAACAGGTTGAAATAAGGAACCTGCAGAAAATTTCTCTCTATTCTTTTCGTGAAGGATCTCATCTTTACTCACACCCTCTCCTTTTGCTTGAATTTTATAAGTCAGCCTCTCACGCTCACTTTCTTTAATTTAATTTTAAGCTCTCCTCACCTTTTTCCAGACACAAGATCTAACGCTCACTAAGTATTCTCTCGAGTTCACCAAAAAAATTTAAAATTTTCAGTTGTAAATGACCTGGAGTGGTGTAGGAAATAAAATAGTAAGTGTTTTGCATCAGTCGATGTTTGACAAAGAATAGTTGTATTATCCACTGATGAGTTAAGAGCTGCTATTAGTGTTTTAAATTCAAGAATTGGCTTCTCTGATGTTTGAACTATCAGAGAATCTAAAACCAATGGAATTATTAGATCCCCATTGATTCTGAAGAATTACTAATGAGAGAAGAAGAAAAAAATAAGAGTATATAATTGAGTGTTGGCTGTTTCTCTTGAATAGAGAAAAGAAAAACATAAATTTGAGACTCTTGTGTTCTCTCAGTGACAGGTTGATCATTGATTAGAACATATTTCTTCTTCTTCCTCTGAAAGGTATAGTTAGGTGTGTGTTTTGTAGACTCATATACCCGTGTCCTTGGAGGTGGACTATTTTCAATAGATACAACCTTTTGAGAGGTTGCACCTGGAGATGTGTTTTTTCCTTTTAGTCTCAATATCCTTTTGAGAAGTTACTAAGCAGTCTCCAAAGGTTCTCACTGTTCCTTATTTCTTCCTTATAACTTCTCTAAATTCTGACCCTCCCTCTCAACTATTGCTAGTTGTGGTTTTTTCTTTTTACAACCTTTATCATTTGAGAGATAGAGGCGGTGACTTTTGTTATAGACTTGTATTAAGAGGGTTTTGCTACTTGGGAAGAAGAAGTTGGACCATTACTAACATCCTTCATTGTAGCAGAGTAGAAGGAATAAAGAATAAAGTAGTAGAGAGTTTAGAACCTGAATTAGCTATTACAAGATCCTCAATTAGATGATGAACAATAAACATAAGGAATCCTACATAGTATATTAGTTTCTCTACTTTATATAATCAGGGGGTAATTATCCACTGACAGTTAAACTGTCGGAGGATAATTAGCCATTGCTTCATTATCATCAGTTGATAATTATCCTTTTGGAAGAACAATTATTGACTAATGCTTCTCAATACAATTATTCGTTGATCAATTAATTTGTCAAAAGATAACTCCTACTGCTTCAGTTATTCATCAGTCGATAATTATCCTCCGAGGAGTAAATTATCAACTAATGCAACATTTGTACATCAATCGATAATTATCCTCCGAGGAGTAAATTATCCACTTATGCAACATTTGTTCATCAATCGATAGTTATCCTATGAGGAGTAAAATAATCTGATGATACAACAACAGACTAAAATTATCTACCAATTAGTTATAATATCAATGAATAATGATATTTGCTACATCTTATCAGACTTGCACAAAATATTTAAGGTTTTATTTACCAAAGTTGAGCATACCTAACTCACTTACCAACTTGTTGAAGGTGGTTTCATCCAATGGTTTGGTGAATATGTCTGCAAGTATCCATTGATGGAGGTTTCTTGAGTTTCAGCTTCATATTTCTGATGAGTCTTTGTGTTAGAGCATCCTTCGTGTTAATATCCTCTAACTCATCAACTTCACCTTGTGTTAGCAGGGACTTCTCATCAGTCATGTGTCTTGAACATCCACTGTCCAAGAACTAGAATTGTATCTTCATGCCCTTCACACAAAAACAATTAATTTGATTTTGGTACCCAAACCAGTTTGGGTCCATTGACACTAGTAGTCTTAGCTACAGTTAAAGGTTTTTCAGAATTTTCATGTTTTTTCATCCATTGCATAGAAGAAATTACTTTCTTCTTAGCTTTGGGTGCTTCAGATTTTGCCTTTAACATTCTATGAGGTTTTTGCTAACTTTTTTTTAGCCTGGTTAGCATTCAGTTTGTTCTTAACAATTTTGTTCTTCCTATCAGAGGATAATTTTCTACACTGTACGTTCCTAGGAGTTCTTACATTTAAAAGTAAGGTGGTTAGAGTTCCCACACTTCCAACATTGCTTCCTAGGAACATTAATGGTAGTAGTATAGTTGGTAAACTTATTTATTCTTTCCTTAACATTTCTATTATTCTTCAGCTTTTTATCCTTTGAAGAGTGAATCTGCTGTTTATTCTTTGATGAGTCAATTTTTTGTTTATTTGATTTTTTGGCTCTTGACTTATTTAACATCTTTTTTAACACATTGTTCTATCACAGTCTCCTTAGTCTTTTCATCAGTAGCTCCTGCCTTCACAATTTTTTTTCTTTTTAAAGGTAGGGGTAGTTGTTACTTGAGTACTTGTACTTGTGCTAGCTTTTAAAGTTCTAGTGATTGGTAACTCCTCAATCACTGGCTGCTTCTCTTGGACCTTATTATAGCCTAGTCCTTTAGTTTGTCTAGTGCTATATTTCTCAATGGTTTCCCTCACTTTCTTTGAGGAATTGGTCCATTTTTGTATGAAATCGTGTTGTTTCTTTAGTTGTGCTCTTAACTACTGCTCTAAGATTCTTTTATGACATATCCTTGGCTTTCCTTACTACTATTGTCTTTGCATCCCAGGTTTATGGAAAAGCCCTTCAGAATTTGATATTTGTATCTTCAGCATCATATACTTTCCTAAGAGCTTTAGGCCATTAATGAGTCTATTGAATTTGTCATACAACTGTGTGATAGATTCTCCTGACTTCTTCTATGCCCTCACAAAGCACTTGGATTGTATCCTAGATTTCCTTAGCAGTTTCACAATTTATAATGCTATTGAACATATCTGAGTCCAAGTCATTGTACAGAATATTCATCACCTTTGAATTTTTGAGGACATCAACTTTGTCATCGGATGAATATTCTTCTGGTTTTTTTATCCCCATAGTGTTCTTCTATGATAATTCTTTCCTCAATCTTCAGAGGTACCAACTTCTTATGTTTGAGAGGTCCTTCATTGATTACTTTGATGTAGTCAAGATTAGTTGCCATCAGAAGCATGTACATCTTCGTCTTCCACATAAAATATTTTTCCCTCTTGAGATAGGGAATCTTGACATTGCTATTCTTTCTTGAACCATCCATCTCATGATCTATTGATTACTATATTAATCAATAGGCTTTGATACTAATTGTTATTGTTATCCCAGATGGTTCAAGGATTTCTGGGGGGTGGGGGGTGGGTGGTGAATACAAATAAAAAAAAATTGCAACTTCTTTGGATTCTTTAAAAGTAATAGATAAACTTGCGGAATAATAAAGAATCTCAAGAATAGTGTGTATAGAAACAACAAATTTTATCAATCAATAAAGATACGTAATTTTATTGATCTTGAATCTGAAATACAACCTGGTAATCAAAACAGTTGACACCAACTTCTTTACTCATTTAAGTGATGAACGACTACAACCTAGAAAGTAATTTCTACCTTCTCAAATTCTAATAACTTGTTTCTCTGTATCTCTCTCAATATTTAACTCTCTGTTTCTTGATATAGCTTTTCTCTCTCTGTAAATCAATTACAGTTGCTATCTCTCTATAAATAAATTATAGTTGTTATACTCTGTTTTTGATGTGTTCTGAGATGTTGAGATGATGAGCTTAGATGTTGTTGAGAGATATGCTCAGATGTGCTTCTTGTTCACTACTATGTATCTCTATTTATACATACAACTTCCTTTTTCATCTATTTATGGTGAACAATTGAGAGATTACCTTTACGAGAAATAATTATGAATTTCTTTGGTAATTGCAGCATAGCTTCTTAGTTAAATAATCTCTGTTGCAAGCTATCTTTATGTGCTCAAGTTATCTCTATGCATCATCTCTGGTCCTCAATCTCTCCTAATTGCACCAGCTTCATTGTTTTAATTTCACAGCTCTAATTGAGTTAGTGGTCTGCTGCAGACAGCCATATGTCATCTCCAATATCAACTGATGAAGAAATTATCCTCTGATGATGATTTGCATATTGTTGGATATAAATGATGATGATGATGTTTAGAGAATAAATGTGCAACTATAAATACTCAAGGTATTCTATAAACCTTAGTATATTTACAAGAGTTTTTGCATCCACTGATGGTCGACTTAGTCATCAGGGGATAAACTGTTAGAGTGTATGCCCTAGTGGCCAATTATGTAATGATTGTGACACCATGTTTATGTTATGTTTTTTGGTTAAATGATAATTACTTTTATTATGTTTTATTTACTGCGTAATATAAATGTTAACATAATAAATGTCCTTAGAAGAATGATACTAATTATATGGATTCAAGTATGTGACTTGAATATGAGATCATATAAGTATGTAAAGTATCATTATTCTTAAATGTCCCTAGTCGAGTATCATTGTCAGTGGGACAACAATAATACATTGAGACTAGTATGTGGATTAACTGATGGCTATATCTCATTGGTCATAAATATATACGAGATATATTAAGTTGATACATAGGTACATGTTAGAGAACATAGTACTGGACAGACCCACCATGAGAATTCTACATGGAGCGTTATGCTATGTGTCATAAGTAATTCTCATAGTGACAATGATGTAATGGTCCTTCGACCTGAAGTCATGACATTTCTACATAATGAGTTATGCGTTTTGACATTATCAAAAGTCACCTTTAACCGGGTGGACGATAAAGGTGATTGTTGGATGCATAATGAGTTATGTGAGAAATGGGAATGATGTAGATGGAATTTAACCCTCCTATAAATTAGGGGTGATATCTATAGGCCTCTTGATTGAGTGAAACTATGAAATGCATGGCCATGCTCAAATAGAGATTTGTTTCATATAGTTTACTCATTGATCAAGAAAACTGAGATTAAATTATAAAGAGGATGACACATCCATGCCTTGAATTTAATCTTAGATATCATGGTTAAAAGGATTAAATTACATTGAAACATTGGTCACAAAAGGTAACGTCGAATCTATGACTTTATTATTACTTGGGTAACAGTGATGTATTACTAGATGCCGCTCACTGTTTATAATTTTATAATATGATTTAAAATTATTGCCAACGTAATAATAACCTACAGGGTCACACACATAGAACATTCGTCAAGGAGATATAATTTAAATGTCAATGATTTTAATATATCAATAAGATTGATTTAATTAAATCATGACTTTAAATTATATATATATATATATATATATATGTAATCTGTATGAAGAAGAGTCCTTTAGAAGGAAATACGAATATATATTTATTTGTACATATATTAATTAAGTGAGACTTGATTAAATATATATCTAATGAATATAGGATTCGGATTCTAATCTCCTAATTAGATTAGGTTTTGGAATCTACTCTATAGAAGGCTATATATACATGATATATCAGCTATTCTAAGAGAGAGAGATAGATATAGAATTTTTCTCTTGAACAACCAACGTTTTGACGTAGCCGCTCATAAGAGAGAGACTAAGGTTAAGAGAGATAAAAGAGATACAGATTATTTACAGCTAGTACTGTTATCCTTTTTGCTCGAATCGTAAGACGGTTCGCGGGTGTTCGTGTGGATACCGTAGAGACGCTGTCCAGTTGGGTTGCGTTAAAGATTTGGAGACGATCAACACCTTCACCAAAGTTTCAGATTCGCACTTTTAATCGGTAAAATCTTGAACTATCTGTATTAAACTGTTTCGCATAGATCCTCGGGTTTGGGTTTTGTTTTGTTTTATTTTAAATCCGTATTTTTCCGCTGCGTTTGCTGGTACGAAACCCAACATAAACTTCACTGTATTGGGCGAGTCATCAGTGTTAACTTGAACAGACTCGATAGTGTTAAGGAATGACTGTTGTTACTTAATAGAAGATATCTATTCCGCATGACAGACATTCCAGGCAAAGCTGTCAGGGGAACTCATCAGGCGATGACCTAGTCAGGAGAAGCCGTCAGGGGATGACCTCATCAAGGGAAACACTCTAATGTCCAAACTTTGGCGACATCATACCTCCCGATGAGTTTGGCGATGGCTATCAATCACTTTGGCGATAGTTTATCTCGCGACGAGTTTGGCAATGGGTAAAAGTGACTTTGGCAATAGTCATTTTTATCCACTGACAACGAGTTTGGATATGGCTAACAATGACTGTGGCGATAGTCATTTTTATACACTGACAACGAGTTTGGCGATGACTTAGATTGCGTGACAAGTTTGGTGACGACAAAAGATCAACTCGTCAGTGGAACCCTTCGGTGGATAACAAGCAGGTCATAACATCAGTGGATAAAGGAAGCACTGATCAAGCCTCCATCAGGGCTTAACATCGTGGATAAATGAAACACTGGTCAAGTCTCCATCAGGACTTGACATCGGTGGACAAATAACCACTGATCAAGTTGCCTTCAATAACTTGTCATCAGCAAATCCAGAAGCACTGATCAAATCGACAT
Source organism: Centella asiatica (assembly GCA_014636745.2). Lineage (NCBI taxonomy): Eukaryota > Viridiplantae > Streptophyta > Magnoliopsida > Apiales > Apiaceae > Centella > Centella asiatica. The sequence continues at coordinate 14,275,226 of CM025784.1, read as the reverse complement.
CGGGGCTTTTTTTCAGTGGATCGTTATGACCTAATCCACACGTCATCAGGACTTACATACAAATCATTGATACTTGGCACAGAAGCAAGGGGTATAACTGGAAAGATATTCCTTGAAGTTTGGTTAACCAATAACAACTCTCGAGCATTAATTACATGCAGTTCAGGAGATGAAAAAGAAGCAACAAAAGCGAACAACAGTATGACACACCACTCTTCAAGGACATTGATGTGACATAACTGCGGCTATGTTGAAACTTGAAGCATGTCCAGCACATGGTTTCACCAACTAATTTGCTATACATACAGAAATAGTTGTTACACGAAAAACCAAGCGAAGAAACAAGAAACCACACAAAACAAACACTAGAAGGAAGCTTTGTAATAGATTTGTAGAAGAAATATTCAAAGAAAATAAGTAGCTAATGAATGTAGAAAAAGAAGCTATAATTTATTACTGAGAAGCTGTAACTTTTTACAGAATTGTAGTTGTTAATCACGATTGTGATTCAATAGATTTCTAGAAAAACACCAAGTTTTAATAAAACTATTTTAACTTGAATGCTTGTGTATTCATTTTAATTTCAGTAAAGTTTTTTTGATCACGCAGCTATTCAAGCTCGTGCAAAATAAGTTTTAAAAGAACAAAAAGTTTGTAGTGTTTGTATTAAACCCCCCACCCACCTCTCCCCTTCCTCCTCTACAAACACTTGAGCTTATCTTGTTCTAACACATATTTGGAGTTATAGTCAACCATATGTCATTTTTAATATCAGTTGATGAAAAATTTATCTACTGATGAGTTAATTATACTATAATGACCATTGATCTGCTAATGAGTAAATTATCTGTTGATGGCTTATCTTCCAATGAACAACTTATCCACTGTTGCAGTTCAACTGTTGATAAGTGTTTAAGTTCAGTTCCTCCAACAATCTTTATTTTTAGTTCAGTTTAGTTCATGAATTTTAAAATTCTGGTTCAGTTCATTCTTCAATCTCAGTTCAACACCTGCTGCAGCAGAATCCTTAAGTTCAGTTTATGTTGAATTTCTCTACTGCAGATTATCCTGTGATAATTTATCCTCTGATTTATCTTCTGATGTATATTTTACACTATCAGAGGATAATACTTGGACAAGGCCAACTACAATTTATCTGTTGATGTACATTAGTAGGTTCTAGTACAATTACAAGCTCTAACAATTCTAAGTATTATACATCATCATCAAAAGCTATATTACCTAACACACTCTGAAGAAATTTATCTGCTGATGAACAAAGTAACTACTGATGCACATTTTATTATCTGATGTGCAATTTATCCTCTGATGCAAAGTAATTGTTGATGCACATTTTATCTTCTAATTTGTAATTTATCTTGTGATGCACTTATCCTCTAATGTGCAATATAACCTCTGATGCACTTATCCTTTTATATGCAATTTATCCTCTGATGCACAGTAACTATTGATGCATATTTTATCCTATGATGCACATTAACCACTGATGCATATTTTATCCTCTGATGCACAGTAACCACTGATGCATAATTTATCCTCTGATGTGTGATTTATCCCCGGATGCAAAATATCCACTAGACCTAACTATCATCCACTGATGAACAAATAACTCATCAGATGATAATACTTGAAGAAATTCAGTTTTAAAAACTATTCTACTGATGTTATAAAACACACCAATAGCTTTTGTACAAAAACAAATCTAACAATTTCAAGTGTATGCATCACCATCAGATGCTATATTCTAACAATGCATTCAAGAGTGACAATTATGAACTAAATGTTTCATTTGACTCAAATGAGTAATTTTGCAGTAATTGTTGGCATTTACAGTCACTACACACCAGTTCATAAATAGTGAACATCTTTTTGTTCTAAGTTGAATAGCCTGAGTTCAGACATTCCTCAATATAGGAATGCATAACAACTAAAATGAGACACTCTTAATAAATTGTATAATACACAATCTGATAGACAGTACATAAAGAGTCATACCGCTTTAGAGATAGCTAAAATTTTAACTTTTGATCATTTATGGATCAAAAACAGATCTCGTAGGAACACTTGAGTCCAATATAGACTACCACCCATACCAAGACAAGCAATATATTTATCATTCTTTCAATGTATAGCACAGTTTTTTTGTTATACGTGATTTTGCAAGTATATATATGCAATTTGATGCGTATTAAACGCATGATCAATTGATTCTATCTATGTAATGACATGTTATGATATGCAAGTGCTTATGATTTTCTTCTTACGTATACATAATTGTTTCATATCTGTACTGATAGAGGATAAAATTTTTTTTTTCAACTCGAGCTAAGATGTTATTGCTAAATGCTTGACTACTTGTATCCAATTTACAAGCATCCTATCTATTTCATGGTATATTGAGTTAATTGATTTAATTCAACTCTTCTAAATGCTATACCTTTGCATTCTTGTAATATCTATGTTTTTACCCAATGTCCCTCGTTGATGTGTCAAGGATTAATCCACTCTTTAAGTTGATGAGGGAACACCCCGGAGTTGAGAATAATATATTCTATTTTGCTGGGCCCTGTAGATGAAATTTCATCTACTTTAAGCGTCATGTGTATTTACACTGTAGACCATATTGAGATAGCTTGGCCTGCTATTATCAAATGGTAAAAAGTACTCTCAGTAAGTCCTATAACTAAATAGAATTAAGGCGATCTAGTAAGTCTTGGACAGAAAGACGTCAAATGCTTATGTGGAAGTTTTCATTTAGTGGCATTATTTTCCAACTCCCTCTCAACTAAAAATATGAATTCACCCCATCTACGTCGGGAATCCACTTACTTGAACTCTTTAGTTTATTCATATATTTAATATTACCTTGAAATGGTTTACCTAAACCAGCTATAGAAAGTTTATTCTTCTCCCTTGTCTTATAGTATATTACTTGCTGAGCATTTTGTTAGATATAAATGATGATGATGTTTAGGGAATAATTGTGCATCTATATATACTCAAGGTATTCTATAAACCTTAGTATATTTGCACAAGTTTTGCATCCATTGATGGATGACTTAGTCATCAGGGGATGGACTACACTGCACAGGGCGAGTCATCAGTGATAACGTGAACGAACTTGACGGTGTCAAGGAATGACTGTTGTTACTTAAAAGAAGATGATAATTCCGCACGATAGACATTCCAGGCAATGCCAACAAAGTATCAATGAGTAAAAGAACAAGTATTTTTTAGAGGGCATCAGTGAAAAGAACCTATCAGGGGAAGCCTAAAAATACTGTGTAAGGGGATGACTTCGTCAGGGGAAGCCATCAGGGGAAGACCTCGTTAGGGGAACCCATCAGGGGAAGACCTCATCAAGGGAACCCATTAGGGGATGAACCCGTCAGGGGAATGCATCAGGGGATGACCTCATCGGGGTAACCCGTCAGGGGAACCACCCTGATGTCCAGACTTTGGCGATAACATATCTCCCAACGAGGTTGGCGCTAGTCATTTTTATCCCCTGACTCCGACTTTGGCGCTAGTCATTTTTATCCCCTGACACCGACTTTGGCGCTAGTCATTTTTACCCCCTGACGTCGACTTTGGCGATCACTTGGATTGCCTGACGAGTTTGGCGATGCCTTAAATTGCACGACGAGTTTGGCAATGACTTAGATTGCTTGACAAGTTTGGTGATGACAAAAGATCAACTCGTCATGGGAACCCATAAGTGGATAACAAGCATGTCATAACATCGGTAGATAATGAAGCACTAATCAAGTCTCCATTAGGGCTTGACATCAGTGGAGAATGAAGCAATGATCAAGTCTCTATCAGGGCTTGACATCGGTGGATAATGAAGCACTGATCAAGTCTCTATCAGGGTTTGACTTTAGTGGATAATGAAGCACTGATCAAGTCTCCATCAGGGCTTGACATTGGTGGATAATAAAGCATTGATCAAGTTGCCATCTGTAACTTGCCATCAGGGGATCGAGAAGCATTAATCAAGTCAACATCAGGGCTTGTCTTCAGTGGATCGTTATGACCTAATCCACTAATCATCAGGACTTTCAAGCAAATCATTGATACTTGGCACGGAAGCAAGGGGTATAACTGGCAAGATATTCCTTGAAGTTTGGTTATCTAATAACAACTGTTAGGTTTTATAAACATTTGATGATGATTGTTCTTAGAATACTTAGGAATACAAATATACAGAAAAGTGTTGGTTTGTAACATTTTAGTATTGTAGCTAGCAGTAGTATCTCTTGGTTGTAAATTAGTCATTATAATAAAGAGATAGATTCATTTCATTTGTATGTACTGCTGGAATACTTGTTGAGTTTGTTCAACAAGTTGTTTTAAATTTATTAGTCCTTCGAAGATTGAATTTGGCTTGTCAAAGACTAAGGGAAAAGTCCACCAGAGACTAAGTTTTTGTTCATCAGAGATTGGACTTTGCCCATCGGAGATTAAAGTTTTGTTCATCGGAGATTGAAGAATCCTTCATCGGAGATTAAAGTTTTGTTCATCGGAGATTGAAGAATCCTTCATCGGAGATTAAAGCTTACATCATCGGGGATTGGAACTAAAGAGTCAGAGACTAATGCTGACGTCATCAGTGACTAACACAATACCTCAGAGATTAAAAGCTGACGTCATCAGCGACTAAAGTCAAAGCATCGGAGATTACTCGAAGTGATCGGGGAGTAATTAAAGAAGCCATCGGAGACTAGTCGAGGACTTAATCACTGATGGAGTTAGAGTTCAAATCAAAGAAGGAAAGTCTTCCATGTACACGTAGACTTTATTGAAGACGTAGCTGACAAGGAAACTTGTTAGAAATCTTTCAATTGGAAAGATTGTATTTGATTTGAATTAGGAAGCTAGGTTTTTGGTAACTTAGTTTTTAAGAAGCTGTAATTATAAAATTACAGAATAGCAATATGAAGCTGTATAGAATTAGAAGTGTTGTATTCTCTTAATATACAGAATAGAAGCTGACTATCAAAGCTTGTCTTGATTGTTAGAAAACTTGTAATCAATTGTTAAATCAAATAAAGGCAATTGTTTATAGAGTTTTGATTGTGTTCTTTATATTCTGCAGAAAAGTTTAATTTCTTAAAGAACAAGTAATCGAAGAATTTTCAAGAACTTGTATTCAACCCCCCTTCTACAAGTTCTAGGTCATCTCACTGGGAAAACAATTGGTATCAGAGCCCTTAATTGAAAATACTCAATTAACAAGATTCTGAGATGGCCAACAACGATGAAGCAAGCAGCTCTAACATCATGGCGTATGCAGGAAGTAGAGATGGTGGTACCAGAATTCCTATTCTTAAAAGAGAAGAATATTCAATGTGGAAACAAAAGATGTATATGCATTTGAGAGCAATAGATCCAGATTACATAGATAGGATTGAGAAGGGTCCTTATCTACCCAGGAAATTTGTTCCTGCAAAAACTGTTGAAGGATCTATTGTTGCAGAACACTTTGTACTTGCTCCAGAAAGTGATTACACAAACGAAGACAAGTTACAAGTGTTAAAGGATGCTAAAGTGATGAACATACTTTATAATGGGATTGATAAAAATATGTTCACAAGCATCATAAACTGCACTACATCTAAACAAATCTGGGACACCATCAAAGTCCTGTGTGAGGGGACTGACCAAGTCCGAAAGAACAAGAGATCATTGTTGACACAACAATATGAGTTCTTTCAAGCAAAGCCTGGTGAATCTATAACATCAGTATATGATAGGTTCAACACTTTGCTCAATGACTTGAAAATACTTGGGAAGTCTTATGATAATGAGGATATAAACACCAAGTTTATGAGATCTCTCCCACCAAGTTGGGATCCAAAGACAATAGCAATAAGAGAGGCTCATGACTTGGATCTTCTCACACTGGATAGGCTCTACGGAAATTTAAAGACCTATGAACTTGAAGTAGAGCAACGACAACGCATGCATGGAAAGGATAGAGTAGTTGCGTTGATGGTTGAGACAAGTAAGTCTCAAGAGAAGCTTGATGAGGAATTTTCTGACGCTAGCTCAACTGATAATGAAGATGAACTGGATACTGATGATGACATGGAGGAATTCATGGTCAAACAGTTTAAGAAATTTAAGGCTAGCAGAAAAGGAAGAAAATCATCGAGAAAACCTAACCCTAAACGAGAAGGTCAAAAAGTCACCTTTGACTTAAAGAAAATAAGATGCTACAATTGTGATGGGTTAGGGCACTTTGCCAATGAGTGCAAGAAGCCTAGATCTAATGATAGATCTAAGGATGAAAAATCAAGGAAGGACTTTGCTGACAAGAAAGCCAAATCAAAAAGCAAAGCCTTGATTACTGAGGGAAAAGATTGGATTGACAACGACTCTGATGAAGAAGTTGTCAACTTTGCCCTAATGGCTCGTAGTGACGAGTCAAGTGATTCTACAAAGGTATGTGATGCAAATCAGAATTTTAACGTGCTTAATTTACTTGATACATCTAACATTGAAAGCATGCAAAAAGACATATCTGATTTGCATGTCAGTTTTAGGTCTTTAACTATAGAGCATACCAATGTAAAAGAATCACGTGACAATCTCTTAAAAAGAAACATTTTCTTGAAGAGAGATTGGCACAGTTTGATACTATCAAGTTTGATTTAAACAAAGCACATCATATGATTGATGCTTTGAAAAAGAGGGAATATTACTTAGTAGAGCAACTTGAAATTGCTCAAGCTAAGATCAAACTGTGGAATACTTCCTCTAAAAAGCTAAAAGACTTGGTAGATAGTCAAACAATGGGTCACCAATCTGGATTAGGCTATGATGCATGGATAAATAAAAATTCAGAATTAGATGACCTAATTGAAGCTTTTGAGTCCACAACTGAAAAGCCAAAAGTTGCTAGAAAAATTAACTTTGTATCTCCTGTTCATGAACCCAGATTTATTAACATTCAAGATCAACAAAACACTGAAAAAACAAGTTTCAATCAAAAGACAGTGAGTATTGTTGAGAAGAATGAAACAAACATTTAAACATTGGGTTTATGATAAAGAAACAGTTAATAAAGAAATTGGAAACTGTTCCAATACAAAAGGCTGAAAAAGTTGTGGAATTAAACAGAAGCAAGAAAAATAGGAATGGCAAGTTAGGCATTAACAAATACACCAACTATGTTTCAATGCCTGATGCTCCTAGAAAAACATGCCATGTATGTGGTAATCCAAACCACATAGCTATGCACTGTAGGAGCAAAAATAAAATTCCTATGCTTGAGACTAGTAACTCAAAGACAACAAAAGATAAATCACCTGTAAAAAGGTCAAGTAGTCTTTGCATTGAACATAATAAATCAAAGTCAAGTAGTCTCACAAACAATGGAAGCAAGACTGTAAATTGCCCAATTAAAATCAAACAAGGAAAGAGGCAATCGACTTATTCTGAGTCAAGTCTTGAATCTGCAGCTAGTGAGAAAAGACTCAAGAAGATTTGGGTCCCAAAAATCTCAAACTAGTTCTCTCTACTGTGCAGGGCAAAAAGAAGAAATCATGGTACTTGGACAGTGGTTGTTCAAGGCAGATGACTGGAGATAAGTCCCTGCTAAAACAGTATGAAGAGAGAAGTGGCCCAAGAGTCACTTTTGGAGATGACAGCAAAGGCCATACTAGAGGATATGGATCTGTTGAACATGGAGATGTCATCTTCACTGAGGTATCACTAGTTGATGGCTTAAAGCACAATTTACTTAGTGTGAGTCAACTGTGTGATAAGGGATTCAATGTCACTTTTAAAGAAGATCAATGTTTAGTAAGTGACAAAGAATCAGGGACTGTGATTTTGACAGGAAAAAGAAAAGGGAATTTGTACATTGCAAATCTCATTTCTTCAACTGATCAAATCACATGTCTTTATAGCAAAGCTTCAACTGATGAGAGTTGGCTTTGGCATAAGAAGCTTTCCCACCTGAACTTCAAGAATATCAATAGTCTTGTGAGGAAAGGATTGGTAGCTGGCATTCCACAATTGGAATTTACACAAGATGGATTGTATGATGCATGCCAGAAAGGAAAGCAAAGAAGTGTATCATTCAAAAACAAACCAACAACATCAATCACTGACCCTTTACAACTTCTCCATATGGATTTGTTTGGTCAAGTGAATGTGATGTCTATCTTAAGGAATAGATATGCACTGGTAATTGTTGATGATCACACAAGGTATACTTGGGTAAAATACCTCTTTGCAAAGAATGAAGCTGCTCAGTTAATTATTGATCATGTCAAGAAAATAGAAACTGAGTCAGGTAAAACAGTGAGGGTAATAAGAAGTGACAGAGGAACATAATTCAAAAATTCCCAAGTAATTGAATTCTGCACTGAGAAAGGAATTACTCATCAATTCTCTGCACCTAGAACTCCTCAACAAAATGGAGTTGTTGAGAGGAAAAATAGAACCCTCATTGAAGCAGCAAGGACCATGTTGCAAGAGGCTATGCTTCCCACCTACTTTTGGGAGGAAGCTATAAGCACTGCATGTTTTACACAAAACAAGTCCTTGATAAACAAAGCATACAACAAAACACCTTATGAATTAATGACTGGGAGAAAACCAACTCTCAAGTTTTTACATGTGTTTGGTTGTAAGTGCTTTGTACTGAGAGATTCATCAGAGATAAGAGGAAAATTTGACAATAAGTCTGATGAAGCAATCTTCTTAGGTTATTCTCTGTCAAGCAAAGCATATAGAGTTTATAACTTAAGAACCAAGGTCATTGTGGAATCCATTCAAGTTGCATTTGATGATAGAAAGATTCCAGGAATGCTTGGTCAAGGATTGCATGAACCTCTCAGTTTTGAGAATGAATTGGATGCATGGGAATATCCAACAGAGAATGCTGAAAATCCCCAAAATAACAATGATTCCTCTTTAATTGAGGGGGAGTTGACTGTTGTGCATGAAGTACCAAGGACTGATGTATTATCAGAGACTAGAGTACCGGAACAAAATGGAACACAAGTCACTGATGACATTAATTCTCCATCAGAGACTAATGATACATCAGAGACTAGTATCCCTGATGCACACAAAGAGACTATTGAGATATCTAACTCAGGGGGAGTTAATGAAGAAGAGATCAATAGTTTAGGGGGAGCAAACTCTGCTAATGAAGTTGGATTGAATTTTATCAATCTAGAAAATGAAGCCTCTAGTTCAAGATCAAATCTGCCAAAAACTAGACCATGGTTGAGAGACCACACAACAGATTTGATCATTGGAAATATTGAGGATGGAGTTAGGACTAGAAGTGCAACACAAAATGAATGTTTGTACCTCAGTTTTCTATCAAAGATTGAACCAAAGAAAATTGAGGAAGCACTTCAAGATCCTGATTGGATTATTGCCATGCAAGAAGAATTAAACCAATTTGTTAGAAACAAAGTCTGGAGACTAGTACCCAAACCAAGGAACAGATCTATAATAGGTGCCAAGTGGGTATTCAGAAACAAATTGGATGAAACTGGTACAATTACAAGGAATAAGGCAAGACTGGTTGCAAAGGGATACTCTCAAGAGGAAGGAATTGACTATGATGAGACCTTTGCACCAGTGGCTAGACTTGAAGCTATCAGAATTTTTCTTGCTTTTGCAGCCTACAAGAACTTCAAAGTGTACCAGATGGATGTCAAGAGTGCTTTCCTTAATGGAAAATTAGAAGAAGAAGTCTATGTTCAACAACCCCCAGGTTTTGTAGACTCCAAATTCCCTAATCATGTTTACAGATTAGACAAAGCACTCTATGTCTTGAAACAAGCACCAAGAGCCTGGTATGATACTCTTTCTCAATTTTTAATTGAAAATAAATTTGTAAGAGGTATCATAGATAAAACATTGTTTTATAGAATTCAAGGCTATGATGTTATACTTGTGCAAATATATGTTGATGACATTATTTTTGGGTCTACTAATGAAAAACTGTGTGCAAAATTTTCAAAACTTATGCAGTCTAGATATGAAATGAGCATGATGGGTGAATTAACATTTTTCTTAGGATTGCAAATTAAACAGTCAACTGAGGGAATTTTCATCAGTCAGTCTAAGTACATTAAGGACTTACTGAGAAAATATGAATTGGTTGATTGTACTTCTGCAAAAACACCTATGCCCACAGCCACTAAGCTAGATAAAGATTTAAAAGGAAAGAAAGTAGACATTACTACCTATAGAGGCATGATAAGCTCACTTTTGTATATAACTGCAAGTAGACCTGATATAATGTTTTTTACATGTCTATGTGCTAGATTTCAAGCTGACCCTAGAGAGTCACATTTGATTGCTGTAAAAAGAATACTCAGATATCTAAAGGGTACCCCAAATCTTGGATTATGGTATCCCAAAGAATCTGATTTTAAACTAATTGGTTATTCAGATGCTGATTATGCAGGGTGTAAGCTTGACAGGAAAAGCACAAGTGGAAGCTGCCAACTTCTTGGAGGCAGACTTGTTTCTTGGTTTAGCAAGAAACAAAATTCAGTTTCTACTTTAATAGCAGAAGCTGAATATATTGCAGCTGGGAGTTGTTGTGCACAGATCTTGTGGATCAAAAATCAACTCCTAGACTATGGTATGACACTATCCAAAATTCCAATTTATTGTGACAACACTAGTGCCATAGCCATAACTGAAAATCCAGTGCAACATTCAAGAACTAAACATATAGATATAAGATATCACTTCATTAGAGAACATGTTAGTGAAGGTAATATTGAATTGCACTAGGTTGCAACTGATAAACAACTTGCAGATATTTTTACAAAACCTTTGGATGAATCTACATTCAACAGACTAGTTTCTGAACTAGGAATGTTGAATTATGGTTCTAAAAATTAAGTTTTAAACTTTCAAGTTGTTTAACAGTTGCATGAAGCTAGGAAAATTAATTCTGGAAAAAGAAGCTGTTTTAAATTTGATAAAACAGAAAAATGTAGCTAATAATCATCAATATGGTTGTTGGAAAATGGTTATTTGATCTCTGATGAGTAAAATGGTTAGTCTCTGACTAATCAAAATTATAACATCGGAGATTGACCCTAATCCCTGATGAGTGCATTTACTTCATCGGAGATTACATTAATCCCCGATGAGTACATTTACATCATCGGAGATTACATTAGTCCCCGATGAATTATTTCATCGGAGATTACACTAATCCCCGATGAATACATTTACATCATCGGAGATTACATTAGTCCCCGATGAGTTACTTCATCGGAGATTACCTTAGTTCCCGATGAGTAATTACTTCATCGGAGACTAATCGGGTCAATCTCTTATCACATGGGTCAATCAGAGATTAGGGCAATCTCTGAAAAAGGGTAAATTGGTAGTTACTCATGATCTTTGAATAGCAAATGTCTCTCATACTTTAATAAAAGTAATTTCAAACACGTTTGTAATCACAAGTATCAAACTCTGCAATTTGATTTCTCTCTCAAATACTCTGCAATTTAACCTCGCCTTGAGCTTTCTTCACAAGTTTACAGATCTCTTCAATGGCGGCAAAAACAGTGTGCTTCAAGTTTGGTGAGTTCAATTTTATCAAAACTAACCATGCAGGGGTGGCTGATAAATATGATTTTGAAGCAAAATACCACCCCTTTGTGGATTTCCTAAAGAACTCTCCACTACAATACGCCATTTATGAAGCTCCCATCCAAGCTGCAGAAGTAATATCAACCATGTGGAGCACTGCAACAATCATTGATGAAAGTGATGACTCTCCACAGGTAAGTTTCAGGTATGAAAACACAGACTATACTATTACTCATACCACGGTTAATAATGCACTTCATTTACCCATAAGGGAAAACTATGACCCCCTTGCCTCTGATGAAGAACTTATAGGTATGTTTAAAGACTTAAACTATAATACTGATATAAGTTCTGTTGGGACCATCACACGTCCCCATCTTAGGCCAGAGTGGTCATTGTTCTTTGACATTATTACAAAAGCTTTCACCTCAAAATGCAGTGGATATGATGCCATCACCACTATTTCACAACAAATTGCATATAGTGTGTTGTATGATAGGCATATTAATTTAGGGCTTTTGATTTTGCACAATTTGATTGAAAAACTTAAAACTGGCAACAAAACTAAAATTTATTATACTAGGTTCTTAATGATGATTGCAAATCACTTAATACCTAATCTTAATATTGCTAGTATGCAAGTTGTGCCTACAGTTTTGCAGACTAAAAGAGTAGTTAGTGATTTGAAGAAGTATGAGGCAAAGGTAAACGTACCTCTATTCTATCCTACTGTCATGAGAAACTTTCTCAGTGACACTCTTCCAACCACATATTCTTTGCAATTCTTTGGGGATACCACACAAACACCAACTAATCCCCCAACAACTTCTCAATCACAATCCAAAGCCCCCTCCACAGTCTCCCAAAAGACTGTGGTTGCATATACCAGAACAGCCAAAAAGCTCCAAATAAAAAGAAAAACAATTGAGGGAGTAAGTGAGGATGAGGGAGAACCAGAAGCTGAAGTTCCACTTCAGAGAAAGAAGAGAATAATTACCATTAGCCAAAAGCAATCCATTACTTCCCAAAAGGCAATGGAGGTTATAAGGAAAGACAGTAAACTGTCAATGTCCTCCCAAAAGGACATTGACATTGAAGAAAGTCCTCAACCAGGGACAACTGTTACAGAGTCTGCACAAGAAAAAACTGAGAGAGATCAAATACAAGAAAAGATTGACACAAGGAGTGCACACACAGGGTCATCTATTGATGTTCCTCAAACTTTTGCCTTTGAGGAACAGCCAACACTCCCAACTGTCCATTATTCTCCTGTTTCCCCTCCACTTGATTCTTCTGAAAATATAATCTCTGATCCTCTTGAACTTTCTCAAGAGGAGCCAATACTCTTAATGGCTTGGACAGAAACTAGTCAATCTCAAGAGATTAGAACAATGCCTCAAACTGTCCAAGTTCATTCTTCAGAAACTAGCCCACAAGAACCACTTGTTCAAAGTACAAGTGAAGCTAGTTCTCCTACCACATCCATGGAGGACACCCAACCAATTTCCATTTTAAGGGTAACCCCCCTCCATGAAGACACTACTTCTCAAACCCCTCCTTCTATAGGATAGAGTGCACAAATCCATAAGAGTGAGGATGAGAGAATAATTAGTGAGAGTCAGGCTCCTGATCTGGAAAAAGGAGAGAATATTAATATACAAGAGAGTCAAGCTTTAGAAATCTTGGAAAAAGGAGAGATTAAGAAGCTGGGTGCCCAACCCCAGGCAAAAGGAGAGGGTGTGAGCAAGGATGAGATCCTTGAACAAAATAAACGAGAGAAATTTTCAGCAGGTATCTTTTTACAACCTGTTGACACCAGCTCACAAGAAGCTCTAGTCTATGCTGCTCCCTCCACCAATATCCAAACAGCAGTACCAGAGAACAGTCCATGCACAGGGGATGCAGCTTTACATGTCATAGCTGAAATGACAAATGTTGATTTTGAAGAGTTATATGGTCTACAACAAAGACAAGATCATATTTCTGCAATGAAGACAAGGTTTGCAGATGAACCTGTGCATGAAGAAGCTCCAGAGGAAAATGTTGATACATGGCTTGATGCCACATATTCCAACACTCTGGAGGATGCAGCTGCTCAACTCAGGAAGGATTATGTGACCAATATAGGGTCTACAGCAGCTGCACCATCTACCAAGGACTTGCTTGAAGAAATAACCAAAGTGGACAATAAACATACCAAGTTTCACCACTTTTTGGTTACTGGCTTAAATTCTGCAGTCAAGGAGATGAAACAATAGATGGAGATTAAGACTGATAAAATTCGAAGGAGCTATGAAGGCCACTTGCCAAGGAGAACTGTCACTGCCCTTGATTTTCTCATTAGTAACAAGTCTAAAACTGACAGTAAGATTCAAGCCCTTGAAGACAAAATCAATCTCCTTCTCCAAAAACAAGATCAAATGGAATAGCTCATGATGCAGGCACTACCAGTTTTGGCCACCTCCTCCCTCCCCAAAGAGGCTGATGTTAAAAAGGGGGAGAGTGGTCACTTCAAACATCCTGTAAAATCCACATCCACAGCAGACACTGTTCCAGATTCAAGTGCTTCCTTGCAGATGGAGTTGGAGGCATTGAAAGAAAAGACAATGAAAGAAAATGCTGCACTGTAAGCTTACAAAGAAAAAATTCTAAAGAAGCATGCTGATCTTGAAACAACAACATCAACAACAACAACAATACCAGCAGTAGCAACAATTCCTCCTTCCCAACCAACTGCAGCAGGCCCAACTTCTTCAAAAGATAAAGGCAAAGGTGTCATGGTTGAAGATCCAAAGAAACAAATTCTTACTTAACCAGGACAGCCTAAGTTATTGGGGGATGCTATGAAGACTGCTTACTTTCCCACTCCTATTGAACTTGATCTAGGAGGGAAAGTAGAGTTAGTTAATCCTCGAGATCAAAGGTTAATAGATGCTGATGCAATGCTTGCTCAGAAACTTCAACAAGAGGAAGACATGGCTGCAGAACAAGAAAAGAAGGAGGAGGAGATTAAAAAGAAGAAACACTCAACAAGGAAGACAAGTGCAAGGAAAGTAGTGGTAGCCAAGAAAAAGCTTTCAAAGAAAAAACCTACAAATGAAGAACCTCCAAGGTCAATTGAGACTGCCTTGGTGACTGTAAGTGGACCAACAAAGTCACAAACAGCCCCATCAAGGAAGTCTTACAAAGTTGATATGGCTAGTACAAGTGAAATGATCAAAGCTCTGAAAAAGAATACAAGGAATATTAATCTGATCAAGGGTGCAAATGACAAGGACTTACTTCATATCTTTTTTAAAGATGGAGATTCTGTGAAGTATACTAAGCCAGACTTGGAGGGGCAATCAAAAGAAGATTTGGAATGGCTGTTGTCTACAATACTTGTAACTACAAAGCTTAACATGGAATTTCGAAACAAGATCAAGAAGGCAATAAAGGAGGTAAAAAGTGTGAACAAAATGTCATCCGATCCTTCTGAAATTGCACCTCTTGGATTGTGGTATGAGACTTTTCATGGTGATAAAGTATTCTTCAATTACAATAGAGATATCAATAAAGTGAGTGAAAACCATATTGAAGGATTTATCAAACTTCTTAGAAATGCAGAAGAACCAACTGAAGTTGTTCTCAAAAAGCTACTGATGGAAAGGCTAGAACGAATAAGGGAAAACAGAAGGAAAAAGAAAGATTGTTGAGTCAAAGGTATGTTGTTTGCTGTACAAGTTGTAAGTTTTTTTTATTTTTTTTGAAGCCAGACATAGTCTTGGGTAGCCAGAGTTATTCTTGGAGAAGCTGGGTAAATTATCCTGGGGAAGAGAAGCTGAATGATAGATCAAAGATCTAAAGTTCAGGTACATTTGTAATCTTTTTCATTCTTTATTCTTTTACTAAGTATTTGTAATAGATTAGTTTTGACATCATCATCAACCTTGAAATTATGCTTATCATTCTGATATTCATAATTAGGGGGAGATTGTTAGGTTTTATAAATATTTGATAATGATTGTTCTTAGAATACTTAGGAATACAAATATACAGAAAAGTGTTGGTTTGTAACACTTTAGTATTGTAGCTAGCAGTAGTATCTCTTGGTTGTAAATTAGTCATTATAATAAAGAGATAGATTCATTTCATTTGTATGTACTGCTGGAATACTTGTTGAGTTTGTTCTACAAGTTGTTTTAAATTTATTAGTCCTTCGGAGATTGAATTTGGCTTGTCGGAGACTAAGGGAAAAGTCCACCAGAGACTAAGTTTTTGTTCATCAGAGATTGAAGAATCCTTCATTGGAGATTAAAGTTTTGTTCATCGGAGATTGAAGAATCCTTCATCGGAGATTAAAGCTTACATCATCGGGGATTGGAACTAAAGAGTCAGAGACTAATGTTGACGTCATCAGTGACTAACACAATACCTCGGAGATTAAAAGCTGACGTCATCAGCGACTAAAGTCAAAGCATCGGAGATTACTCGAAGTGATCGGGGACTAATTAAAGAAGCCATCGGAGACTAGTCGAGGACTTAATCACTGATGGAGTTAGAGTTCAAATCAAAGAAGGAAAGTCTTCCATGTACACGTAGACTTTATTGAAGACGTAGCTGAGAAGGAAACTTGTTAGAAATCTTTCAATTGGAAAGATTGTATTTGATTTGAATTAGGAAGCTAGGTTTTTGGTAACTTAGTTTTTAAGAAGCTGTAATTATAAAATTACAGAATAGCAATACGAAGCTGTATAGAATTAGAAGTGTTGTATTCTCTTAATATACAGAATAGAAGCTGACAATCAAAGCTTGTCTTGATTGTTAGAAAACTTGTAATCAATTGTTAAATCAAATAAAGGCAATTGTTTATAGAGTTTTGATTGTGTTCTTTATATTCCGCAGAAAAGTTTAATTTCTTAAAGAACAAGTAATCGAAGAATTTTCAAGAACTTGTATTCAACCCCCCTTCTACAAGTTCTAGGTCATCTCACTGGGAAAACAACAACTCTCGAGCATTAAATACTTGCAGATCAGGGGATGAAAAAGAAGCAACTAAAGCAAACAGCAGTTTGACACACCACTTAGAAAGGACCTTGATGTGACATACTACGACTATGTTGAAAAGGCAGCATGTCTAGCACGTGGGTTCATCAACTGATCTGCTATATACATAGAAAGAGTTGTTACACGAAAAACCAAGCAAGCCACAACACTCAAACACTAGAAAGGAAGCTTTGTAAAAATCTTGAGAGATATATTCAAAGAAAAATGTAGCTAGTGAGTGAGAAAAGAGAAGCTATAATTTATTACAGATTTGTAGCTGTTAATCAAGATTGTGATTAAACAGATTTTTGGAAAAAAAAAACACCAAGTTATAATACAACTATTTTAACTTGAATGCCTGTGTATTCATCTTATTTTCGTTAAAGTTTTTCTGGTTGTGGTACCTATTCCAGCCTGTGCAACGTAAGTTTTAAAAGAGCAAAAAGTTTGTAGTGTTTGTATTAAACACCCCCGCCCCCCCCCCCCCCCCCCACCCACAAACACTTGAGCTTATTTAGTTCTAACACATTATTTGCTCATACTTTCTTTTATTCTCTTTTAGTTAAATGAGATTAAGGTTAAAGTTCAAAGGGTAAGGAAAAGATGTACCGGTATGACTGGCTGTTAAGGGTTCATAAGTACAAATTCGGTTTGGTAGTGTAGTAGAGTACTTGTTAGGTTTTATAACATTTGATGATGATTGTCTTTAGATTACTTAGATATACAAATGTATAGAAAGTGTTAATTAGTAACACTGAAGTTTTGTAGCCAGTAGTTATCTCTTTGATTGTAATTCGTTTATTCTTTATAAAGAGATAGATTTATTTTTTATTTGTAAGTAACTGCTGGAAAGCTGTATCAAAGCTTCAACAAGTCAAAGTGTGTATTTGATCCGTCAGAGATTACAAAAATGCTTATCGGAGACTAAGGCAACATTTGTCAGAGACTAAGTATTTTGTTTATCGGAGACTACAACTTACGTCATCAGAGATTAAAGATAAAGTATAAGAGATTAATGCTTACGTCATCAGAGACTAAGCTTAGTGTATCAGAGACTAAGCTTACGTCATCGGAGACTAAGTCTTAAAGCATCAGAGACTAAGCTGATGTCATCGGAGACTAAGCCTAAAAGCATCGGAGACTAAATAACTCTGTCAGAGACTACACAACCTGATCAGAGACTATACGACCAGAGACTAAATGATCAAGGACTAAAAGCTGAAGTCGTCAGGGACTAGTCGTGACTTATTCCCTGATGAGATACAGAGTTCGAATTGAATAAGGAATGTCTTCTACGTAAATCAAGATATTATTGAAGACTTAGTTGGTAAGGAAACAAGCCAGAAATCTGTTCCTAACCAAAAAGGAAAGATTGTATTTGATTCGTATAAGGAAGCTGAATCATTATTGATTTAGAATAGAAACTGAGTAATTTAGTTTGAGAAGCTGTAATTAGGTTTACAGAGAATTATAATTCGAAGCTGTATAGGTTTTCACAATTTTGTATCTTTACTATATAGAAAAGAAAAGAAGCTGATGATCATATTATTGTGATTGTTAGAATTTGTATTCAATTGTTAAATTCAATAAAAGCAATTGTTTATAAATTGATTTGAGTTCTTGTTCTTTATTTCCGCAAGTAATAATTAATTTCTTGAAGAACAAGCAATCGAAAATAATTCAAAGAACTTGTATTCAACCCCCCCTCTTACAAGTTCTCAGCTATCTCACTGGGAAAACAGTACCTATTACGTTATCCGCTGTTAGACCCTTTTGACATAATAATTGTAATAGTTTCTAGTTATACTTTGTGCCAGCTTATGTTATGTATGTAAGTTTGTTTATTTTTGTATCATTGATGGGTCGGTGTTCCGCTGGAAGCCGGAGCCGCCACAGTTGGTAACTGACAACTCTAATATATAGCCGAAAATTGGGGCTATCACATAAGTGATCATGTGGCATAGAGATACATGTCATAACACATACTTAGATACCTTGGAAACATATTTAGATTATATGTTTCATAATTAGAGGTAATATAAGTGTGTAGATACTTGAAGTTCTACAATGCATAAGAAGGTTTGTTAAGTTGTAACTTGTTCATGTCTTTTATTGTCATTTTCATTTTCTTAAATATTATCTATGTTTATTTTGTGGGTTTTAAGTGTGTATTATCTTCAGGAATGCAAAATGGAGCAAAGTGGTGAAAGAGATTTAAAAGCATAATTCTGTGTTGAATATGACATAAGGTGTGGGCATGTGCTGCAAAAAGTTACAAGTTGTTTCCTATAGCCTTTTTATATGGGATTTTGAGTCAAACTAGGAACTTTAAGATCATTTGTAATTTTTTAAGTTGTAAACTCTTAGTCACATTTTTACTAAGGGAAACCTTATTTTATCATAATTGTAATAGGAAAATAGTTTTAGATCTATTCTCCAAGTAAGGAAGGAATCCTATATGAGATCAACTTATTCCTTTTTTAAGGGGACGATTCTACAAGCCTAGGGGGAGGGATTTCGAACAACTATATTTTCTTTTGTTTGTGTTCTTTCATAAAATATGTGCAACTAAGTCTCTTTTCAAATCAAAGGATATGCATGGCATTGATTCGCTACAAATTGTGACAGCCCCGATTTCTAGTTGTAAACTGGAGTTGTCAGTTTGTTACCAACTATAGTGACTCCAGCTTTTTACAAAACACTGAGCCATCAATGGGACTAAAATAAGTAACCTTACATACATAGCATAACCTAGAACAGAATATAGCCAACAATTATTATAAATACTGTGTCAAAAGGGTCTAACAACGGATAACGTAATAGGTTCTCTACTACAAAACCAAATTCGTACTTAAGAACCCTGAACAACCAGTCCTACCGATACATCTTTTCCTTACCCTTGGAATTTTCACCTTTCTCACATTTAACTGAAAGAGAATCAAATCAAGTATAAGTGATAAATGCTCAACAATGAGAAGAATAAAAGTTCTGCAGCTAGTTCAAGTAAACTATTTCAACGCAAGGTTAAGAAATATGAATAACATATTGCTTAATTTGTGGACCTCCTTGAGGCCTATTCCCTTTCCAGCTCGTGTCATTCTTCTTTCCCTTATCACAATTATACTTTGCGAGGGCTTCAATACCTCATTTTGCTATCTTAGCCTTCTCAATAGCAACATATAAATCATCCAGTGCCAAGATTGCCACTTTACTATAGAGCCAAAGATTTCGTCCTTGCGAAAACCATCTTGCCCTTCCCCGCTTGGACATGGTGTGGAGCAAAGCGAGACAGTTCAATAAATTTTTCCTCATACTAGATCATAATTTGACTTCCTTGTTTCAGATTAAGGAAGTTAATCTCCATTTCATCAGAAAAACTCAAAGGGAGGTACTTTGCAAGGAATATTTTCATGAACTTCTCCCAAGAAATTTCTCGATCATTGTTGTGAAGAGCAACACGTTTAACCAACTTTAAATGCTCCACATTCTCCTATCAGAAGTTTTCTTCTTCTGTCAGCAGGTAAGCGACAAAGGTAGTCTTATTGGGGTTTGTGACTTCACAAATCGTAAAGGCTTTTTCAACTTCCTTGATCCACTCATGGGCTAGAATTGGACCTTCCTTTTCAATAAAGATATCTGGTTTCAAAATCTTGAACTCCTTAAAAGTAACCTTGTGTGTTGGATTATTAGGTTGGGGATTTGGTTGCACATTCCCAAATGCTTCTCTCATCATATTCACAAAGTCTTGCATAGGGTCAGCAATGTTAGCTCTTGTTTGATTTTCTTGTTGGCGGCGCCTTCCACGACGTCGATGATGTTTTTAGAACAAATAAGCTAACGTGTTTGTAGAAGGAGGGTTGAATACAAACACAACAACTTTTTCGCTCTTTAAATCCCTTAACACGAAAATTGGAATAACTATAAGTTTATCCCTTGATGAGGATGAAATCAAAAACATAGTATAGTTATTTAAAATGAATACACAAAGATTCAAGTTAAAATAGTTGTATTATAACTTGAGCTTTTCTGTTAATCTGTATAATCACAAATTGATTAAACAACTATAAATCTATAAGTGAATACAACTTCTTATTTCACACACGAGCTACAATTTCTCTCTGAAATATTTCTCTCTGAAATATTTCTCTCAAGAACAATTACAAAGTTGCTCTCTAGTATGTGAAAATGATTGAGATATTTCTAAGTATTTTTGATATCTTGTATGTTTCTCTCACATCTGTTTTTGGTAGCATGTAACAATTATTACATATATAGGAAAACAGCGATAGAACCCATGTGCTTGCCATGCTTCTTTTCAACATAGTTGTAGTATGTCCTGTCATTGTCCTTTCGAAGATACACGTGTTAGACTCCTATTGGCTATTGTTGCTTCTATTTCAATCCTTATTCTCCATGTGTTTCTGGTGTAAAGGTTGTTATTGGACCACCACATTTCAAGGAATATCTTCTCAGTTATACCCCTTGCTTCTTTACTAATTATCAGTGTGTATCTTTTAAGCCCTGATGACGAGTAGACTAGGTCTTAACTATCCCATGATGACAAGCCCTAATGTTGACCTGATCAATGCTTCTAGATCCCCTGATGACAAGCTTGATATAGACTTGATCAGTGCTTCACTATCCACTTGTGTTAATCCCTAATGTAGAGTTAGATCAGTGTTTCTTAATACCCTAATGTTAAAACCTCATGTTATCCACTGATGTCATCCGTTGATTCAGTGTTCAGCTTATCCCCTGACAGACTCGACTGTTAATGGTATGCCTTGATGGTATCCTCTAACGGTCAAGCTATTCCCTGATGATATCCCCTAACAGTCAAATTATCCACTGATGACATCCCCTGACAGTATCCCCTAATGGATTTATCCACTGATGACATCTTCTAACATAGTATTTAAGCCATCCCCTGACAGTATCCCCTGACAAGTTTATCCACTAATGTCTTTTCAAATACTCACATCTTTAATCACTGATACTATTTTTGGCCTTTCCATGAATGCTTGATATGCAGAATACTTGACCATTAAGTACGACCAGACATTCCCTAGCACTATCAAGTCCTTTTGGACATTTACTAATGACTTGCCTATTGCAGTTCAGGCTATCCCCTAATGGACTAAGTTGTCCATCAGTAGATGCTTATTTGTGCAAATATACTAAGACTTATAACATACCTTGAGTATTTATAAGTGCACAGTTATTAAAGTGCACAATTATTAAATAATATTTATATCATCATCAACATCATTATTCTTGATAATCTCCCCATATTTATGATTATCAATTGGATAAACATAAAATCTAATTTCTTTATTGATGATGATTTCAAAATTAAAACTATAAAGTATAAAGAATGGGAAACGCAATTGCATTGATCTATGTGCATTTGTACACATAGAAAGAATAACTATATACAAATGTTTACAAAATTGAAACAAGTTTTTAACACTTAGACTTTAGGATCCTTCTTTTGTTGAGCTGTAACAAAGGGCAATGGATGACTTGATTCAATCGGTTGAGTGTCACTTCCAAGGCCTTGGTTTCTCTAGTCAGGATTTTGATCAGGAATGTTGAGTCTTTTATCTTTCCCACCAGCCTTCATTGTCATAAGCTCATTTTGTAACAATCTTCTGAAGTTGACAATGTTGACATTTTTACTATGTTCCAAAGATTCAAGGTCAGATAAAATCTCTTTCATGTTGGCTACATCAAGTTGTGACCAGTAAAAGGTGACAATCTCCCCTTTGGAATTCTTGAACTCAACGCCCATGGGGTTTGTGATCATCTTTGGATATTCTTTGAATCCTTTTATTGGGGGGAACATCCCTTATAACTGTTGAGATCCCATCATTAGCTCTGGTCTCTTCAATTTCTTTCACAACTTTCCTAACAAGCATGGCTCTAAACTTGATGACATGTTCGTTCTTGTGATAAACAATTTGGCTTAGAACATGCATCGCCTCCTCAAGGTCAAGCTCACTTATATCTTTGTCTCTGATGTGTTTCTCTTGCCCATCAGGAGCTTTGTAGAATAATTTCAAAGGTTTCTCCATAGTTGTGGGAAAGTTTCTTATGTCATTGATGGCTTTCCTCAGCTTCTCCAGTTCTCCCCTCAAGCCTCTGTTGAGCGCCATTGTATTGGGCACCGCTAGCTTGGCTAGTGCAGGTTATTCAACATCCATCCTCCTAAACCAGTCAAGAGTGACTGTGAACTCATACCTACTCTTGATTTGGATGACAATTATTCTTTTTTCATTGCTCTTTACCCTGACATTTATGTTGTTGATGGAGTGCATATATGTCAGGCTCTTTTATTTGTCATCCCTTAGAAATTCAGCCAGTGTAGGTGGTCCATATGTTACAAGATGAGGAGTTTGAACTTTGGCTTGAGATGACTTGGGTTTGGTAACATCATGGGATGTTGAAGGTACCTGAGTGTCAGGCCTTTTTGAGTTGTCTTTGATTTTATCCCCTGATGCACCTTTTGGGGGCTGAGATTTCATAGGCTGAGTTTTCCTTGAGGCTCTTAGCTTGACACTTCTCTTCTCTTCTTTTTTCTCCTTCTACACAGCCATTTCCTCCTCTTGTTGAAGTTGTTATGCATAGAGTGCATCAGCTTCTACAAGTTTTTTGTCTTGAGGAAAGACAAGCTCCAATTTCCCATCAATTAGAGCTTCAACAGGTGTTGGGAAGTGAGATGTCTTCATGGCATCTCCAAGTAGCTTGGGTCCTGATTGAATAAAATTCTTATTTTTAGGTTCTTTAATCAAGATACCATTGTCGTTGTTCTTTTTGGCTATGGGAGCTTCTTGTGGAGAAGGAGCAGTCATACTCCCTTAAGGTAGTGCTTTGAGTTTCTCAGCAACAACCTTGATAAAGTGTTTGAAGATTTATCCCCCTTTCTAGCAGCATCATCAGTGGAAGTTGAGAGTGAAGTTATGACTTGAAGAAGTTGTTGAAGATTGTTAGCCAAATTTTGTTGTAGAGATTCCATCTTTGTCAATCTAGTGTTGAATGAGGATAGTTCTTGGTCAACACTATCAGTCAGCCTCTTGAATTTGAGGAATAAGTGGCTCTTGTTTGAGAAGTTTTATTGTAACAGTCATTTCATTCTCCTGGTAGTAAAAATCAACTCTCATGGGTTGTAAAACATCATCCATTGGAGTGTCATCTTTATCACTATTTGAAGAAATAGGTGTATGTACATCGTCAGAGTTTTATCTTTGTTCTTTATTGTTAAAGATCTTATCCTTACTTCCCTCGCGCTCTCTTTTTTCATTGCCTTCTAAGGCATCTCTTTTTGTCTCTATTTTTGCATTACCATCTAAGTTAGTACTCTATGTCTCTCCTTTTTCTAAGGTCCTCTCAGGGGTTTGACCTTGCCTTTCTTCACTAAGTCTTTTCTCATCCTCACTTTGTATATTCCTAATAGGGCTCCTATTGGTTAGGTTCTCATCAACTGTGGACAAGGTTAATTAAGCATTTACAACAAGTGTGTCCACAAATGAGAGTTGAGGATTGGAAGGAGATGTACTTGTATGTACAATTGGAGAAGTATAGGTACTTATTGAAAAAGTATTTATATTGGTCCCTAGAATTCCTATTTGATCATCAATGATTAGATCATTGAGAAAAGAATCACACATTAATAGATCCTGATGCTCAATCACTAAATCATATCGAATTGGCTCCTCCAAAGAATGAGAAGTTGGAGGATCTGATGTCATGACAGTTAGAGTTTATGTCATGATATCTAAAAAAATTTGAGGTAAAGAGAAAGAAGGGAGAGGAGTTGAGGGGAGTGTTGGCTAGATCACAGAGTGAGGAGGTGATCCATCAAAAGAACTAGTGTGTGCACTCACTGTATTTGATATCTGCAAGTGGGTCTCAAAGATCCTGATGAGTGTTTCATCAAAGCATGTGTCTAGTGTTTGTGCCTTACTCATCTCTATCCCTAGTTGGAGACTATAATCAATAACTGAACCTTTTTGAGATGAGACAACTAGAGATGTGGTTTGTTCCTTATTAAGGTTAGTATCCTTTTGGGAGGATACTGCCTAGCTTGGTTTGGGCTTATCTCTCTTGGCTATATTCTTCTTCTCCTTCCAGCCAACCATACTTTCTCTTTGCTCCCCCTCAGTTGTTGTGGTTACTTCTGAGGTTTTTCTTTTAGTACCCTTAGTCTTTTGGGAAACAAAGGGTTGGACTATAGAGAGTTGTTGTTTAGAAGAGGGTAGTACTACTTGGGTAGACTAAGAAGTGGTAATTGTCTCAACCATTGTAGTTGAAGTAGAAGAAATAGGAGGTTGAGAAAGGGATTGTGTTACAATGTTTGCCTGTGCCATATGTTATGGAAGCACAAATGGCACGTATATGTACGCCTTCTTGTTCATTTCAATGAACAATCTTTTGGTCTACTTGAAGAACTGGATTGTCGTATCAATGTTCTCAACAGAGATGTTAGGCAATTAAGCGTTAACAAGCAACATAAGAAATCTCGCATAATAAACGTCTGATTTCCTAAGGGTTTTATCACCTAATTTTATTACTAAGTCATCAAAAATCAGCTTGCCTATATTTATTTTAACATTTTTAAGTATGACATAAGCTATCTTAAGAGTAAGTGAAGTGTTGACTTCAAAATTACTAGATTTACCAGAAAATTTTTTAGTTATAATGCCAAAGAGATAAGATAGTTCTCTAGTGACATTAATATGTTTTAAGTCCTTGAACTTAAGGGCTTGAAGGTTATCAGTTCTACAGCCTGGTTCAACTAAAAAGTTTAATAACTCTAAGTCTGAGGGAACTTCCTTAAACTCTGAGTTGGGCAAATCTAAAGCAATATTTAGGAGAGTATGAGAGAATTTTTCATCAAAATCATCCAACTGCTTTAGTTGAATTACAAGCACTATAAATACATCACCTGAGGTGTAACCCTAGCCTCACTTCCAAAAATTCTCTCTACCCAACACCCACATAAATTTCATTCTTCCATTTCAAGAGCAGTTGTCCTTTTAAAGAGCAGCACGAGTATTTTAATTCCTTCTTTAAAGTTTAAAGAGGTAAGAACTTTATACCAATCGTATGCTCTGTTCTGTTTTGATTTCTGTCCTTATTCATTCATATCATATTGAAAAAAAAATTGTTCAAAAAGCATATTTTAAAAACATACCCATAACATCAGGAGTTATTAGTTTTTCATGATAAAACAAAAGAGTAAAGAAAATATTAAAACATACCAACTATACAAACTATATTAATTCTAAATAGTTTTTATATCAGTAGGTAAAACATCATGCTTATGTCTTAGGCAATCAGAGTTCTTGGAGTCTAGAAGTGTCCATATGAATAAGAAAACAATAAGGAATACTCATGTTTTCTTTCTCAACCTCTCCAAAAAAAAAAAGAATAAGGCTTCAAGAATCGCATGACTCTGCAACTACAAAAACTACAGTAGGCTGCAGTAGTATTCATTGGCAACTATATGTGTGTGTGTGTGTGTATTGTGAGAAGGAATGATAACACTGCAGAAAAGATGATGAGGGCATTCCCTAAGTTAGGTTTATCTATTGATAAACATCATCCACAAATATATATGAAAAGTTCTCTTATGTAATAGAGACAAATTCTAACTTAGTCTCCGTTTACAAGGAATTAGTCTCCGATGAACAATTTTGTTAGTCTCCGATGAACAATTTTTGTTAGTCTCTGATGAACAATTTTTGTTAGTCTCCGATGAACAAACTTTCTAGTCTCTGATGGGTAAATTTTCAGTCCCTGATAGTTTTAATATTATCCCTTGATGATATTATCCACCAACGAGTTTGTTGATGGCTTGTTAAAGTTTGGCGATGAGTTTGGCGCTGGCTTGTTGAAGTTTGGCGACAGCTAAAAGAGTTTGGCAATGAGTTTGGCAACAACCAAGTAACTTTGGTGGTAGTCAAATAGGTTACCGACGAGTTTGGCGATGAACAAAATTATCCCCTGATAGGTAAATTATCCCTTGATGAGTAATTTATCCCCTGACGGGTAAATTATCCACTGACGAGTAATGTATCCATTGACGGATAAATTATCCCCTGATGGACAAAAATTTATCCCCTGATGAATTATATGGATATTTAACAGTCTGAAAAATCTCTCAGGCTTGTTTAAATTAAAAATCTCACTTCCCAACGCACCAAATGATTCAATTAAAACATTAAAGAGATAAGAAATGCACGAACAACACATATGTACATACTCACATTTATATTTAAAGCATAGATTCTCATGTTATGTCAACATACATGTTTTACAGAGGTATTTCACCAGACAAGTGAATTAGATTAGCTCATCTAAGGACAAAGACAAGTATATACTCACTCTTATGCTTATTTTAGTTAAACGCATGATTAATTGATTCGACATGCGTACAAGGTTATGATTTTTATGTTTAAATTTCCTTGTGAATCAGAATGATATGCTTTAATTTCTGCTAGCATGATATGAATGAAAGTGCATGGATATGACTGAGCTTTGATTTATCAATTATTTTTCAATATTATATCTGTGCAAATGAATGAGTTTTTGTTATGTTTCAAGCAAGGAGACTGTTATGCTCCTTAAAATGTGGAACATTCCACATAGTTGGTAAGATGAAAGGGAAGGTGTTGATGTGTTATGTCACCTGTCCTAGACGGTTTTATTGTGACTACGTAGTTCACTAGAGGAACATGTTATACAGTCTAGCCCACTGATTACAGTATGGTTAGCAGATCCAACGGGTTTAGCCCTCGATGGATAAGAGGTCATTTTATTCAAGAAGGATCATATGATTGTGTTATCATCTGAGATCCTTAGAAATTTTATGAGAACTTCGAGGTGAGGGTATTTCTTCACCCAAACCTCACAAACAGAATTTGTACTATTATTAAGCACTTCAGAGATTTTATTTTCTTTTCCTCTGTGTTTATATACTTGTTGAGTATAAATTGCTCATTCTTGTTTAGTTCATGATTTTCAAGATCTGAGTTAGACAATGTACTTTGATAGCAAAAAGGAAGGGAATGAGATGATTTGCCTACAAGGAGCACTCAAGGATGATAGCTACAACTGTTGTAATAGTTTAGTTCCCGCTGTAAGATTTATACTCTGAATTTTGTAAGGATACTATTAATACCTTAGTACTATTAATACCTTTGTACATTAATGTAGCTTCTATCAGAGATCTATTCTTCCTTTTCACTACACCATTCTGTTGAGGAGTCCTTGGGGCTGAGAATTTATGATTGATGTCCTTCTCCACGCAAAACCCATCAACAACTACGTTCTTGAATTCAGTTCCGTTATCAATCCTCAAAATCCTAACCACCGACCTAGATTCAGTATCAACTTTCTTTGCATGGTTAATGACTTGTTGAGGCACCTCTAATTTAGCATGTTGGAACTTGACCCAAGTGTATCTAGTGTAGTCATCCACAATGACCAATGCAAATCTCTTCTTTAATACTAACATTATATTGCAGGACAAAACAGATCCATATGTAGCATTTGAATTAGATCTTTGATCGTGTGGCTTCTTTGCTGACAAAAGATGGTCTCCTTTGCTTCCCTTGTTGGCAGGATGAGCATAAATCCTCTTGAGTAAACTTCATTTGAGGTAGTCCAGTCACCAATTCTCTTTTCACAATGTCATTGATAGTTTTATAGTTTAAGTGAGAGAGCTTTTTGTGCCACAAACTGCTCTCATCAGCGGTTGCTTCACTATAGAAACATGAGGCTCCATTTGCAGAGCCAAAATCAGCAACATAAAGATCTCCTTTCCTAACCCCTGACAAGACCAGCTTCCCATCATCTTCATTGGAGATTAAGCACCTATCACCTTTGAATGAAATGATGAATCCCTTGTCACATAGTTGATGTTTGTCCCACAAGATGGTTTATGGGGGGGGGGGGGGGGGGGGGGGGGGGTGTTGAATACAAACCACAAA
>CM025784.1:14224084-14238170 GCA_014636745.2 Centella asiatica | reverse complement strand
GTATATTCACAAACTTATGATTATTGCAAGTTGATGCAAGTATATTCTTACTCTTATGCTTATTTCAGTTTAGTGCATGATCAATTGATTCGACATGCGTACAAAATTATGATATTTATATTTAAATTTCCTTGTGAAACAGAATGCTATGCTTTAAATTTCTGCTAGCATGATATGAATAAAAGTGCATGGATATAAAGAAACTTTGCTCTTTCAGCTATTTTTCAATGTTATATCTGTGCAATAAATGAGAATGCTATGTTCCTTGAATGATGATGCCACATGGATGGTTAGAGGAAAGGAAAGGTACTGATTTGTTCTTCACTTGACCTAGAGGAATTTTATGTGACTACGTACGTTCACACAAGGAGGGATCATACGGGCACAGTTAGGCCAGCTGTATACCGTATGGTTAGCAGATCCAGCGGTTTTAGCCCCCGATGGATATTTTTACTTCAAGGAAGTTATGCTTTTTTTTAAGAAGGATTACACAACTGTTTATCATCAGTAGTCCTAAAGATTTCTTAAAGATTTCTGAGGCATTAGCATTGATTCATTAAGCCTTTTAGCAGAATTGAAATTGTTGTGAAACATTCCAGAATTGTTTTTCCCAAGTTGTTTATATACTTGCTGGGCGTAACTCGCTCATTCTTGTAGAATTTTAATGTTTTGCAGGACAGAATATAAAGGTTGAGCCCTCAGACAAGGGAAAGGCAAAAAGGATTGGTTACTGAGGTTGGCTAGCCTTTGTAATGCCAATAAGGAGGGAAGAAAGGAAGATGATCTGAGAAGTGATGTTTTGTATTATAGTATAGAAACAGTATAGCTTCCGCTGATAATGTAATATTTTAGGTTGTAATAACTCCTTATATGGTTTCTTTTAGTAACTATATTATGTATGGATGTGATCCTGGATGTTTGGTTTGGTTGACGAAGCCCTGATCCAGTGAGGGATTTTGGGGTCGTCACATATACCTTGTGTGATCATCCACTATAACCAGAGCATATCTGTTTCTTAAGATTAACATTACATTCACTTGACCAAATAAGTCCATATGTAATAACTGTAAAGGATCAGTGATTGATGTTGCTTATTTGCTCTTGAATAACATACTTCTTTGTTTTCCTTTCTGACATGAGTCACACAACCCTTCTTGTGTAAATTCCAATTGAGGAATGCCAGCTACTAAACCTTTTCTCACCAATCTGTTGATGTTTTTGAAATTTAAGTGGGAGAGCTTCTTGTGCCAAAGCCAACTTTCACCAGCAGAGGCTTTGCTATATAGGCATGTGATTTGATCAGTAGAAGAAACTAAATTTGCAGTGTACAAATTTCTTTTTCTTTTTCCTGTCAATATCACATTCTCAGATTCCTTGTCACACACTTGGCATAGATCTTCTTTAAAGGTGAGAAAGAATCCCTTATCACATAGTTGACTCACACTTAACAGATTGTGTTTTAAACCATCAACTAGTGATACTTCAGTGAAGATGACATCACCATGCTCAACATTGCCATAGCCCTTTGTATGGCCTTTGCTGTCATCTCTAAATGTTATCTTAGGGCCATTCTTTTCTTCATACTGTTTAAGCAGGGACTTATCTCCTGTCATACGTCTTGAACATCCACTGTCCAAGAACCATAATTTTTTTTTGCCCTACACAGTAAGAATAACTAGTTAGAATATTTTGGGACCTAGATTTTCTTGGATCCTTTCTCACTAGTTTTTGAATCAAGACTTGACTCAGATGGAGTTGATCGTCTTTTTGAATTTTTAACTTTTATTGGACAATCATTAGTCTTGCTTCTTAATGGTGAGAGACTGCCAAGTTTAGCATTTTCACTATTATTGCAAAGATGGTTAGACCTTTTTACAGGTGATTTTTCTTTGATTATCTTTGTTAATGCAGTCTCTACAATAAGAATTCTATTTTTACTCCTACAATGTATAGCTATGTGATTGGGATTTTCACATATGTGACATGTCTTTCTAGGAGCATTAGGCATACTTGCATAATTAGTATATTTATTGATGCCTATTTTTCCATTCCTATATCTATTCCCACTACTAGACTCCACTGACTTTTCAATCTTAGACTCAGTAAGATTTTCCAATTTTTTGCTTAATTGAGTCTTTGTCATGAATCCTATATTCAATCTTTTGTTTTCACTCTTTTCAACAGTATTCACTGAATTTTGATCATTTTTTATAATTGCAGTGACATGTTGACTTTGAGTGTTGATAATTTTATATTCATTAACAGGTGAGACAAAATTAATTCTTTTCATGAGAATTGGTTTTTTTGTCATAGAATTAGCAGCTTCAAATTTTTCTATATCTGGTTTTGTTTCTAGAAATTCATCATATCCTAAACCAGATTTTTGACCAACCATTTGATTTTCTACCAAGTCAGAAAGCTTTTTAGAGGATTGATTCCATTGTTTAATCTTAGCCTGTTCATTTTCAAGTTGTTCGACTAAGTAGAATTCCCTTTTTTTTCAAAGCATCTATCATGTGATGAGCTTTGTTCAATTCTGACTTGATGGTATCAAATTGTATTTGTTTCTCTTTAAGAAATCTATATCTTTTCAAGAGTTGGTCATGTGATTCATTTACTTTGGCATGTTCAATGGTTAATGATCTAAAGCTAACATGCAAATCAGATATATCTTTTTGTATGCTTTCTACACTAGATGTATTAATTAAATTAATCCCATTAAAATTCTGAATTGCATCACATACCTTAGTAGAATCACTTGGCTCATCTGTTTGAGCCATCAAGGCAAAGTTGACAATTTATTCCACAGAGTCATTGTCAATCCAATCTTTACCTTCTGTAATCAAGGCCTTGCTCTTTGATTTGAATCTTTTGTCAGCAAGATCATTCCCTGATTTTCTGTTCTTGTCATCCTTAGATCTTTCTGTAGATCTAGGCTTCTTGCACTCATTGGCAAAGTGCCCTATCCCATCACAATTGAAACATCTTATTTTCTTTTTGTCAAAGGTCACAGTTTGACCTTCTCGTTTTGGGATAGGCTTCCTTGATGATTTTCTTCCTTTCCTGCTAGCTCTAAATTTTTTGAATTGCTTCACCATGAAAGCCATGAATTCCTCCATGTCATCATCAGTGATTGATTCTGTTTCTTCATCAGTCGAGCTTGCAGTATCAGTGTTATCATCAAGCTCCTCATGAGACTTCTTTGTCTCAACCATTAGTGCAACTCCTTTGTCCCTGCCATGTAGCTTCTGCCTTTGCTCTATTTCTAATTCATATGTCTTGAGATTTCCATAGAGCATGTCCAATGTGAGAATATCCAAATCATGAGCTTCTCTTATTGCAGTTATTTTTGGATCCCAGCTTGGTGGGAGTGCCCTCATGAATTTGGTATTCACATCTTCATTGTCATATGACTTTCCAAGTTGAATTGTTGTCAAAGGTATTCACATCTTCATTGAAGAAAATCATCTGAATTTGGTATTCACATCTTCATTGAGTCAACAATGAGCTTTTATTCTTTCTCACTTGGTCTGTCCCCTCACATAGGACTTTGATGGTGTCCCAGATCTGTTTAGATGTTGTGCAGTTGATTATGCTTGTGAACATATTCTTATCCAGTCCATTGTAAAGTATGTTCATCACTTTAGCATCCTTTAACACTTGTAACTTGTCTTCATTGGTATAATCACTTTCTGCAGCAAGTTCAAAGTGTTCAAGGATAACTGTTCCTTCCACAGTTTTTGGAGGAACAAATTTCCTTGGTTGATAGGGACCCTTCTCAATCCTATCAATATACTCAGGATCAGTTGTCCTCAAGTGCATATACATCTTTTGTTTCCAGATTGGATATTCCTCTCTTTTTAAAACTGGAATTCTGGTTCCACCATCTCGACTTCCTGCATATGCCATTATGCTGGAGCTGCTTCCTTCATCATTGGCCATCTTTGGATCTTGTTAATTGAAATATATCAATTAATTTGCTCTGATACCAATTGTTGTCCCAGTGAAACAACCTAAAACTTGTAGAAGGGGGGGTTGAATACAAGTTCTTGAAATCTTTTTAAATTTCTATTCCTCAAAGTATATTTACTTGCGGAAATTAAAGAACAAAAACAAGAACAAATATATAAACAATTGATTTTATTGATGAACAATTGATTACAAATTCTAACAATCACAATCTAATTGTCAGCTTCAAAATCCTATACGCTATTTATAAATCTTTACAAACATACAGCATCTAAATCAATTCTGTAAATTTAATTACAGCTTCCAAATCTGAATCATAATTCAGCTTCTAATCCTATTCAATGCATATTTTCTATGTACAAAAGGAATAGGTAATCTCTCTGGTTATTCTCATTCTTCATGTTTCCTAACCAGCTTCGACTTTAATAACTCTTCAAATCTCCATATTAAAGATGACTTCTAATTCAATTAGAAGTTTGTCTTGTATGAGAGAGTAATTTTAATTTAGTCTCTGACTGCTTCAACTTTAGTCTCTGATCAAATGTTTAGTCTCCGACAGCTTAAGCTTTTGTCTCCGATGACTTAATCTTAGTCTCTGATGCCTTACGTTTAGTCTCTAATGACTCAAGATTAGTCTCCGATGCTTTAAGCTGTAGTCTCTGATGAACAATTTCTTTAGTCTCCAATGGACTAAACATAGTCTTTGACTTGTTGAAATCTCTGACACAATTCTGATAGTCTCTTATAATACAAAGTTTAACTTACTCTCTTATAAAAATAAATTACATGAATCAGAGAGTAAACTATTAGCTACAAAATTCTAATGCTATAAACTAGCACTTTCTGTACATTTGTATATTTAAGTATTCTAATTACAATCATCATCAAATGTTATAAAACCTAACAATCTACAATTTCTCTCTGAATTATTTCTCTCAAGAACTATTACAAAGCTGCTCTCTAGTATGTGAAGATGATTGAGATATTTCTAAATATTTTGATATCATGTATTTTTCTCTCACATCCATTTTTGGTAGCATGTAACGACTATTACATATATAGGACAACAAAGATAGAACTCATGTGATTGTCATGCTTCTTTTTCAACGTAACTGCAGTATGTCCTATCATTATCCTTTCGAAGATACACATGTCAAACTGTTATTGGCTATTGTTGTTTTTATTTCAATCCCTATTCTCCATGCATTTCTAGTGTAAAGGTTGTTATTGGACCACCATATTTCAAGGAATATGTTCCCAATTACACCCCTTGCTTCTTTACCAAGTCTTAGTGTGTATCTTTTAAGCCTTGATGACGAGTAGACTAGGTCTTAATTATCCCCTGATGACAAGCCATGATGTTGACTTGATCAGTGCTTCTGGATCCCCTAATGACAAACCCTGATGTAGACTTGATCAGTGCTTCACTATCCACTTATGTTAATCCCTGATGTAGAGTTAGATCAGTGTTTCTTGTTTCCCTGATGTTAAAACCTAATGCTATCCACTGATGTCATCTGTTGATTAAGTGTTCAGTTTATCCCCTGATGATATCCCCTGATGATATCTCCTGACAGACTCGATTGCTAACGGTATGCCCTGATGGTATCCACTGATGGCCAAGCCATCCCCTGACAGTCAAGTTATCCACTGATGACATCCCCTAACGTAGTATTTAAGTCATCCCTTAACGGGTTTATCCACTGATGTTTTTTCAAATACTCACGTCTTTAATCACTGATACTATTTTTGGTCTTTCCTTGAAGGCCTGATGTGTAGAATACTTGAACATTAAGTACGACCAAACATTCCTTGACACTATCAAGTCCTTTTGGATATCCACTGATAACTTGCCTAGTGCAGCTAAGTATATCCCCTGACGGACTATGTTGTCCATCAATAGATACTTATTTGTGCAAATATATTAAGGCTTATAACATACCTTGAGTATTTACAAGTGCACAGTTATTGAATAATATTTATATCATCATTATACCTAACATATTTTCTCTATCCATTTCTTGTAAACAACATATATCATTGTAATAACCTTTAAATTCCTCATTTTCAAATTTTTTTTTTTTTTTTACAACCAAACTACATGTAAGGATAAAGTTTATCTAATAACTTAAAAAAAATACATATAATAATATGACACACAAGATAGTAAGTCAAACTATATATATATATATATATATATATATGTCGTCATGTTAAAACATAATACAAAATTGAAGACATGCCAAGTCCCCTCTCCTGGGCTGGCTCACAAGCTTACTCCAACCACAGGGTATGACAGGATAAACAAAAGAACCTTGTCATCTATAAGTCAAAACTATATCACCATTTGTTCTTCAGATCAGGACATCCCCTACAAACAACTTAGAATTACTCCTTGATCTTCAGATCAGGTCTTCCTCACTGAGTCCAGAGTAAACCCAAGTTATAGTAATATATTCAAAAGCACGAGCTAACCTCAGCTAATAGTCCATCAAGGCCTTCATCGATGCCTCAGAAACTGGCACAAGTCCTCTCATCACAGACATTTGCTGATTAACAACATACATTGCCATCCTATAACGAGCTGCGACACAACACTTAGTGAAACTCCAGTGCTCTGACATCCGCCTACAACCACAAGCCTGTCTAGTATGGAGAAAAGTCTCCACCTCCCTATCAAGTAAGTCAGCCTCATAGTATCTAAGCTGGTTTCAGAGCCTCTGCTTCGTACTCAGTGCATCTGCAGCTGGGCCTGGTGCCACAAGTGTTGGTGTTGGTGCTGGTGCTAGAGGTGGAATTGTTAAGATAATAAATGTCCTTAGAATAATGAATACATACTATATTGGTTTAAATACGTGACTTTGAAAATGAGATCATATAGTTGCAAAATGTATCAATATTCTTAAACATCCTTAGTCAAGTATTATTGTTAAATGGACAACAATGATACATTGAGATTAGTATGTGGGTTGACTATGGACCAAATCTCATTGGCCATATGTGTTAGGTTTTATAACATTTGATGATAATTGTCTTTAGATTAATTAGATATACAAATGTATAGAAAGTGTTAATTCGTAACACTGAAGTTTTGTAGTTACTAGTTATCTCTTTGATTGTAATTTATTCATTTGTAATAAAGAGATAATTTTAGTTTTGATTGTAAATAACTACTGGAGATTAGATCAAAGCTTCAACAAAGTCATATTGTGTTTTGATCCGTCGGAGATTAAGAAAAGGCTTATTGGAGACTAAGGCAACACTTGTCAGAGACTAAGGATTTTGCCTACAAGAGACTAAGTTTTGTCTATCGAAGACTACGACTTACGTCATCGGGGATTAAGAATAAATCATCAGAGACTAAGCTTACGTCATCAAAGACTAAGCTTAGTGTATCGGAGATTAAGCTGACGTCATCAACGACTACGCTTAATACATCGGAGACTAAGCTGACGTCATCAAAGACTAAGCCTAAAGCATCAGAGACTAATGACTCTGTCAGAGACTACACAACCTGATCAGAGACTAAAGACCAAAGACTAAAGTGATCGGGGACTAAGGTTGAAGCTGTTAAGGACTAGTCGTGAATTATTCCCTGATGAGATACAGATTTCGAATTGAATAAGGAATGTCTTCCACGTGGACTGAGATATTATTGAAGACGTAGCTGGTAAGAAAACAAGCCAGAAATCTATTCCTAATCAAAAAGGAAAGATTGTATTTGATTTGAATAAGGAAGCTGAATTTTATTCAGAATTGGTAACTGAATTAATTACGATTCAGTTTAGGAAGCTGTAATTAGGTTTACAGAGTTAAAACAGAAGCTGCATGTTTTTTGATAGTTTTGTATCTTTACAATACAGAAAGAATAGAAGCTGAAGATCATATTATTGTGATTGTTAGAATTTGTAATTAATTGTTAAATCAATAAAAGCAATTGTTTATAAATTTGTTCTTGTTCTTTATATTCCGCAAGAATAATTAATTTTTTAATGAACAAGTAATCGAAAAGAAATTCAGAGAACTTGTATTCAACCCCCCTTCTACAAGTTCTCAGCTATCTCATTGGGAAAACAATTGTTATCAGAGCAGGTTTATTGATTTAACTCAATTAACACGATCTAGAGATGGCAAACGACGAAGGAAGCAGCTCTAGCATAATGGCTTATGCAGGAAGTCGTGATGGTGGAACCAGGATTCCAATTCTGAAATGAGAAGAATATCCTATGTGGAAACAAAAGATGTACATGCACTTGAGAGCAACAGATCCTGACTATATTGCAAGGATTGAAAAGGGTCCTTATCTACCCAAGAAATTTGTTCCTGCTAAAACTGTTGAAGGATTCGTTGTTGCTGAACACTTTGAACTTGCTTCTGAAAGTGACTATACAAACGAAGACAAGTTACAAGTGTTAAAGGATGCTAAGGTTATGAACATACTTTACAATGACATTGACAAAAATATGTTCACAAGCATCATCAACTGCACAACATCTAAGCAGATTTGGGACACCATCAAAGTCCTGTGTGAAGGAACTGACCAAGTTCGAAAGAATAAAAGATCATTGTTGACTCAACAATATGAATTCTTTCAAGCAAAGCCTGGTGAACCAATCACGTCAGTTTATGACACGTTTAACTCTTTGCTCAATGACTTGAAAACACTTGGAAGTCTTATGACAATGAAGATGTCAATACCAAGTTCATGAGAGCACTCCTACCAGGCTGGGATCCAAAGACAACTGCAATAAGGGAAGCTCATGGCTTGGACATACTCATATTGGATAGGCTCTATGGAAACTTAAAGACGTATGAACTTGAAGTAGAGCAAAGACAAAGAATGCATGGCAGGGACAAAGGAGCTGCATTAATGGTTGAGACAAGCAAGTCTCAAGAGAAGCTTGATGATGAAACTTCCAATGCTAGCTCGACTGATGAGGAAGATGAACTGAACACTAATGATGACATGGAGGAATTCATGGTCAACAGTTCAAGAAATTTAGAGCTGGTAGAAAAGGAAGGAGATCGTCAAGGAAGCCTAACCCTAAACGTGAAGGTCAAACTATGACCTTTGATATAAAGAAAATAAGATGTTATAACTGTGATGGGTTAGGGCACTTTGCCAATGAGTGCAGGAAACCTAGATCTAATGATAGATCTAAGGATGATAAATCAAGGAAGACGGGGAACGACTTTGTTGACAAGAAGTTTAAATCAAAAAGCAAAGCATTGATCACTGAGGGTGAAGATTGGATTGACAGTAACTCTGAGGAAGAAGTTGTCAACTTTGCCCTGATGGCTCGAAGTGATGAGCTAAGTGATTCTGCTCAGGTATGTGATGTAAATCAGAATTTTAATGTTCTTGACTTAATTGATACATCTAGTATAGAAAGCATACAAAAAGATATGTCTGATTTATATGTTAGTTTTAGATCACTACTTATTGAGCATACCAGTGTTAAAGAATCACATGATAATCTCTTGAAAAGAAATAGATTTCTTGAAGAGAGATTAAAAGAATTTGACACTATTAAGTTTGATCTTGACAAAACTCATCACATGATCAATGCTTTGAAAAAGAGGAAATTTTACTTAGTCGAACAACTTGAAAAAGCATAGGCTAAGATAAAACTGTGGAACAGTTCCTCTAAAAAGTTGACAGACTTGGTAGGATGTCAAATGATTGGTCAAAATTTTGGACTAGGTTATGATGAGTAACTAGGAAACAATTTAGATTTAATTGAGACCATTGAAGCTGCTAAGTCCACTACTAGTAAGCCAAATGTTTTGAAAAGAATTAATTTTGTTTCTCCTGTTAATGAACCCAAATTTATTAACACACAATACCAACAAGTCACTGCAAAATCAAAGATTGATCAAAAGACAGTGAACACTGTTGATAAGAGTGAGAATAAAAGATTAAATATTGGGTTCATGACAAAGACTTAATTAAACAAAAAATTAAAAAATATTCCTATGAAAAAGACTGAAACATTAGTGGAGTCTAGTAGTAGTAAGAGAAATAGGAATGAAAAGATAGGCATTAATAAATACACAAATTATGCTAGAATGCCTGATGCTCCTAGAAAGACATGTCATATATATGATAATCCAAATCACATAGCTATGCATTGTAGGAGTAAAAATAATATTCCTATAATAGAGACTGCACATTCAAAGACAATAAAAGATAAATCACCTGTAAAAAGGTCAAATCATCTTTGCATTAACTGTGAAACTTCAAACATTGGCAGTCTCTCACAAAAAGAAAGCAAGACTAATGATTGTCCAATTAAAATAAAAATTAATAAAAGACAGTCAACTCAATCTGAGTCAAGTCTTGATTCTACAACTAGTGAAAAAGACCCAAGAAAGTTTGGGTCCTAAAAATTTCTAACTAGTTACTCTTTACTGTGCAGGGCAAAAAGAAGAAAACATGGTACTTGGACAATGGCTGTTCAAGACACATGATTGGAGACAAGTCCCTGCTAAAACAGTATGAAGAAAAAAGTGGCCCAAAAGTCACTTTTGGAGATGACAGCAAAGGCCATACAAAGGGTTATGGCAGTGTTGAACATGGAGATGTCATCTTCATAGAAGTATCACTAGTTATTGGCTTAAAGCACAATTTACTGAGTGTGAGTCAACTATGTGATAAGGGATTCAATGTCATCTTCAAAGAAGATAAATGCCTGGTGAGTGACGAAGAATCAGGGAATGTGATTTTGACAGGAAAAAGAAAAGGAAATTTGTACATTGCAAACCTTATCTCTTTCACTGATCAAATCACATGTCTCTATAGCAAAGCATCAACTGATGAAAGTTGGCTTTGGCACAAGAAGCTTTCCCACTTGAATTTCAAGAATATCAACAAACTTGTGAGGAAAGGATTGGTAGTTGGCATTCCACAATTGGAGTTTACACAAGATGGATTGTGTGACTCATGCCAGAAAGGGAAACAAAAGAGTGTATCATTCAAAAGCAAACCAGCAACATCAATCACAGACCCTTTACAGTTGCTACACATGGATTTATTTGGTTAAGTGAATGTGATGTCTATCTTAAGAAATAGATATGCTTTGGTTATTGTGGATGATCACACGAGGTATACTTGGGTAAAATACCTCCATACAAAAGATGAAGCTGCTCAGTTGATAATTGATCATGTCAAGAAGATAGAAACTGAGTCAAGAAAAATAGTAAGGGTAATAAGGAGTGATAGAGGAACAGAAATCAAGAATACCCAAGTTATTGAATTCTGCACTGAAAAAGGAATAACTCACCAATTCTTTGCTCCAAGAACCCCTCAACAAAATGGAGTTGTTGAGAGGAAAAACAGAACCCTTATTGAAGCAGCATGGACTATGTTGCAAGAAGCTAAGCTTCCTACTTATTTTTGGGAAGAAGCTATTAGCATGGCTTGCTTTACATAGAACAGATCCTTGATAAACAAAGCATATAACAAAACACCTTATGAATTAATGACTGGGAGAAAACCAACTCTCAAGTTTCTACATGTGTTTGGTTGTAAGTGCTTTGTACTGAGAGACTCATCAGAGACAGGAGGAAAATTTGACAACAAGTATGATGAGGCAATCTTCTTAGGTTATTCTCTGTCAAGCAAGGCATACAGAGTATATAATCTAAGAACAAAGGTCATTGTGGAATCAATACAAGTTGTATTTGATGACAGAAAGATTCTAGGAATGATTGGACAAGGATTGCATGAACCTCTTAGTTTTGAGAATGAATTGGATGCATGAGAATATCCATCAGAGACTAGTGAAAAACCCCAAGATAGTAATGATCCCTACATAATTGAGGGGGACTTAACAGTTGTGCATGAAGTACCAAGGACTAATGCTCTATTGGAGACTAGAGAATTAAAATCAAATGAAACACAAGAGACTGGTGACATTAGTATACCATCAGAGACTAATGGTTCACCAGGGACTAGTGTCACTGATGCACAATCGAAGACTATCTTCACACCAGGGACTATAGAGATAAACAACTCAGGGGGAGCTAATAATGAAGAAGTCAATGTTTTAGGGGGAGCAGTTTCTGATCATGAAGCTAGATTGGACAACATCAATCTAGAAAATGAAGCCTTATCTTTAAGATCAAATCTGCCACGTACAAGACCATGGTTAAGAGATCATACAACAAATTTGATCATTGGAAGTATAGAGGATGGAGTCAAGACTAGAAGTGCAACTCAAAATGAATGTTTATATCTCAGTTTTCTCTCAAAGGTTAAGCTAAAGAAAATTGAGGAAGCACTTCAAGATCCTGATTGGATAATTGCCATGCAAGAAGAATTGAACCAATTCACAAGGAACAAAGTCTGGAGATTGGTACACAAACCAAGGAACATATCAATTATAGGTGCCAAATGGGTTTTTAGAAATAAATTGGATGAAACTGGTACAATCACAAGGAACAAAGCAAGACTAGTTGCAAAAGGATATTCTCAAGAAGAAGGAATAGATTATGATGAAACTTTTGCACCAGTAGCAAGACTTGAAGCAATTAGGATTTTCTTGGCATATGTAGCCTACAAAAACTTCAATGTGTACCAGATGGATGTCAAGAGTGCTTTCCTAAATGGAAAATTGGAAGAGGAAGTCTATGTTCAACAACCACTAGGGTTTGTGGATTCCAAGTTTCCAAATCATGTATATAGGTTAGATAAAGCACTCTATGGCTTAAAACAAGCATCAAGAGCCTGGTATAATACTCTATCTCAATTTTTACTTGAAAACAAATTTGTTAGAGGTATCATAGATAAAACTTTATTTTATAGAATTCAAGGCTCTGACATTATACTTGTGCAAATATATGTAGATGATATTATATTTGGTTCTACAAATGAAAAACTTTGTGAAAAATTTTCAAAACTAATGCAATCTAGATATGAAATGAGTATGATGGGAGAATTAACATTTTTCTTAGGATTGCAAATAAAACAATCAACTGATGGAATTTTTATCAGTCAGTCCAAGTACATCAAGAACTTATTGAGAAAATATGATTTGGTTGATTGTGCATTTGTAAAAACACCCATGCCTACTGCTACTAAGCTAGATAAAGATTTAAAAGAGAAGAAAGTTGATATTACTAGCTTTAGAGGCATGATAGGCTCTCTTTTATATCTAACTGCAAGTAGACCTGATATAATGTTTGCTACATGTTTATGTGCTAGATTTCAAGCTGATCCTAGAGAATCACATTTGATTGCTGTCAAAAGAATATTCAGATATCTAAAGGGTACCCCAAACCTTGGGTTATGGTATCCCAAAGAATCTGATTTTAAACTAATTGGTTATTCAAATGCTGATTATGCAGGTTGCAAGCTTGATAGAAAAAGAAGAAGTGGAAGATGCCAACTTCTTGGAGGCAGACTTGTTTCTTGGTTTAGCAAGAAACAAAATTCAGGTTCTACTTCAACAGCAGAAGCTGCATATATCACAGCTGGGAGTTGTTGTGCTCAAATATTGTGGATCAAAAATCAACTCCTAGACTATGGTATGTCACTATCCAAAATTCCTATCTATTGTGATAATACAAGTGTCATAGCTATAACAGAAAATCCAGCGCAACATTCAAGAACAAAACACATAGATATTAGATATCATTTCATAAGAGAACATGTAAGTGAAGGAAATATTGAATTGCACTGGGTTGCAACTGACAAACAACTTGCAGACATACTCACAAAGCCTGTAGATGAATCTACATTCACTAGATTAGTCTATGAGTTAGGAATGTTGAATTATGCCTCTAAAAATTGATTAAAATCTGAGAAAGCAAGTTGTTTAGTTGTGAGAAGCTAGAATTTCAATTCTGGAAAATGAAGTTGTTCTTAATGAACAGAAATTAATGGAGCTGTTATAATATAATAGAAATTTTTGTAGCTAATAATCAAAAGATTGATTGTTGGAAAAATTCTGAAAAAAAGGACTACAACAGAGACTAACTTAAATTAGTCACTGAGAGCATTTGAGTAAGAGACTAACTTAGTCCCTAACTAGCTAAAAATGAACTACAAGAGACTAACTTAGTCCCTAATAGTTGTTTTTACTTAGTCCCTGACGAGTCAAAAATGAACTATCGG
>CM025784.1:14194272-14224074 GCA_014636745.2 Centella asiatica | reverse complement strand
GTTTTTACTTAGTCCCTGACGAGTCAAAAATGAACTATCGGAGACTATCTTAGTCCCTGATAGTGGTTTTACTTAGTCCCTGACTAAACAAAAAATTGCACTATTAGAGACTAATTGGGTCTAGTCTCTTATGAGTGGATATGGCAGAGATTAGGGCAATCTCCGATCGAGGGTAAATAAGTAGTTTCCCATAATTCACTCAGAATTGCAAACGTCTCTAACACTTTAATAAAAGTAATTTCAAACATCTTTGCAATTACAACTACTCAAAGCACTGAAATTGATTTTCTCTCTACACTTTGTGCGATTTAACCCTTTTGCAAAGAAATTCTTCAAAGTTTACACAGATCTCTTTAATGGCGGCCAAAACTATATGCTTCAAGTTTGGGGACTTTGATTTCATCAAAACCAACCATGCAGGGGTCGTTGACAAGCATGAATTCGAAGCACAGTACCACCCTTTCATGGATTTTCTCCAAAACTCCCCACTCTCGTACGCCATTTATAAAGCTCCCACCCAAGCCGCCGAAGTCATATCGGCCATGTGGTCCACTGCTACTGTCCAGGATGAGAATGTCGACTTTCCTGTGGTAAGTTTCAGGTATAAAAATAATATATATAATATAACTCATACTGTTGTTAATAATGCTTTACACTTACCCATTTTTGAAAACTTTGACTCTCCTGCCTCTGATGAAGAACTTTTTGCTATGTTTAAAAACTT
Source organism: Centella asiatica (assembly GCA_014636745.2). Taxonomy (NCBI): domain Eukaryota; kingdom Viridiplantae; phylum Streptophyta; class Magnoliopsida; order Apiales; family Apiaceae; genus Centella; species Centella asiatica. The sequence goes on along the minus strand of CM025784.1, from coordinate 14,223,350 downwards.
ACATTATTCTTCAGAAATTGTTTCTATTGGGTCCATAACACGACCCCATCTAAGGCAGGAGTGGTCATTATTTTTTAACATTATAACAAAAGCTTTTTCTTGAAAATGCAGTGGTTATGATGCTATTACCACACTCACACAACAAATTGCTTTCAGTGTGTTGTATGGTAGCCATCTAAACATTGGGCTTTTAATTCTGCAAAATCTTTTGGTAAAACTTAAATCCAGTAGTAAAAATAAGATTTATTATGCAAGGTTTTTGATGATGATTGCTTATTATCTAATCCCTAACCTTAATATTACTGGAATGCAAGTTGTACCAATTGTTTTGCAGAGCAAAAGAATTTTCACTGATATGAAGAATAAATCTGCAAAGGTAAAGGTCCCCTTATTCTTTCCTCCTGTCATGAGATCTACTCCTATTGATAGACTTCCAAATCTTTATTCTTTGCAATTCTTTGAGGATACTGAGCACCAAACTAGAACCCCCATTGATCCTCCAACCACTTCACAACAACAATCTACAGCCCCCTCCACAGTCTCCCAAAATACTGTGGTTGCAAAGACTCGAATAGCCAAAAAGCTCCCTATAAAAAGAAAAATAATTGAGGGAGATAGTGAGGTTGAGGGAGATAAAGTAGCTGAAGTGGAACCTCAGAGAAAGAAGAGATTGGTAACCCTGAGACAAAAACAATCCATTGCCTCCCAAAAGGCAATGGAGGTTCAAAAAGATACCAGTAAACTGTCAACATCCTCTCAAAAGGGTGTTGATATTGAAGAAAGTTCCCAACCAAGAACACAGAGTACAGAGTCTGCACAATTCCCTGTACATACACAGGGGCAAACCCAAAGAGAGAAAATATTAAAGACAAAGAGTGACACAAGGAGTGCACACACAGATTCTCTACTTGATGTTCCTCAAAATTTTTTTCCTGAGGAACAGCCAACACTTCCTACTGTACATTTTTCTCCTTTTTCTCCAATTCTTGATTCTTTAGAACTTGATAGTTCAAATCCTCTTGATTCTTTCCAAGAGGAGCCAACACTCGAGGTGACACAACCATCAAGGACTAACACTCCAATGGACTGGTCGGAGACTAGTCATCCATCAGGGACTAGTTCTCCACCAAGGACTAAAGATGGTAACCCCTCAGAGACTAACACACAAGAACCACTTGCTCAAAGTACAAGTGCAGTTAGTTCTCACACACATTCCTTGGAGAAATCCCTAGCCACAGACATACAAAGGGAAACCCCTCTCCTTGGAGACTCCACCACTTCTCAAACCCCTCTTTTTGTAGGAAACAATGCTCAAATCTATATTAGTGAGGATGAGAGAATAAATAGTGAGAGTCAGGCTCCTGTCCTGGAAACAAGTGAGATTCATAATAAAGAGAGTCAAGCTTTAGAAAGCTTGGAAAAAGGAGAGCTAGTGAAGCTGGGTGCCCAACCTCAGGCAAAAGGAGAGGGTGTGAGCAAGGATGAGATCCTCGGATAAAAGAAAATAGAGAAATTCTCAACAGGTGACTTCTTGAAACCTGTTGAGCCCTCCACCACACTAGAAGCCCAAGTTTCCTCTACACCATTAACTACAATTCCAACAGAGGATATTGGGGGAAGCTCCAGGACAGGGGATGCAGTCTTAAACATCATTTTTGAAATGTCTAATGCAGATTTTGAAACTTTTTATGGATTACAACAAACTCAAGATCACATTTCTGCATTGAAGACAGGGCTTGCAAATGAACCTATCCTTGAAGTTTTTGAAGAGGAGAATGTGGATGTTTGGCTTGATGAAAACTTCACCAATTCTCTAGAAGAAGCATCTGCCCAGCTCAGTCAAGATTATGTGACCAATATTGGGTCGGGAGCAGCTGCATCAACCACTTCTGACATTCTTGAAAAGCTAACCAAAGTGGACAAGAAACATACTAAGTTTCACCACTTTTTGGTTACTGGGATTAATGCTGCAGTGCAAACGATGGAACAGAAAATGGAGATTGAAACTAATAACATAAGGAGGTTCTATGAAGGACACTTGTCAAGGAAGACTGTCACTTCCCTTGAATATCAACTCAAACAGCAGCCCAAGATTGACAGTAGAATTCAAGCCCTTGAATCCAATGTTCAACTCCTGCTAAAGAAGCAAGACAAGCTGGAGCTTGGTCTTGATAACCTTACCAAACTTCTCACTCAAGCATTGCCCACACTGGCCACCTCCTCACTCCCTAAAGCTGATGATGTCAAAAAGGGGGAGAGTGGTCAGCATTCCCAACCAAAATCCAAAGCTCCACATCTTGATGTTGAAATGCAAGCACTGTTGGCCAGTATTTTGAAGAAACATTCAGACTTTAAGGCAATGACAACAACAATAACAAAAGCACCAGCACCAACAAAACAAGTCCCTCCTCTTACAAAACCAATTGCAAAAGCCCCAAGTACCTCAATAGACAAAGGCAAGGGGGTCATGGTTGAAGATCCAAAGAAACAAAGCTCTACTCAACCAGGATAGCCCAAGCTAATGGGGGATGTTATGAAGACTGCTCACTTTCCTAATCCCATTGAACTTGAAGTGAGAGGGAAAGTTGAGTTAGTTTCTCCTCTCAACCAAAGGTTGATAGATGCTGATGCAATTCTTGCATAGAAGCTTCAACAAGAGGAAGAGATGGCTGCAACAAAGGCCAAGGAGGAGGAAGAGGCAAAGAAAAGAAAAATCTCTGCAAGAAGGACAAATGCACAGAAAGCAACCATTACAAGGAAAAGAAATAAGGAGATGGAAGAGGCAGAGAAGAAGTCAAGAATAAGATCTTTAGTCTTGGAATCTGCAAAGAAACCTATGACTAAAGAATCTATCAAGAAGCCTGCATCTCAAGAACCTCCAAGGGTAACAGAAATTGCCTTAGTAGCTGTAAGTGGATCAACAAAGCCACGAACAGTTCCAACAAGGAAACATTACAAGGTTGAAATGGCTAGTACAAAGGACATCATTAAAGCCTTGAAAAGGAGTACCAAGTACATCAATTTGATCAAGGACACAAACGACAAAGAATTGCTCCATATCTTTTTGAAAGATGGAGAATCTTTGAAGTTTGGAAGGCCAGCCTTGGAGGAGCAAACAAAAAAAGACTTGGAATGCTTGTTATCTGTTGTGCCTGAAATTTCTGATCTCAACAAGGAATTTCGAAGTCAAATTCAGAAGGTAATAAAGGTGATACACAAATTGGACAAAGTACCAAGAGTTGATCCAAAGCCTTTTGGACAATGGTATGAGAATTTCCATGGGGAGCAAGTATTCTTCAACTACAACAGGGATATAAACAGTGTAAATGAGAGACTTCTTGAAGGTTTTATCAGTCTTCTCAAAGATACAGAAGAAGAAATAAAGATCAAATTCAGAAAGTTGTTGGAAGAGAGATTAGAGGTACTAAAGAAAAACAAAAGGTGAAGTTGTTGAAGTTGGAGGTATGTTGTGTGTTGAATTGGTTGTAAATTTTTTTTGAAGCCAGACTTAAAAGATTTAAACCTGAGTCTTGGTGGAAGCTGAATGATAGATCAAAGATCTTAATTCAGATACATTTGTAGTTAGTAATTCTTTATTCTTTTTCTAAGTAATTCTTGTAATTTTGAGTTTTGACATCATCATCAACCTTGATTTATGCTTATCATTCTGATATTCATAAATATGGGGAGATTGTTAGGTTTTATAACATTTGATGATGATTGTCTTTAGATTACTTAGATATACAAATGTATAGAAAGTGTTAATTAGTAACACTGAAGTTTTGTAGCTAGTACTTATCTCTTTGATTGTAATTTATTCATTTGTAATAAAGAGATAGATTTATTTTTGATTGTAAATAACTAATGGAGATTGTATCAAAGCTTCAACAAAGTCATATTGTGTTTTGATCCGTCGGAGATTAAGAAAAGGCTTATCGGAGACTAAGGCAACACTTGTCAGAGACTAAGGATTTTGCCTACAAGAGACTGAGTTTTGTCTATCGGAGACTACGACTTACGAAATCGGAGATTAAGAATAAAGCATTAGAGACTAAGCTTACGTCATCAAAGACTAAGCTTAGTGTATCGGAGATTAAGCTGACGTCATCAACGACTACGCTTAATACATCAAAGATTAAGCTGACGTCATCAAAGACTAAGCCTAAAGCATCAGAGACTAATGACTTTGTTAGAGACTACACAACCTGATCAGAGACTAAAGACCAAAGACTAAAGTGATCGGGGACTAAGGTTGAAGCTGTCAGGGACTAGTCGTGAATTATTCCCTGATGAGATACAGAGTTCGAATTTAATAAGGAATGTCTTCCACGTGGACTCAGATATTATTGAAGACGTAGCTGGTAAGGAAACAAGCCAGAAATCTATTCCTAATAAAAAAGGAAAGATTGTATTTGATTCGAATAAGGAAGCTAAATTTTATTCAGAATTGGTAACTGAATTAATTACGATTCAATTTAGGAAGCTGTATTTAGGTTTATAGAGTTGAAACAGAAGCTGTATATTTTTTGATAGTTTTGTATCTTTACAATACAGAAAGAATAGAAGTTGACGATCATATTGTTGTGATTGTTAGAATTTGTAATCAATTGTTTAAATCAATAAAAGCAATTGTTTATAAATTTGTTCATGTTCTTTATATTCTGCAAGAATAATTAATTTCTTAAAGAACAAGTAATCGAAAAGAATTCAGAGAGCTTGTATTCAACCCCCCTTCTACAAGTTCTCGGCTATCTCATTGGGAAAACAATATATGACGACCCCAAAATCCTTTATCGGACCATGGCTTCGTCAAAAGAAGGAAAGATAACTTCACATCCACTCATAACATAAATACTAATAGAAGGAAGTTGTAGAGAGTTATTACAACCCAAAATATTACCTTTCAGCGGAAGCTAATCCATCTATAAATTATAGTTCATAATCCTTACAACTTCAAATATCTTCCTTTCTTCCTTCCTTCCTTAGCGACACTCAAAAAGATTTATAAAACTCAGTAGCCGATCATCTTTGCCTTCCCCTTATCAGAGGATTCAGCCTTTAAACCATGCCCTGCAAGACATTAAGTTCAACAAGAATGAGCATTTTACACTCAGCAAGTATATAAACAAAACAGAGAAACAATCTGGAATATTAATGGAAGTTCAATTATGTTTATGAGGCTCAGTGAAACAATACTAATGCCTCGAAAATCTTTGAAGAATCTTTAGGATCACTGATGATAAACGTGTAATCCTCCTTGAAAAAAGACAGGTATTCACCTGTGTACAACCTTTTTCAAAATATTCATTGGGGGTTAAACCCATTGGATTTGCTAACCATACAGTACGTAGCTAGCCTAACTGTGACCACATGATCCCTCCTTGGGTGAACGTACGTAGTCACTTATAATTCCTCTAGGTCAGGTGAAGAACAAATCAACACTTTTCCTTTCCTTTAGCCAACCATGTGGCATAACCCATTTAAGGGACATATCATTCTCATTTGTTTGCATAGATATAAGATTGAAAAATAACTGAAAATCAAATCTCAGTTATATCCATGCATTATCATTCATATCATGCTAGCAAAATTTAAAGCGTAGCATGCTCAATCATAAAAGCAATTGAAACATATAATCAAGGCCTTGCACGCATATCGAATCAAATGATATTGCGGTAAATTGAAATAAACATCACATTGAATGCATATACTTGCCTTGGTCCTTTGCACAAAAATCAAATTCAATTTACTCGTGAGTGAAAGATTCTATAAAACATGCATATAACATGATAATTTAATACGTTAAATAGAATTATAAAAGAAAGGCATATGTGATGTCCTTAAACTTTTAATGCCTCAAATTTGACATAAGAATCGTTGAACTTAAATGAATAATTGAAACATCATAAAATAATTTAAGAAAATAATGTTTTATAGTTTCAAAAACAAACTGCGCATCAGAGGATAATTTATCATCAAGGGATAACTGGACATCAGGAGATAGCCTTCCATCAGGATATCATTCACTCATCAGGGAATAGTCATCAGGGGATGACTCATCCATCAGGGGATAATTTGTTCATTGTCAAACTCGTCGGGTGACAACTTGTTTAGCGCTGAACACATCAGTGGATGATTTGCTCAGTACCAAACTTTACGAAAGATAACCTCTTTAGTCATCGGAGACTAACAACATTTCCTTCATCAGAGACTAGGAAATTTTGCCCATCAGAGACTAATTTAAACTTCCTTCAGTAGAGACTAAGGAATTTCCCTCATCGGAGACTAACAGTTTTAGCCTATCAGAGACTAATTGTTTTAGCCTGTCAGAGACTAACTTGGAATCTCCCAGGGACTATTTAATAAGGTCAGAGACTAACTCCAACCCGTCGGAGACTAGGTTAAGACTTGTCTCAGATACAGTGGTGTCTTCCCCACTCCTCCATGGGTGGTGTTCTCAACCATAACCATACTTAGGTCAACTCTCATCAACCTCTCAGTAATACATAACATCTCTCGGGGTCTACCAGATCTTACAGACACTGATTAAACTTCAAAACTCCAGTTGACAGAGGTTTAAATAGGATGTTTTCAACTACTGACAAAAAGAATTGTTTGGTGAATAAAGGTTTGCCTACCGGATGGTTGTCAACACTCTTACACTCATCTTAGGTAGCTTTTGAAACAAAATGGCATTAACTTCAGGTGTTGAAAGCATGCATTAAGTCATACTTTTAGAAATGAATGAACTAGGTATTAAACGTGGCATGCATAACAGAACAAAAGTGTAAGAATCAGAGTAGGACTTTAATGTAATGCTCTTACCTCTTTGTCTGTAAAGAAGAAGTTAAAAGCCTTGGGTTGCTATTTGAAAATGGACGCTCACCTTGAGAGTGAACCTAGATTTGGTGGTATATTGTATAGAAGATTTTGTGAAAGTGGGGCTAGGGTTGTACTCCAAGGATATATATATATCACTTGTTGAACAACAAGAGCTGTTGGATTGTTTGAGATTTGATTTCAACCATTGGTTAGAAAAAAACAGCAATGGGCTTTAGAAAGAAGTGATTGGTGAGAAAGGGTGGATGCAACGGCTGCTAACGTTAGTCGGTCATCTATCATAGCCCACTCTAGTGTACTGTTGGAAGTGATATGCATTAAATGCCTCATGTCTCCCAGCAGTCTTTGGTTTGAAAACAGTTACTATAGCTTATACTCGTTCACACCCGTGTGTTTCTCCCCTCGTGAACAATCATTACACTACCTTTTGATCACTTGAATACAAAAATCATACAGAGATTTGGAGCTCAAAATACATTTAAAGTCTTTTGGACATCACATTGCCATGAAACTTCATTAATCAAACCGAATAAAAGAAATTAAACCTCCATGCATAAAATAAATAAATCACAAAATGAATAAATCATATAAAAATATTCATTTAAAATTTCAGGTTCTCACACCATAGATATGTGAGATATTAAATCAATACATAGGTACATGTTGGAGAACAGTGTACTAGATTGACCCACCATATGAATTCTACATGTAAGTGAAGTGTCATAAGATATTATCATAGTGACAGTGATGTAATGGTCATTTGACTTGAAATCATTACATTTCTACACGAGGGTTCATATGGTTTAATATCACCAAAAGTCATCTTTAACCAGATGGACCATAAAGGTGACTATTGGCTATATTATGAGTTGTGTGAGGAATGTGAATGATCTTGATGGGATTTGTCCCTCCTATGTATATTAGGAGTGATATCATTGGGCTTGTTGATTAAGTAGAACTATGAAATGCATGATCATGCTCAAATAGTGATTTGTCTCTTATAGTTTACTCATCGATCAAGAAAACAAAGATTAAATTATAAAGAGGATGACACACTTCATGCCTTGAGTTTAATCTTGGATGTCAAGGGCAAAAGGAATTATATTACATTGAAACATTATTACTGAATCACCAACATTATTATTATTTGGGTAACAATAATGTATTACTAGATGCCGCTCACTGTTTATAATTTTATAATATGATTATAAAATTATTGTCAACGTAATAATAACATATAGGGTCTCACACTAAGAGCATAATTAAAAGAAGAATTAATTCGGATATTAGATTTTAAATAAGTGAATATGATTTGTTTATTTAAAATTGTAGTTGAGAATTAATACTAGTAATTGACTTAGTCAATTGTAACAGCCACTACAAAGTATTAAATGTTAATAGTTGCTTGAAAGAGGTGGTTAGCCACCTCTGTCCAGGTTTATTGTATCTAGACACACCTCTATCTAGATTCATTGTATCTAGCCACCTCTGTCCAGGTTCATTGTATCTAGCCACCTTTATCCAGGTTCATTGAATCTAAATATATATATGATATATATGAAGATCTATCGGTTGAAAGGGGTGGTGGAGGAGGAGGTTAGCCACCTTTGTCTAGGTTCATTGAATCTAAATATATATATATATATATGATATATATGATGATCTATTGGTTGAAAAGGGTAGTGGAAGAAGAGGTTAGTTGCCTATAAATACTCCTCTTCTTCTTATCTCCTTTAAGAGATATGTTAGACATATACATAGATAGATATATATACTAGATATACACAACCTTCAGTTCTTTCTTATGCTTTATATAGCAAAAAGTAGAGAAGAAAGAAATAGACCAAACAAAGAGAGTGAGATAAAAGTTGTTCTTTGATTTCCTTTTGGCTAGTACCATATAAGGGAAGTCATTCATCTCCTTGGTTAAGTTATACGCTCGTGTGGATACCTGTAGAGGCTTGGTTCAGTTGGATTGAGCTTGTGGTTCATCACTATCTCCACCAAACTTCAGAATCTATAGCTTGAACAGGTACTCTTCTATCAAATCTGTATTTCCTTTTTTGCATGGTTCCTAGTTGGGGTTTCAATAAATTGTTTTAATTTATTGCTTCTACTGCGTTTATGTGCATGAAACCCCAACAGTGGGGACAGACTTCCTGGCAATGTGTCTAAACCTTGGGCGTGAGGTGCAAGGAACATCAGGTGGAATAGTGGGTAAAGAGACAAAAGTTGCAACCTGAGTTGGGGTCACCTCCCCTGAACTCTCATGCTCTAAAGGGGAATCATCGGCCCCTCGTCCACTCATGTCATCATCACTAACATCCTCATATGTGTCATCCTCAGCCTCAGACATAGGATCAACAATAGTAGGCTCAGGAATCTCAGTTTTAACAGGTGCAGGTCCATGTTGCACGACATCATCTAAAGTTCACATATCTGGCTAAACAGCTACCAAGGAATCCACGGTATCATCAGGTTGGTGTATGCCAGACATCTACAAAGTCATAGGAAACTTGATTAGTCTTTCTAAGTCAAAATGAAACTAAATTACTAATCATAATGTATAGACATAATCAAAAGGATAGTAAATTACTAAACGAAATTTAAACTCTAAAGTTTAGCTACCACTAGGTGAAATAACATATGCATAAAATGTAATACACTAGTCATTCAAATTTTTAATATCACATACACTCATAATATCCCTAAGGTTTAAGTTTTAGCATTTCTATTCCTAAGTTTCAGGACAGGCTTGTCCATATCTCAAATATATCCCAACTTTTCTAGTTTGGCTCATAAATACTCTTTCCGGTGTTTAGCTCTAATACCAAGCTGTGACAGCCCTAATTTTTGGCTATAAACTGGAGTTGTCAGTTTGTTACCAACTCTAGAGACTCCAACTTTCAGTGGAACACCGAGCCATCAATGGGACTGAAATAAGCAACCTTACATGCATAGCATAAGCTGGAATAGAATATAGCCAACAATTATTACAAATACTGTGTCAAAAGGGTCTAACAACAGATAACATAATAGGTTCTCTACTACAATACCAAAACTGAATTCGTACTTAAGAACCCTTAACAACCAGTCATACTGGTACATCTTTTCCTTACCTTTGGAACTTTCACTTTTCTCACATTTAACTAAAGAGAATCAAAACAAGTATGAGCGATAAATGCTTAGCAAGTAATATATTATATGGAAAATGAGCAGAATAAAATTTTTGCAGCTAGTTCAGGTAGACTATTTCAAGGCAAGGTTAAGAAATATGAATAACATAAAGAGTTCAATTAAGTGGATTCTCAGTTCAAATGGGGTGAATCCATATTTTCTGTAAGAAATCGAAAATTCAAATAAAATGTATTTCAATTAAATTCATTTTATTATGAAATTTTTGTTGCGTTCAATGATCAATAGATTTTACGAATAGTTATACGTGCATTCCACGCAAATCGACGCGCGCACGTGCACTAACGACAAATTATAATGAACATGACGTTATAAAAATTATGAGACGTTAATCGTAATAATAATTGTATGAGTGCATTTTCTTTACCTCGCCGGTGCGGGTAAACTTTTCGGTTTATGCATTAAATCAATGATTAAGCATTAAAATTCAATTAGTAGCTAAACAAATCAAGTTAAACACTAATTACACTCAAATTTTCAGTATATCCCTAAATAGCGAAAAACAAAGGAATTTTTTTTACCAATCTAAGTAAATTTCTTTTAAAACTTATGCTAGGGTTGTTTTTCGGTGAAGGCATGCAGTCTGGGGGGGTATTTCTCTCTGGCATTCAACATGGCGAAGTCCTTACCTCTTTGTCGTGTGTGTGTGTATGTGTTTGGTCGCTGCTACAAGCCGCGGCGCCTGTTCCAGCGAGAACGGCGCCACCAGCACCTTTCCCCCCGACTAAAACCCTAACCAGTGAGGAAGATGACGGTCGGGTCGAACAAATACGGTTCCGACCCGCTCGTGACCCGACCGGTCTGACCCGATTAGTGACCCAGTTCACTTTATTTTATTTTTGGCTCAATCCAAATTTAAAATAAAATGCCTTTACATTTTAAATTATTCAATAAATGACTTTTGAATAATTATTTTAACATGTAAATAAACTTTTTACATGTTTAAAATTTTTATGATTTAAAAATAAAATTAATTTATGATGTTCGAGTCTCTTAATTACCACAATTAAATGACGAGTCATTAATTCATAAATGATTATTATTTAACTAAAACAATTAAATAATAATTAAGGAATAAACTCAAAAATTATTAAATGAGTAAATAAATTTAATTGAGAAATAATTCTTGATTAATTAAATTAAGAAATCAAGACAAATTATTATTTAATTAAAACAATTACATAATAATTAAATTCTACATGATTATTAAATGGTCAATAAATCATTTAATTCAAAATTAGTTGAGAAATAAATTACTTAATTGATCAATAATTATTATTTAATTAAAGAAATTAAATAATAATTTAAGAACAAATGTTTAATAATTGATAAAAGATCTAAAATCTTTTATGATTAAGATTTAATTAAGAAATGATTATTTTTTTAATTAAAACAATTAAACAATAATTAAGGAACAAATTTTAATAAATGTTAAATGTTTAATAAGATCATTTAAACAAATAAAATTGATTAATTAATTAATCTAAGGCCTCCAATAATTAAAATTAAATTATCGAAAGCCTATAAGCGACGTGTTATCAAGTCCACAAATCTCTCGGACTCCGATTTGGATCCAACCGAATCCCAATTCAACGAAGGACGACTCATTTAGTCAAGCACAAACTTGAGAATTTTACAAACACTTCGCATGTGCATCCTCATGTGTAATTAAGTTGAGATTTCTCATGTTAATATACATGTTTTACAAAATTAATTCATATGCGAGTTATTGATTCTAAATTCTGCTAAGACTCAAGGCAAGTATACACTCACTATACTTTCTTTCAATTAATACGTATGATCATTCTTTCGATATACGTAATATTATTATGTCAATATTCATGATTTAATTTCTTCAAATTTAAGTAACGTATGATCTCTTGATCTGATATACGTGAAAAAAGGTTGTACTAGAATCAAGTATCCTTGGGCGACTGCTAGCTATTCAAATTCACTAACACGCTAAAGTAAATCCTATACGGATGTAGAAAAACTTATTTTTCACCCCATACTTGTAAAGTATATCCGTGTGGGTAACTAAAGGCTAGTAGGATGCATCTGCATGGCATCTTGGGCCTAGGATCTATAGGGGACAGAAACTGAGGCATCGGTAACCGAACCCTCACAGATAAAAGATTTCTACATTGACTACGTATGTCATTATGATTGTAAGAACCTGAAAATTTTAAATGAGTTTTGCTATATGATTAATTTATTTTGTGATTTATTTATTTTATGCATGAAAGTTTAATTTCTCTTTTTGGAATGAATGATGAATTCATATTTTTAAATGAAAGTTCAATGGCAATATGATGTCCAAAAGGTTTTAAATGTATTTTGAGCACAAGTATTTAAAATATTATTTTATTCAAGTGTATGTGTATGTTTTCACGTGGATGGAAGCACACGAGTATGAATGAGTAAAGGCTACAGTACTCTTTTTGAATCAAGACTGCTGTGAGACAAGAGTAATTAATGTATATCACCTCCAACAGTACACTAGAGTGAGCTATGATAGATGACCGACTGACTTTAGCAGTCGTTGCATCCACCCTTTCTCACCAATCACTTCTTTTTAAAGTTTGTTATTTCCTTTCATAGTCAACGACTGAGATCTAACTCCAAATCATCCAACGACTCTTGTTGTTCGACAAGTGAGATATATATATATATATCCTTGGAGTACAACCCTAGCCCCACTTTCATAAATCTTCTATACAGTATACCACCAAGTCTAGGTTCACTTTCAAAGTAACTGTCTTTTGGGAGAACAACTCAAACTTTTAACTTCTTCTTTGCAGCCAAAGAGGTAAGAGCATTACATTAAAGTCCTGCTCTATTTCTTACACTTTTGTTCTGTTATGCATGCCACGTTTAATACCTTGTTTATTCATTTCCAAATGTACGATTTAATGCATGCTTTTAACACCTGGGGTAATGCCTTTTTATTTCAAAAGCTATCCAAGATGAGTGTAAGAATGTTGACAACCACCTAGTAGACAACCCTTTAATTACTAAACATTTCTTTTACCAGTAGTTATAACACCATGCTTGAGTATTCTTCAACCTAAGTTTTGAACCCTAAACTGTGTTTATAAGAGCTAGTAGACCCCAACAGATGTTATGTATGACTGAGAGGATAATGAGAGTCGACCTAAGCATGGTTATGGTTGAGAATGTCACCCATGGAGGAGTGAGGAAGACACCACTGTATCTGAGATAAGTTTCAACTTAGTCTCCGACAGTTTGGAGTTAGTCTCTGACCGTATAAAATAGTCCCTGGGAGATTCCAAGTTAGTCTCCAACAGTATAACAGTTAGTCTCTGATAGGCTAAAACTGTTAGCCTCCGATGAAGGAAATTTCTTAGTTTCTGATGAACAAATTTCCTTAGTCTCTGATGAGTAAATTTTCTTTGTCTCCGAGGAGTTCAGCGATGACTTATTGAGTTCGGCGCTGAACAACCTTTTTCCGAGGAGTTTGGCGCTAGACAAATTATCCACTGATGAGTTCAGTGATGACTTAAAGAGTTTGGCGGTGAATGAAATCATCCCCTGACAACCAAGAGAGTTTGACGATAGTCAAAGTTACCACCCGACGCGTTCTGCGATGAACAAATATATCCCCTGATGGGTAAGTCATTCCCTAATAACTATCCCCTCGCGGGTGAATTATTCATTGATGGCCAAGAGATCATCCCCTAATGGTCAAAACCTATCCCCTGATGGGTGAGGCATCCCCTGACGGGTAGTTTATCCGCCGATGACCAGTCATCCCCTGACAGATAATTATCCTGTGACGACCCCAAAATCCCTCACTGGATCAGGGCTTCGTCAACCAAACCAAACATCCAGGATCACATCTATACATAATATACTTACTGAAAGAAACCATATAAGGAGTTATTACAACCTAAAATATTACATTGTCAGCGGAAGCTATACTGTTTCTATACTATAATACAAACCATCACTTCTCAAATCATCTTCCTTTCTTCCCGCCTTATTGGCATTACAAAGGCTAGCCAAGCTCAGTAACCGATCCTTTTTGCCTTTCCCTTGTCTGAGGGCTCAACCTTTATATTCTGTCCTGCAAAACATTAAAATTCTACAAGAATGAGCGAGTTACGCCCAGCAAGTATATAAACAACTTGGGAAAAACAATTCTGGAATGTTTCACAACAATTTCAATTCTGCTAAAAGGCTTAGTGAATCAATGCTAATGCCTCAGAAATCTTTAAGAAATCTTTAGGACTACTGATGATAAACAGTTGTGTAATCCTCCTTAAAACAAAGCATAACTTCCTTGAAGTAAAAATATCCATCGAGGGCTAAAACCGCTGGATCTGCTAACCATACGATATACAGCTGGCCTAACTGTGCCCGTATGATCCCTCCTTGTGTGAACGTATGTAGTCACATAAAATTCCTCTAGGTCAGGTGAAGAACAAATCAGCACCTTTCCTTTCCTCTAACCATCCATATGGCATCATCATTCAAGGAACATAGCATTCTCATTTATTGCACAGATATAACATTGAAAAATAGCTGAAAGAGCAAAGTTTCTTTATATCCTTGCACTTTTATTCATATCATGCTAGCAGAAATTTAAAGCATAGCATTCTGTTTCACAAGGAAATTTAAATATAAATATCATAATTTTGTACGCATGTCGAATCAATTGATCATGCGCTTAACTGAAATAAGCATAAGAGTAAGAATATACTTGCATCAACTTGCAATAATCATAAGTTTGTGAATATACTTGCCTCAGTCCTTAGCACAAAATCAAACTCAAATTACTCGTGAGAGAGAGATTCTGTAAATTATGCAAATAATATTTTAATACCTTAATAAGAATTTATGAAAGAAAATATGTATGTGATGTCCTTAAACTTTACTGTTTTAAAGAATAACAACATAAAATAATTTTAAGAAAATAATGTTTTATAGTCTTGATAACAGACTATGCAACGGGGAATAATTTCCTCATTAACAAACTCGTCAGGGACTGATATCCTTAGCCATTAGAGACTAGGAATTTCCTCTATCGGAGACTAAGAAATCTCCTTCATCAGAGACTGTAGAATTTCCTTCTTCAGAGACTACGAGATTTCCTTCATCAAAGACTATGAATGACGTCATCAAGGACTGAACTTAGCCCATCGGAGACTAAGGAATGACGTCATCAGGGACTAACAACTCATCAGGGACTGATGACGTCATCTTAATTCTATCGGAGACTAAGAGTGACGTCATCGGAGACTAACTTCTCATGAGAGACTGATGATGTCATCTTAATTCTATCGGAGACTAAGTGTGACGTCATCGGAGACTAACTTCTTATCAGAGACTGATGACGTCATCTTAATTCTATCGGAGACTAAGAGTGACGTCATCGGAGACTAGCTTCTCATTAGAGACTGATGACGTCATCTTAATTATATCGGAGACTAAGAGTGACGTCATCGGAGACTAGCTTCTCATCAGAGACTGATGACGTCATCTTAATTCTATCGGAGACTACGGCTGATGTCATCAGAGACTAAATAATTCATCAGAGACTGATGACGTCATCTTAACTCATCAGGACTAAGGGTGACGTCATCATCAGAGACTAACAACATCTCATCAGAGACTAAAATTATCTCGTTAGAGACTAAGAATATCTTATCAGAGACTAAAAATATCTCATCAAAGACTAAGAATTATCTCGTCAGAGACTAAAATTATCCTATCAGAGATTATGAAGATCTCGTCATAGACTAACAGCATCTCATTAGAGATTAACAATGGAACTTGTTCCTGCTACAATGGAAGACCTATCATGCTCGAACTCAACCTATGATGTCCTATGAAGATGCAAAAGATTAAGAACTTAGCATAAATCTTGATGCTATGTACGAAAGAAACTGAGTAGGGTTCCAGGTTCTTACCTCTCTGTTCTCAAGGGTGAAATCAAAGCTGGTCTGGAAATAATTTTTCGAAAGAAGAACTTGGAAATTTATAGAGATAATAAGTTTAAACGAAACTCTGAAAAGAGAAATTTTGGTAAAGGAATTAAAATTTCATCTCGAATGAGGTATTTATAGAGTTCAAGAGCAGTAAACTAAGGTTACGCATTGGAATAAAACGATTGGTTAATTTGAACGGTAAAACGGCTGTCCATCATGACTTCTTGACAGCAAACAGCTGCTGTCCTACATGCATGAAAACTTAGCCACCTAAACAGTTTCCAATCAAACACGTAATCACAAATGTTATGTAACCCTCTCCTCTTCCTCCATGTTGTTCAATATAATCTTATATGGGATTTGCTAATCCCCTTTTTGATACCTTTTTAAGGAACTTAACCTCATCATCATGGATATCACATCATCATAAAAATTTTCATTGCAGATATGAATTTATCATTCATATCTAGTAAGGCTAATTCCACAAAAAAAAAAATATAATAACACAAAATAAAATTATTTCTTACCATAAAATACATTTAAAATTGTTGGGTTCTCACATATCCCCTGATGACTAACTATTCCATGACGTAGCAGATTATCCACTGATGGTTGGATTACCTTCCGATTGTCATTCTTAAACCCTAACGACCATCGTTGTGCTTCAATGTCTATCCACTGATGTGTAGTTTGTCTTTGAAAACTATAAATAATATTTTCTCAAATTATTTAAAGATGTTTTGATTATTCATTTAACCTCAACGGTTCTTATGTCAGATTTGAGACATTAAAAGTTTAAGGACATCACATATGCATTTTCATTCATATTTTAACCAAGGTATTAAATTTATCATGTGATATGCATGTTTTACATAATCTTTCACTCATGAGTAAATTGAATTTGATTTGGTGTAAAGGACCGAGGTAAGTATATACATTTAATATGATGCTTATTTCAATTTAACGCAGTATCATTTGATTCGATATGCGTGCAAGGCTTGATTTATATGTTTCAATTGCTTTTATAATGAGAATGCTATGCTTTAAATTCCACTAGCATGATATGAATAAATGTGCAAAGATATAATTGACCTTTGATTTATCAGTATTCTTTAATGCTAATCCATGCAACCAAATGAGAATGATAGTCCTTTAAATGGGTCATGCCATGTGGTTGGCTAGAGGAAAGGGAAGGTGTTGATTTGTTCTGTCACCGGACCTAGAGGAATTATAAGTGACTACGTACGTTCACACAAGGAGGAATCATGCGGTCACAATTAGGCCAATCCTATACCGTATGGTTAGCACATCCAACGGGTTTAGCCCTTGATGGATATTTTGAGAAAGATGTACATAGGTGAATAGTTGTCTTTCTTTAAGGAAGATCACACGTTGTTTATCATCAGTGATCCTCAAAGTTCTTCAAAGATTTTTGAGACAATAGTATTGTTCCACTGAGCCTCTCAACAGAATTGAATCCCTAATAACCTTTCAGTTTTGCTTCCCCAATTTGTTTATATACTTGCTGGGCGTAAATCGCTTATTCTTGTTGAACTTAATGTCTTGCAGGACAGGGCACAAAGGCTAAACTCTCTGATAAAGGGAAAGAAAAGATGATTGGCTACTAAGTTGTCAACCCCTTTTTAGGTGGCCACTATGGAGGAAGGAAGGAAGATATTTTGAAGTTGTAATGTTATGAACTGTAATTTATAAATGGTTTAGCTTCCGCTGATAATGTAATAGTTTGAGTTGTAAAAACTCGCCACTATTTTCTTTTACCAGAATTTATACTATAAATGGATGTAACGTTATCTTTTCCTTCTCTCAGACGGTGGTCAGGCTAGCTAGCTGATATATTGTTTGATATGAAGTTCCTAAGGGCACGTGCGCCAAATGGACATCGTTATAAGGCACATGTGAAAGTATTCCTTATTCTTTTAAGTAAATGGTCAAATCCCTCATTATCACTCGGGGACCCTAGAATCTATTTTTTTATCCAAGTTATTAAGAAGGGTTAACATCGTTTCCGTCAAACCTCGTAAACACTTAAGCCCAATAAATTATCCCTTTTTCAAAGCTCACCCAACACTTGTTTATATACTTGCGAGCGTAAATCGCTCATGTTGCTATTATCAAATGTTTTATAGGATATGACGAGAAGGTCGGGCCGTCTAATAAAGGCAAAGAGAGAATGGCATAACGAACGCTTCCTGATCGCCCTCTTATGGATGGCATTCAGGGGAAGAGTGAAGCGTGAGGCAATTATTGAAATGTTTAGATTGTAAGGCCTGTGTGGGCCCCTTATAGACTTTCGCTGTTAGAATATTAATTTTGGGTTAAATGTAATAGAGATTTCTAATTATTTCTCTAAATTTAATGATATGCATGCTTAGTTGTTATTACTTTTCTTTTGTCAATTATTGACGGTGTCCGAAGTCCAGTATGGTATTTTTGGGGCTGTCACATTTTCAGTTGAGGAAAAGTTGGCAATTAATGCCACTGAATAAAATTCCACATAAGCATCTGACGTATTTCAGTCCATGACTTACTAGATCGCCTTAACTCTGTTTGACCGAGAATACTTCTTACCGTTTGACGATAGCAGGCCAACCTATCTTAATATGGTCTACAATGTACATACGTATGACACTTAAAGTAGATATAATTTCATCTGCAGGGTCCAACAAAATAGAATGTTAGGTTTTATAACATTTGATGATGATTGTAATTAGAATACTTAGATATACTGTGACGACCCGGAAAATTTGTTATCTATAAATAATTTATTCACTCATTTTATTTTATGTTATTTTATTTTCTTATTAATATGAATATGGTTATTATATGACGCTTTTGGTTGTATGAATATTTTTGGACCCATTAAAGGGGCTATAGTTGTTTGATGTTGGTTGCAAGAATAAACAAATGATGTTTATATATACATACAGTACCATATTGTAAGCTCTTAAAGAAGCTTATGTTTGTTGGTTAAGTCCTCTGAAGGACTCAAGAGCTTAAGTTTGATGACATCAGTGCTTACGTATGTTAATTTGATTAATAAGCTGCTTGCGTGTCATCAAGTGGATTAAACGTATATGCATGAAGGACAACAGGCTTATTACGATGCTTAGCTGCTAAGAATCATGATGAGCAGCCGTTTTATCGTCCAGATTAGCCAATCATTTTATTTTACAGCTTAATCTCAGCCTCCTATAAATACCTCATTCGGAGGAACATTTCAGACTCTTTTTTTTTAAAGATTTCCTTTTCCAAAGTTCTTCTTTAAACCTACCATTTCCGTATAAATTCAAGTTCTTTCTTTTGGACGATCACTATCAAACAGGCTTTGATCTCTTTCGTCAACTTAGGAGGTAAGAATCTCAAGTTCTCCTCTGTTTGTTTCTTTTTGTTTATCGTAGGGAGTGTATTAGCTGTATATACTAGGTTTGCATGGAAGACTGAAGCTTTAAAAGAAAGACTGTATTCTTCTGCATATTCATGAGGAAACCTAGGTTGAGTTTGTTATTGTAAGATTTTCCATTGTAGCAGAGACAAGCTTTATGTTAATCTCTGATGAGATGTTGTTAGTCTCTGATGACGTCAGCATTAGTCCCTGACTGTGTTGATGTTAGTCCCCGATGACGTCAGGCTTAGTCTCTGATAGAGTTAAGGTGACGTCATCAGTCCCTGATGACGTCAGGCTTAGTCTCCGATAGAGTTAAGGTGACGTCATCAGTCCCTGATGAGATATTAGTCCCCGATGATGTCAGACTTAGTCTCCGATAGAGTTAAGATGACGTCAGCAGTCTCTGATGAGTTATATAGTCTCTGACGAGTGAATTTTTCCCCGATGGGCAATCTCATGCCCTGATAACCATTTTCTATATGAATAGTCATCTTTAAAGTATGGATTTCTCATGATATACCCACAATGATGTTATGCAGAAACCTTTTTCAACCGATATAGTGAATTTAGCTAAGGACCAAGGCAAGTATATATTCATTCCACTTTCTTTCTTACTGATTACGTAAAATCATTAATTCGATTTACGTAAATGAATGATGTTAATGCTTATGCATGATGATGAATTCTTTTATGATTAAGTAACGTACGATCATTGAATCCGATGTACGTGAAAAGATGTTGATGATTGAACTATGTGTTATTGGGTGGTTGCTAGCTGTTTAAATTTCCTAGCACACCAAATGATGATAAAGATTATGTTTGGGTGTTGCAAGTCATGGACTTGTATGCACACCCAAGTAAACTTAGCCTGTCGGAGACTAAGGCTGACTTCATCAGAGACTAAACTTCTCATCAGAGACTAATGACATCATCTTAACTCATCGGGGACTAAGGATGATGTCATTAGAGACTAAACAACTCATCAGAGACTAATGACGTCATCTTAACTCATCGGGGACTAAGGACGACGTCATCAGAGACTAAACAACTCATCAGAGACTAATAACGTCATCTTAACTCATCGGGGACTAAGGATGACATCATTAGAGACTAAACAACTCATCAGAGACTAAAAATATCTCATCAAAGACTAACAACATCTCATCAGAGACTAAAAATATCTCATCAGAGACTAAAAATTCCTTCATCGGAGACTAACTCCGACCCATCAGAGACTAAGTTGGACCTCGTCTCAAATACAGGGTCGTCTTTCTCACTCCTCCATGGGTGGTGTTCTCAACCATAACCACACTAAGGGCGACTCTCATCATCTTTTCAGTGATACATAGCATTTCCTATGGTCTGCATGCCATCCTAGGCACGGTTTAGGGTTCAAACTCAGGTTGAAGAATACTCAAGCATGGGGTTGCAACTACTGACAAAAGAATATTTTGGTAGTTAAAGGTTTGTCTACCAGGTGGTTGTCAACATTTTACACTCATCTTGGGTAGCTTTTTGAAATAAATGACATTAACTCCGGGTGTTAAAACATGCATCAAGTCATACTTTTGGAAATAAATGAACAAGGTATTAAACATGGTATGTATGACCGAACAAAAGTGTAAGAAATAGAGCAGGACTTTAATGAAATGCTCTTACCTCCTTGGTGGCAAGAGAGAGTTAAAGGCTCTAGTTGTTGTTCCCAAAAGGACAGTTGTTTAGAGAGTAAGTTTGGATTTGGTGGTACACCGTATAGAAGTTTATGAAAGTGGGGCAAGGGTTGTACCAACGTGATATATATATATGTCACCTGTTTAGCAACAAGGGCCGTCAAATTTATTTGATATAAGCCATTGGCTATGAAAAGAAAAGAAGTGACTGATGAGAAAAAGGTTGGTTGCAACGGCCGCTAGTACCCATCGGTCGTTTATTATAGCCCACTCTATGGTACTGATGGAGGTGATGCACATTAAATGCTACTGTCTCCCCGCAGTAGGTTTTAAAAAAAAACGGGTACTGTAGCTAATCTTGTTCACACTTGGTGAGCCCTTTCCCGCGTGAACACACCCTCTCACAAGAAAATTCTTGAATGCAATAATCTTTTAAATACTTGAGCTTCAAAATACATTTAAAATCTTTTGGACATCACATTGCCATTGAATTTTTTATAAGAAAATATAATTTCATTATTTATAACCAATAAGGAAATAAACCTTCATGCAGAAAATAAAATAAATATCATAATCAAAATTTCATTGAGATTTTTGGGATCTCACATAAGCTGTCGGAGACTAAACATTTGATCAGAAACTAAAGTTGAAGCTGTCAGAGACTAAATTAAAATTACTCTCTAATACAAGTCAAACTTCTAATTGGATTAGAAGTCATCTTTGATATGGAGATTTGAAGAGTTATTAAAGTCGAAGTTGGTTAGGAAACAAGAAGAATGTGAACAACCAGAAAAATAACCTATTCATTTTGTACATAGAAAATATACATTGAATAGGATTAGAAGTTGAATTACGATTCAGATTTAGAAGTTGTAATTAAATTTACAAGATGTTTTCCCAGTGAGAATACAAGTTCTTTGAAATCTTTTCGATTACTTGTTCTTCAAGAAATTAAATTTTCTTGCGGAATATAAAGAACAAGAACTCAAAACAATTTATAAACAATTGCTATATTGATTTCACAACTAATTACAAATTCTAACAACCATAATAAATATGATCATCAGCTTCTTTTCTATTCTGTATAGGAAAAGATACAAACTATGAAAAACCTATACTGCTTCGAATTACAATTCTTTCTATAAAACTAATTACAGCTTCTTTTCTATTGTAAATCAATATTAATTCAGCTTCCTTATTCGAATTAAATATAATCTTTCCTTTTTGATAGGAATAGATTTCTGGTTAGTTACCTTACCAGCTACGTCTTCAATAATATCTTGAACTACGTGGAAAACATTCCTTTTTAATTCTAACTCTGTATCTTTCAGGAAATAAATCACGATTAGTCCCTGATGCTTCATCTTTAGTCTCTGGTGACGTCATCAATTAGTCTTTGGTGCTTTTAGTCCCTGATGACGTCAGATTGTGTAGTCTCCGATAGAGTTATTTAGTCTCCGATGCTTTAAGGCTTAGTCTCTGATGACGTCAGCTTAGTCTCTGATGCTTTTAACTTTAGTCTCCGATGACGTAAGCTTTAGTCTTTGACTCCTTTAGACTTAGTCTCTGATGATGTAAGCCCTAGTCTCCGACAGGCAAAACTAGTCTCTGATAGATAAAAACTCCTTAGTCTTTGACAAGTTTTCCTAGTCTCCAACAAGCCTTTTTGTAAACTCCAACGGATCAAATACACATTTTGACTTGCTGAAGCTTTGATACTCCATTCCAGCAGTTACTTACAAATAAGAAATAATTATATCTCTTTACAAAGAATGAATGAATTACAATCAAAGAGATAAACTACTGGCTACAAAACTTCAGTGTTACTAATTAACACTTTCTATACATTTGTACTCTAAGTAATCTAAAGACAATCATCATCAAATGTTCTAAAACCTAACACAAGATTGTATTAGAAGTTGTATGTTTGTAATGATTTATAAATAGCATACAGGATTTTGAAGTTGACAATCAGATTGTGATTGTTAGAATTTGTAATCAATTGTTCATCAATAAAAGCAATTGTTTATAAATTTATTCTTGTTTTTGTTCTTTAATTTCCGCAAGTAAATATACTTTGAAGAACAGAAATTCAAAAAGATTTTAAGAACTTGTATTCAACCCCCCCCCCCCTTCTACAAGTTCTAGGCTATTTCACTGGGACAACAATTGGTATCAGAGCGTATTAGTTGATATATTTCAATTAACAAGATCCAGAGATGGCCAATGATGAAGGAAATAGCTCCGGCATAATGGCATATGCAGGAAGTCGAGATGGTGGAACCAGAGATCCAGTATTAAAAAGAGAAGAATATCTAATTTGGAAACAAAAGATGTTTATGCACTTGAGGGCAACTGATCCTGAGTATATTGATAGGATTGAGAAGGGTCCCTATCAACCAAGGAAATTTGTTCCTTCAAAAACTGTGGAAGGAACAGTTATCCCTGAACACTTTGAACTTGCTGCAGAAGACAATGAAGACAAGTTACAAGTGTTAAACGATGCTAAAGTGATGAACATACTTTACAATGGACTTGATAAGAATATGTTCACAAGCATCATCAACTGCACAACATCTAAATAAATCTGGGACACCATCAAAGTCCTATGTGAGGGGACAGACCAAGTGAGAAAGAATAAAAGGTCATTGTTGATTCAACAATATGAATTCTTTTAAGCAAAGCTTGGTGAATCAATAACATTAGTTTATGTCAGATTCAATGGTTTGCTTAATGACTTGAAAATACTTGGAAAGTCTTATGACAATGAAGATGTTAATACCAAATTCATGAGGGCACTCCCACCAAGTTGGGATCCAAAAACAACTGCAATAAGAGAAGCTCATGATTTGGATATTCTCACATTGGACAGGTTCTATAGAAATCTAACGACATATGAATTAGAAATAGAGCAAAGGCAGAAGTTGCATGGCAGGGACAAAGGAGTTGCACTGATTGTTGAGACAAAGAAGTCTCATGAGGAGCTTGACTGATAAAGAAACTGAATCAATCATTGATGATGACATGGAGGAATTCATTGCTTTCATGGTGAAGCAATTCAAAAAATTTAGAGCTAGAAGGAAAGGAAGAAAATCATCAAGGAAGCCTATCCCAAAACGAGAAGGTTAAACTGTGACCTTTGACAAAAAGAAAATCAGATGTTTCAATTGTGATAGGATAGGGCACTTTGCCAATGAGTGCAAGAAGCCTAGATCTACAGAAAGATCTAAGGATGACAAGAACAGAAAATCAGGGAATGATCTTGCTGACAAAAGATTCAAATCAAAGAGCAAGGCCTTAATTACAGAAGGTAAGGATTGGATTGACAGTGACTCTGAGGAAGAAATTGTCAACTTTGCCTTGATGGTTCAAACTGATGAACCAAGTGATTCTACTAAGGTATGTGATGCAATTCAGAATTTTAATGTGCTTAATTTAATTGATACATCTAGTGTAGAAAGCATACAAAAAGATATATCTGATTTGCATGTTAGTTTTAGATCATTAACCATTGAACATGCCAAAGTAAAAGAATCACATGACCAACTCTTTAAAAGAAATAGATTTCTTGAAGAGAAACAAATACAATTTGATACTATCAAGTCAGAATTGAATAAATTTTATCACATGATAGATGCTTTGAAAAAAAAGGAATTTTACTTAGTCAAACAACTTGAAAATGAACAGGCTAAGATTAAACAATGGAATCAATCCTCTAAAAAGCTTTCTAACTTGGTAGAAAATCAAATGGTTGGTCAAAAATCTGGTTTAGGATATGATGAATTTCTAGAAACAAAACTAGATATAGAAAAATTTGAAGCTGCTAATTCCATGACAAAAAAACCAATTCTCATGAAAAGAATTAATTTTGTCTCACCAGTTAATGAATCTAAAATTATCAACACTCAAAGTCAACATGTCACTACAATTATAAAAAATGATCAAAATTCAGTGAATACTGTTGAAAAGAGTGAAAACAAAAGATTGAATATAGGATTCATGACAAAGACACAATTAAACAAAAAATTGGAAAATCTTACTGAGTCTAAGATTGAAAAGTCAGTGGAGTCTAGCAGTGGGAAAAGAAATAGGAATGGAAAAATAGGCATCAATAAATATACTAATTATGCAAGTATGCCTAATGCTCCTAGAAAGACATGTCACATATATGGAAATCACAATCACATAGCTATACATTGTAGAAGTAAAAATAGAATTCCTATTGTAGAGACTGCATTAACAAAGATAATCAAAGAAAAATCACCTGTAAAAAGGTATACCAACCATCTTTGCAATAATTGTGAAAATTCTAAACTTGGCAATCTCTCACCATCAAGAAGCAAGACTATTGATTGTTCAATAAAAGTAAAAAATTTTAATAGACAATCAACTCCATCTGAGTTAAGTCTTGATTCTAAAACTAGTGAGAAAGGACCCAAGAAAATCTGGGCAAAAAAAAAAAAACATGGCTCTTGGACAGTGGATGTTCAAGGCACATGACAGGAGACAAGTCTCTGCTTAAACAGTATGAAGAAAAAAGTGGCCCTAAAGTAACTTTTGGAGATGACAGCAAAGGTCATACAAAGGGCTATGGCAATGTTGAGCATGGTGATGTCATCTTTACTAAAGTATCACTAGTTCATGGCTTAAAGCATAATGTGTTAAGTGTGAGTCAACTATGTGATAAGGGATTCTATGTCACATTCAAAGAAGATCTATGCCAGGTTTGTGACAAGGAATCTGGAAATGTGATATTGACAAGGAAAAGAAAAGGAAATTTGTACTCTGCAAACCTAGTCTCTTCCACTGATCAAATCACATGCCTTTATAGCAAAGCCTCAGCTGAAGAAAGTTGGCTTTGGCACAAGAAGCTCTCGCACTTAAACTTCAAAAACATCAACAATTTGGTGAGAAAAGGATTGGTAGCTGGCATTCCTCAATTGGAATTTACACAACAAGGGTTGTGTGACTCATGCCAGAAAGGAAAACAAAGAAGTGTGTCATTCAAGAGCAAACCAGCAACATCAATCACTGACCCTTTACAGTTATTACATATGGACTTATTTGGTCAAATGAATGTGATGTCAATTTTAAGAAACATATATGCTCTGGTGATAATGGATGATCACACAAGGTATACTTGGGTCAAATACCTTCACTCAAAAGATGAAGCTGCTCAGTTAATTATTGATCATATCAAGAAAATAGAAGTTGAGTCAGGAAAAACAATAAGGGCTATAAGGAGTGATAGAGGAACAGAATTCAAAAATTCGCAAGTGAATGAATTTTGCACTGAAAAAGGGATATCACATCAATTCTCAGTTCTGAGAACACCTCAACAAAATGGAGTTGTTGAGAGGAAAAATAGAACCCTTATTGAAGCAACAAGGACAATGTTACAAGAGTCAAAGCTTCCAACCTATTTCTGGGAAGAAGCAATTAGTATTGCTTGCTTTACACAGAATAGATCCTTGATTGACAAGACTTACAACAAAACACCCTATGAGTTAATGACTGGGAGAAAACCAACTCTCAAGTTTTTGCATATGTTTGGTTGTAAGTGCTTTGATAGCAAATCTGATGAAGCAATCTTCTTAGGTTATTATCTATCAAGCAAGGCATATAGAGTGTATAACCTAAGAACAAAGGTCATTGTGCAATCCATACAAGTTGTTTTTGATGATAGCAAGATTCCAGGAATGATTGGACAAGGATTGCATGAACCTCTCAGTTTTGAAAATGAATTGGATGCATGGATGGATCCATCAGAGACTGAAGAATTACTCCTAGATGACAATTTTCCTCCAATCAGTAAGGGGGAGTTAATGATTGTACATGAAGTACCAAGGATTAATAATACATCAGAGTCTAGAGAATTAATATCTGATGAAACACAAGAGACTGATAACACAAATGTACAATCAGAAACAACTGAGACACTAGAGACTAGTCAAGATGAGACAAATAGCTCAGGGGGAGCTAATAATGAAGAAGTCACTGGTTTAGGGGGAACAGTCTCTGATCCAACAACTAGATTGGACAATGTCAATCTAGAATATGAAGCCTCATCTTCAAGATTAAATTTGCCACCTGCAAGACCTTGGATGAGAGATCATTCACCAGATTTAATCATTGGAGATTTAGAGGAAGGACTCAAGACAAGAAATACAACACAAAATGAATGTCTTTATCTCAGTTTTCTGTCAAAAATTGAGCCAAAGAAAATTGTAGAAGCACTTCAAGATCCTGACTGGATTATAGCCATGCAGGAAGAATTAAACCAATTCACAGAAATAAGGTCTGGAGATTGGTGTCCAAACTAAGGAATAGATCAATAATTGGGGCCAAATGGGTCTTCAGAAATAAATTGGATGAAGCTAGTACAATTACAAGGAATAAAGCAAGGCTGGTAGCAAAAGGTTATTCTCAAGAAGAAGGAATTGACTATGAAGAAACCTTTGCACCAGTTGCAAGACTTGAAGCAATAAGGATTTTCTTGGCATATGCAGCCTATAAAAATTTCAAGGTGTACCAGATGGATGTCAAGAGTGCTTTCTTGAATGGAAAATTGGAAGAAGAGGTCTATGTTGAACAACCACCAGGTTTTGTAGATCCCAAGTTTCCAAACCATGTCTACAGGTTAGATAAAACACTTTATGGCTTAAAAAAAGCACCCAGAGCCTGGTATGATACTCTCTCTCAGTTTTTACTTCAAAATAAATTTGTTAGAGGTATCATAGATAAAACACTTTTTTATAGAAAACAAGGTTCTGATTTAATACTTGTGCAAATATATGTGGATGACATCATATTTGGTTCTACAAATGAAAAATTATGTGAAAGATTTTCAAAATTAATGCAGTCTAGATATGAAATGAGTATGATGGGTGAATTGACATTTTTCTTAGGATTACAAATAAAGCAGTTAACTAATGGAATTTTCATTAGTCATTCCAAATACATTAAGGAGTTACTAAAAAAATATGATTTGGTTGATTGTACATCTGCAAAAACACCCATGGCTACTGCCACTAAGCTAGATAAGGATACAAAGGGAAAAAAAGTTGATATCACTAGCTATAGGGGCATGATAGGCTCACTTTTATATCTAACTGCAAGTAGACCTGATATAATGTTTGTCACATATTTGTGTGCAAGATTTCAAGCTGATCCAAAAGAGTCACATTTAATTCTTGTTAAAAGAATACTCAGATATCTAAAGGGTACTCCAAACCTTGGGTTATGGTACCCTAAAGAATCTGATTTTAAACTAATTGGCTATTCAGATGCTGACTATGCAGGATGTAAGCTTGACAGAAAAAGCACAAATGGAAGCTGCCAATTTCTTGGAGGCAGACTTGTTTCTTCGTTTAGCAAGAAACAAAATTCAGTTCAACCTCAACGGCTGAAGCTGAATACATTGCAACTGGGAGTTGCTATGCTCAAATCTTGTGGATCAAAAATCAACTCCTAGACTATGGTATGACATTATCAAAAATTCCTATTTATTGTGATAACACAAGTGTTATAGCCATAACTGAAAATCCAGTACAACATTCAAGAACAAAACATATAGATATAAGATATCTCTTCATTAAAGAACATGTTAGTGAAGGAAACATTGAATTGCACTGGGTTACAACAGATAAACAACTTGTTGACATATTCACAGAGCCTTTAGATGAACCTACATTTACTAGGTTAGTCTATGAATTAGGTATGTTGAATTAAGTTTCTATAATTTGAGTACAATTTCAAAAAACAAGTTGTAAAACTGTTAGAAGCTAGAATTTAATTTCTGGATGTAGCTATTATGAACAAACAGAATCTTTGAAGCTAATAATCATTGAATTGATTATTGGATAACTGATAAAATAAAAATGAAGCAGAGACTAGTTTAATTTAGTCTTTGAAGAAATTTGAGTGAGAGACTAAAATTAGTCTCTGATAGTTGTTTTTAATTAGTCTCTGACTAGTTAAAAATAACCTATCGGAGACTAGTTAAAATTAGTCCCC
>CM025784.1:14169975-14194262 GCA_014636745.2 Centella asiatica | reverse complement strand
CTAGTTAAAAATAACCTATCGGAGACTAGTTAAAATTAGTCCCCGATTGTTGTTTTGAAATTAGTCTCTGACTAGTCAAAAATAACCCATCGGAGACTAGTTCAACTTAGTCTCTGATAAGTGAACACGACAAAGACTAGGGCAATCTCTGATTAAGGGGTAAATTGGTAGTTACTCATACCCACGATAAAAAGCGGTTCACTATCTTCGAAATTGCAAACGTTTCTAATACTGTATTCAAACACAAATCAAACACAACTACAATTTCACTCAAAGAACTCTCTCTCTCTCTCTCTCTCTCTCATATCTGTGCGATTTAACCTTTTTGTGAAGAATTTTTTTAAAGCTTTTCATAGATATCACCAATGGCATCCAAGACAGTGTGCTTCAAGTTTGGCGACTTCAACTTCATAAAGACTAACCATGCTAGGGTTGTGGACAAGAATGAGTTCGAGGCACAGTATCACCCTGTTGTAGATTTTCTACAAACATCACAACTGACGTATGCCATTTACGAAGCTCCCACTCAGGCTGCTAAAGTTATAACAGCCATGTGGTCCACTGCTACAATCCAGGATGAGAGTGATGACTCTCTTGTGGTAAACTTACTTATGATAATATTACATATGCTGTTGACCATGTTGTCGTCAATAATGCTTTGCTTTTACCTGTGAATGATGATATGACCAAACTGCCTCTGATGAGGAAATTCTAGATATGTTTCATTCCTTGCTCTATGATACAGACATTGCATCTGTAGGAACCATATCTAGACCTCACCTTAGGCTGGAGTGGTTTTTATTCTTTGATATTATCACTAAAGCATTCACTTCAAAATGCAGCGGTTATGATGCCATCACTACACTTACACAACAAATTGCATATAGTGTACTGTATGATAGGCACATAAATATAGGGCTGCTTATTTTGCATAACATGATAGCTAAATTTAATACTACTGATAAAAATAAAATATAATATGCTAGGTTTTTGATGATGATTGCAAATTATCTAATCCCTAACCTAGATATTACTAGTATGCAAATTGTGCCATCTGTTATGCAGAGTAAAAGAATATTCACTGATATGAAGAAAAGGTTAGCAAAGGTAAATGTTCCTCTTTCTTTTCCTCCTATCATGAGACAAACTCTCATTGATAGATTTCCAAACCTTTACAATTCTTCATATTTTGAGGATCTTGAGCAACAAACCCGAAACCCTATTGATTCTTTAACCCATTCTTCACAACAATCTGTAGTTCCTCTCCACAGTTTCTCAAAAGACTGTGGTTGTAAAAACAAAAATAGCCAAAAAGTTACCCATAAAAAGAAAAATAATAGAGGGTGACAGTGAGGCTAAGGGAGTAAAGGAAACTGAATTGGCTACTCAGAAAAGAAAGAGAGTGATTACCTTAAGCCAAAAACAATCCATTGCCTCCCAAAAGGCTTTGGAGGTTAAAAGGAAACACAGTACTATGTTAACATCCTCCCAAAAGGATGCTAATATTGAAGAAAGTTCCCAACCAGGAACACCAAGTACAGATTCTGCACAATCCCCTATACATACAAAGGGGCAAGCCCAAAGAGAGAAAATAAGTAAAAGAAAGAGTGACACAAAGAGTGCACACACTGAGTCTACTCAAATTGATGTTCCTCAAATTTTTGTTCTTGAGGAGCAGCCAACACTCCAAACTGTACATTCTCCTATCTCTTCTCCCATTCTTGATTCTTTAGAACTTGATGATAGTTCAAATGTTCATGATTTTTTCCAAGAAGCGCCAACACTCCCGGAGACTGACACACAAGAACCACCTGTTCAAAGTACAAGTGCAGTTAGTTCTCCTATATGTGACAGCCCCATTTTCCAACCTTAGAATCGGTGGAAAATTGGGTCGTCAAGGGGGGTACCAAAGAACTATCACACCAAGAAAACAACCTTTTTCCCTTTATTATATTAATTTCAAAATAGAGAATACATTATTTTGAGAGTTTCTAGCAGCGGAAAAAAACATAACTTTTCTTTAAAACAAAACAAGATCAAACCAACCGAAAATTATATTTATGAGCCCCGAACTGCCAAATCTATTGAAACTGGTATAACTTTTCTTTACCCTTAGAACTTTCTTCCTGCTTGGGTTGAACTGAAAGAGAATCAAGCAAGTATGAGCAACAAAAGCTCAGCAAGTAATATAATATTCCAAAATAAGTGAGAGTTTGAAACTATTTAAAAATAGTATTTTTATGACAGCATTAAAATATTAAGAATCTCAACTATTGGATTCAAATGAGGAGAACCCAAGTCTTTAACTAGAAGGAATATTGGCAATATCATGCCTTTGAAGGAATAAAGAAATCCACATAAGTTCTCAGATGTTTTTCAGTACGATGACTTACTTGAACATCTCTCTCATGATGTCTTTCGGTACTATGACTTACTTGATCATCAATTCTGTTCGGCACATGGGCCTACTGAGAATATCTCTTATCACATGACAATAGTGGGCCAATGCTACCTCAATGTGATCTGCTATGTACATACGTATGACATTTAATAGTAGATTTAATTACATCTACATTCTCATGGGCCCGGCAGAATAGAGTATCCCATTCTCATATCCGGGTTGATCCCCTTACTCAAAGTAAAGTCCTTATAGTGGATAAGATTTCGACGCCTTAGTGGAATTTACCAAGGTGACTACATAGCATCCTTGTAATTTCAATGAGGGTCTGACTTCAGGGGACTTACCAAGACGATCACACAGCACTCTTGTAGTCTCAATGAAAGTCACAAGGTATTTATTAGCCTTGTAGTAACTGAAGATAATTAAACTGAATATATCTCAAGATGTTATATATCGACATAAAATAGCTAGATGCTTGTGAACAAGATATTATAATCAAGCATCTCTCGAAATGATATTAACTTCAATTGAATAAATGATTCTCTATCAGTACGCATACGAAACAATTATGTATACGAAAGAAGAAATGTTTAAGCATTTGTCTGCCATAACTTAACATAGATCGAATTAAATGATCATGTGTCTAATTTAAAATATACAACATACTTATATTTATGTCTGTATAAATAAAGGTGTGATATATTAGAAAGATGATAAATATATCACTTTGAAAATATTTACGTATAACAGAACAACTATATTATATGTTGAAAATATTACTTGCATAACTTTAGAATGACTGAAATATATGTAATAAATAAATTATTAACAAAAACTCAGAGCAACTGAGATTTATGTAATAAATAGATTACTTGCCTTGACTGGTGACTATTTGGTTTCCTGCGAAATCTGTTTTATAATTCATGAATAAATAAAAGGAATTAGAATTATAGCTATGCTTAGGTTATAACATGTAAGTCATGCTATGTCTGCATTAGGGGATGAGTTTGATACCCATAAGAGACTAAAAGATTTTGCCCATAAGAGACTAGCAGAATTTGGTCATAAGAGACTAGCAGAATTTGTTCATAAGAGACTAGCAGAATTTGTTCATAAGAGATTGACAGATTTTACTCATAAGAGACTAACAAATTTTGCCCATCAGGGACTAAGAAATTTTGCCCATCGGGGACTAAGAAATTTTACCCATCGGAGACTAATTAACTCATAAGAGACTGATGACGTCATCTTAACCCATAAGAGACTAAGGATGACATTATCGGAGACTAATTAACTCATAAGAGACTGATGATGTCATCTTAACCCATAAGAGACTATGGATGACATCATCGGAGACTAATTAACTCATAAGAGACTGATGATGTCATCTTAACCCATAAGAGACTATGGATGACATCATCGGAGACTAATATTTTATTTTATTTTATTTTATTTTTTATTTTATTTTACAACATAATTTTAAGGTTTCATACAGATTTCTATTTAAGCTAAATGACCAAATAATGAAATTAAATAACTTAATAAAAGCATTTAATATTTACCTTACAAGCTTTTGCTACTGTAGAACTAACTATAGGAATATAGTCGTGGGTTTAGGAAATTTATATATTTGAGAGTGTTGTGAGGAAAATGAGTAGTAGATGTTCTCCTTTTATAGTTGTTAGGAAAGTAAAAATATCAGAGATATTTCTTACTTAGATTACTAACGGACTTGAAATTTACTAAATCAATATTACACGTAAGTATGAATACTAATAGGTGTCAAGTGGTAGTACATATGACTCACCTTCTGCGACGCTTAGTCATTAAAAATCACCTCAACACCTGTGATATATACTCATTACACGGTGCTTACTCACTATACAGGATAAACACCCAATTATCTTTCTCATAATAGGCATAGTGATAATTCATATCACTGTCCTTTAAATTAATTTCCGGTAGTATCAAAATTTAATTTAACTTGTACTACCACACAAATTAACTCCAATAATATCCTACACCCAAAAATTAATTCTGCAGTAGTAATAATTCAGATTACTACCAAAATTAATTCGGATAACAAATTATTCCTTTCGGTAATTATAAAGGAATAATTTCTTATGCTCATGAATAAATTCGACCAAAATTTATTTATGCAAAAGTTTGAAATTTCGTCTAAAATTTATTTATTAACAGTCTTAATGTTGTAATAAATTCTGGGGTATTACACTATACATTCCATGGAGAGATCCCTAACCACATAAATACAAAGGGAACCCCCTCTTCATGTAGTCTTAACTAATTCTTCTTTAAACCCCTCTTCTGTAGGACAGAGTGTACATATCCATATGAGTGAGGATGAAAGCATAATTAGTGAGAGTCAGGCTCTTGACCTGGAAAAAGGAGAGGATATACACACAAATGAGAGTCAAGCTTTAGAAAGCTTGGAAAAAGGAGAGGTAGAGAAGCTGGATGTCCAACTCTAGGAAAAAGGTGAGGGAGTGAGCAAGGATGAGATCATTGAAGAAAATACACGAGAGAAAAATAAATTCTCAGCAGGTGATTTTTTCAAACCTGTTGAGACCTCCACCACCATTAAAACCCAAATTTCCTCTGCTCCAACATCATCTACTCTAACAGAGGAAATTGGGAGAAGCTCACAGGCAGGGGATGCATTACAAATATTGGCAGAAATGTCAAATGCTGATTTTGAACTGCTATATGGTCTACAACAAAATCAAGATCACATTTCAGCATTAAAGACAAGACTTGCAGATGAACCTGCACCTATTGAGATTGAATATGAGAATGTGGATGCTTGGCTGGATGCAAGTTACACAAATTCTCTAGATGATACAGCTGCCCAGCTAAGGCAGGATTATTTGACCAATTTGGGGTCTAGTGCAGTCTCTGAGGATGCGATCAAGATAGACAAGAAACATACGAAGTTCCAGCACTTCCTGATCATGGGTCTCAAGGCTGCATTACAACATATTGAAGAGAAAATGGAGCTGGAAACAGACAAGATCAGACGATGCTATGAAGGACACCTACCCCAGAGGATGCTAAATTTAATTGATTCATGATTAAAAGATCAGTTATTGACCGAAAGGCGCCTTCAAGCATTAGAAGCTAATGTCCAGTTCATTATCCAGAAACAAGATAAATTTGATCAAACTCTTCAACATTTCACCACACTGCTGGAAAAGGAAATTCCAACACTAGCCACTACTTCCTCCAAACCCTTAGATTCTGATGTCAAAAAGGGGGAGAGTAGTCAGTCACAACAATCAAAAGAAGCAGTGCAATCAAAAGCAGCAGTGGCTGAGAGGCCAAGTTATGCTACCTTGATGGCTGAATTCCAACGAATTCAAGGTGCCAAGAAAAATTTGGATTTAGCCATCAAGTCAAGCATAGCTACTACTACAACAACAACAACAACAACAACAACAACAATTTCTGCACCAACAACAACATCAACAACAGTAGCAGCAGCAGTAGCTCCTCCTTCTACTGCAATAATCCCAAGCACCAAAAAAGACAAAGGCAAAGGTATGGTTAAGGAAACAAAGAAAACAAAATCTGCTTAACCAGGACAGCCTAAGCTATTAGGTGATGCTATGAAAACTGCTCACTTTTCCACTCCAGTTGAATTAATAGTGGATAGGAAAGTAGAGTTAGTTTATCCTCAAAAGCAAAAAATGATTGAAGTTGATGCATTACTTACTCAGAAGTTATAAGAGGAAGAGGATATGGTTGTAGCAAGGGAGGAGGAGGAAGCTAAGAAAAAGAAGGCATTGTCAACAAAGAAGATAAAAACTCAGAAGTCTGCAATGACAAGAATGAGAAATAAGGAGATTGAGCAGGCTGAGCAAAGGGCAAGGAGAAAGCCATTTATGAGTGAATCTCAAACTGCTATGGTCACTTTATTCAAACCTCAAAAATCTATATCAGTGCCAAGTAATAGTATCTCTAGGATTAGAATGGCTAACACTTCTGAATTAAAGGAAGCATTTAAGAAGAGTGTTAAGTCCATTAATCTAGAAAATGATGAAAATAACAAGGAGTATCTCAAAGTCATACAAAAGGATGGAGAGACTCTGCATTTACAAAAGCCAAGTCTGGAGATGAGGTCTGTTAGAACAATATAAGCTCAAGTGTTTGTAAAAGGGGGGGTTGAATACAAACACCACAAACTTTTTGCTCTTTTTAAACTTTAGTCGGCACTTACTGGAAACAACTACAATGAACAGAAAAACTATAATATATGAACACACAAATTCAAGTTAAAATAGTTGTATTAAAACTTGATATTTTTTTTGGAAATCTGGATAATCACAAATGTGATTAAACAGCTACAAAATTTGTAATAAAATTACAGCTTCTATGTCACACTCACTAGCTTCTCTTTTCTTTGAATATATCTCTCAAGAACTATTACAAAGCTTTTCTCTAGTGATTTGTATGCTGCAGTGTTTGTTTGATCTGATGTACTCGATTGATCTCTCTCTTATCTTCTTTGTGTAATGAGAACTCTTTTCCATATATAGTAGATCAATGGTTGAACCCACATGCTGTAGACGTGCTACTTTTCTCAACTCAGCCGCATATATGTCACATCGTTGTCCTTTGTGACAGACTGCTGTTGCTTTTAGTTGCTTCTTTTTCTTCCCTTGATCTGCGTGCATTTAATGTTCGAGAGTTCTCATTGGACCAAAACAAACTTCAAGAAATATCTTTCTAGTTAATATATCTTGCTTATATAACAAGTTTCGTTGATTTGAGTGCAAGTCCTGATGACGAGTGTATGTAGTCATAACCATCCACTAACGACAAGCCCTGATGAACTTGATCAGTGCTTCTGGATCCCCTGATGACAAGTCTTGTTAAAGACAGGATCAAGGCTTCAACCTTCACTTGAGTTTCACTCAGTGCTTCTTGATCCATTGATGTTATAACTTACAACATACACTGATGGCTTCCACTGATGCAGTGTTGAGCATTCTCCTTGACAGGTTACCCTGATGGGTTAGCCTGACACTGTCATACCCTGACAGGTGACATGTTTTGTTCATGCCTTAACGCGTTCCCCCTGATGAGTTTGGCCAGCCACTGCCATACCCTGACGCGTTCCCCTGACGGGTTGGTCTGCCTTTGTCATCCCCTGATGGGTTCTCGTGACAGTTTCTTAATCAACGAAACTTTGTTTGGAATATCTGATGTGCGGAATACTTTGACTATTTTTGAGTAACATCAGACATTCCTCTTCACTTTGTCAATTCCTTTAGATGTTCCATTTTACGACTTGTCTTGTGAAGTGTTTGATCATCCCCTGATGAATAAGTTTATCATCAGTGGATGCAAAACTTGTGATGATATTAAGGTTTATAAAGTACCTTAAGTATTTACAGATGCACACTTTATTCTCTAAACATCATCATCATCATTTAACTCTAACAAGGTCATTCAAAGATATGGAGTGGCTGTTGTCTGTTGTCCTTGAAGATTCTGCTCTTAATTTGAAGTTTAGAAGCCAGATCCAGAAGGAACTTGAAGAAATGAGAAGGTTGACTACTTTACCTCAACTGGATCTTCCTCCAAGAGCTTATGGATTATGGTATAAAAATTTCCTTGGTGTTATAATTTTCTTTGATTATGAGAAGCAGATCAGCACAATTAGTTAGGGGGAACTTGAAGGATTCATTGTTCTACTCAAAGAGTCAACTGATGAAAATGAGATCAAGTTCAGAAAATTGTTGGAGGATAAAGTTGTTGAGATAAAAAAGAAAGGTTGAAGTTGTTTGTTGATTGTTTATTGTTGAAGCCAGACTTATAGGATTTAAACCTGAGTCTTGGTGAAGCTGAGTTTAAGATCAAAGATCTTAATTCAAGTACATTTGTAGTTAGCAAATTATTTATTTTTTTTATTGTAAGTTATTCTTGTAATTATTGAGTTTTGACATCATCATCAACCTTGATTTATGTTTATCACTTTGATAATCATAAATAGGGGGAGATTGTTAGGTTTTATAACATTTGATGATGATTGTAATTAGAATACTTATATATACAAATGTACAAAAAGTGCTAGTTTATAGCATTAGAGTTTTGTAGCTGATAGTTTACTCTCTAATTCATGTAATTTGTTTTTATAAGATAGTAAGTTAAACTTTGTGTTATAAGAGACTATCAGAATTGTATCAGAGATTTTAACAAGTCAGAGACTATGTTTAGTCTATTGGTGACTAAAGGATTTTTTCATCAGAGACTACAGCTTAAAGCATCGAAGACTAAGATCAAAGCATCAGAGACTAAGCGTAAGGCATCAGAGACTAAGGTTAAGTCATTAAAGACTAAAGCTTAAGCTGTCAGAGACTAAACATTTGATCAAAGACTAAAGTTGAAGCTGTTAGAGACTAAATTAAAATTACTCTTTGATACAAGTCAAACTTCTAATTAGATTAGAAGTCATCTTTGATATGGAGATTTGAAGAGTTATTAAAGTCGAAGCTGGTTAGGAAACAAGAAGAATGTGAACAACCAGAGAAATAACCTATTTGTTTTGTACATAGAAAATATACATTGAATAGGATTAGAAGCTGAATTACGATTCAGATTTAGAAGCTGTAATTAAATGTACAGGATTGTATTAGAAGCTGAATTACGATTCAGATTTAGAAGCTGTAATTAAATGTACAGGATTGTATTAGAAGCTGTATGTTTGTAAAGATTTATAAATAGCATAAAGGATTTTGAAGCTGACAATCAGATTGTGATTGTTAGAATTTGTAATCAATTGTTCATCAGTAAAAGCAATTGTTTATAAATTTATTCTTCTTTTTGTTCTTTAATTTCCGTAAGTAAATATACTTTGAAGAATATAAATTCAAAAAGATTTTAAGAACTTGTATTCAACCCCCCCTTCTACAAGTTCTAGGCTATTTCACTGGGACAACATAGAATAAACTATTCTCAACTCCGGGTTGTTCCCTCATCAACTTATATAGTGGATTAATCCCTGACACCTCAGTGAGGGTCATTGCATAGAAACATAAATGATATCAGAAGAATGCAAAGGTATAGCTATTAGAAGAATTAAATTAAATCCAATAATGAACAGATAGGATGCTTGAAAACTGGATACAAGTAGTCAAGAATTTAATAATAAGGTCATAGCTTGTTAGAACTAAATAAGCTTAAGTGTTTGTAGAAAGGGGGGTTGAATACAAACACTCAAAACTTTTTGCTCTTTAAAAACTTGTTAAGCACGGTCAGAAATAGCTACAAGATCAAAAAAACTATAATGAATATTAAGTTGAACACACAAGCATTCAAGTTAAAATTGTTGTATTAAAACTTGATATTTTTCTGAAAATTTGTTTAATCACAAATGTGATTAATCAGCTACAATCTGTAATTAATTACAGCTTCTATTTCACACTCACTAGCTACATTACTTCTTTGAATATTTTTCTCAAAATATGTTTCAAAACTTCTCTTTAGTGTTTGTGTGCTTTTTTCATGGTCGATCCGTTGGATAATCTTTACTTTGTGTAATGAGAACTCTTTTGCACATATAGAAGATCAGTTGTTGAATCCACGTGCTTAGACATGCTGCTTTTTCAACTTGGCTGCATATATGTCACATCAATGTTCTTTGAGAATGATGTGTCAGACTGTTGATGACTTTTGTTGCTTCTTTTTCATCCCCTGAGAGCATTTAATGATCGAGAGTTGTCATTGGACCACCAAACTTCAAGAAATATCTTTCAAGTTATATCTCTTGCTTTTATTTCAAGCTTCAATCATTCGCGTGTAAGACCTGATGACGAGTGTATGCAGTCATAACTATCTCTTGATAACAAGCGTTGATGTGTTCTTGATCAGTGTTTCTGGATCCCCTGACGTTAAGACTTACAACATCCACTGATGGCTTCCACTGATGCAGTATTTTGCATTCCCCCTGATGGGTTTCCCTGACTGGTTGGCTTGTTACTGTCATTCCCTAACGCGTTCCCCTGACAAGGGGTAGCTTTCGGCCATCAGGGGATAGCTCCCAGCCATTAGGGGATAGCTCTCAGCCATCAGAAGATAATTTGTTCACTGCCAAACTCGTCGGTAATCTATTTGACAACCGTTAAAGTCACTTGGTTGTCCCCAAACTCATCGTCGAACTGTTTAGCCAGCACCAATCTCATCAGTGGATAATTTGTTCATTGCCAAACTCAACAAGTCAGCGTCAAACTCGTCAGTGGATAAATATTATCTGTCAGGGGATAATTTGTTAACCGTCAAACTTAACAAGTCAACGTCAAACTCATCAGTGGATAAATATTATCCGTCAGGAGATAATTTTACTTATCAGTGGATAATTTATCCTTCGATGACTAAGTTAACCCATCGGTGGATATTCTCCGATGGCTAAATCAACCCATTAGTGGGTAATTATCCTCTGATGGCTAAATCAACCCATCGATGGATAATTATCTTCCGATGACTTGCAGTCAAGTCTTTATGTATTTTTTCCTTGATTGAAATATGTTTGTTTTAACTTTTCTAAATAGTTGTTTATGTTGAACGTGGACATCAAGAGGAAAAGAAATCATTATCTTTCTAGAGACTTGGTATTAAACTATTCTCTCTAATATCATAACATAGTTTTTGGAGATAAAGAAGAGTAGAGTTTAAATATATGGAGAATGTTTATTTGAGTATTTCAAGAGAATAGAGATTATACATATGGTTTATCTCTATGAGAAAAATTATAGAGAAATGAATACGTTTTGATTAGTCAAGGCTTCATACAGATTCCTCTTCAAATTAAATGACCAAGTAGTTAAAATAAATAACTTAATTAAACCTTTCAAAATTACCTTGCAATCTTTCAATTATGCAGCACACGTCGTATGAAAATTATTTTGAGTTTGAGAGTGTTTAGAGAGAAAGAGTAGTAAGACAAGGGTCTTCTTTATATAAGAGAGCCAAAAAAACCATTATGTCTGATGCGGGGAATTTTTCTCTTTAGATTAACATCGAACGTGAAATTAATTAAACCACTAAAATATGATAAACAATTACTTGATCATTACTCTCATACATAAGTGTGTACTCTCACAGGTGTCATAAGGTAGTACGTTGTAGTACTAATGACTCATCGAGTGAAATGCTTACTCATTAGGTAGAAATATTATTTAAATCCCTTTCTTTGTAATCGCAGTAGTAGTAACTCATACTAATATCATTACTACATAAACTACTACTGATCAAGATAATATCTTAAACTAAAATTTGTTTCCTTCAGTATTCATAAAAAAATTTTTTGATCACGATCGTAAATAAACTTGACTAAAATTTAATATATGCTTTAATATTATAATAATAGTTTACAAAAAAGTCTGGGGCTTCACATATTCTCCGAGGAAGGAATCCTATTTGTGATCAATTTCTTCCTTATTTAATGGGTTAATTCTACAACCCTAGGGGGAGGGCATTTTCGACAACTATATTTTCTTTTGTTCGTGTTCTTCGTAAACTATGTGTGGCTAAGTCAATTTTTTAGTCAAAGGATATTCAAGATTTTGATTCACTACATACAAATTGTGAGATCTAGTTGATTTTATCTATTCTATTATTTTTTAGTATTTGAAATTTCTCTGTTTTTCAAGTTTATTACTGTTTTGATTAATTGGGTAGGTGCGTAACTATTTAATTGTCAAAATAATATATCATTTTTTAGAATATCGAATCTGTAATTGTTTGAGTGTTCTAATATTTGAAGCAATTAACAACGTTGGTTATGATCGAGTTACTGATTGTTGTTATGAGATTTTGTAATCTTATTTAAATGAACGGAACGATTCGAGTTTGTTGATTAGAATTGGGTCTCTCTAATTTTTAAAGGTTATCGGTGAATTAAGTCATATGATCGTATTTATGGTTGTCCATCCGTAAAAGAAATAATTATTAGATCGTATCTTAATTATCAACAAATTAAGAAAAGATTGGTTGTAGATAAATGTTCGACAACTATTACCAAATAAATGAATATTTTTGCATCGATGATCAATTTAAAAAATTAATGATGAGAATAATCATTTGGTTAATTTTCTTCGTATATTTGTTAAATCCTTATTTTTATTATTTATGCATTTACATTGATTTCTCAATCTTATTTTTATGTTCCTCATCAACAGGAGTCCGCAACGGTGATGTCCCACTCTGAGGACCAGCTGTTGCCTTTTACCACTTCAGGACCCTCGGACTGTATTTCTGTTAATGTCTGTCTTCCAACCCGTTGCGGAAATTTCTTCTCCACTATGTTCTCTGGTATCTTATGGGGCGTATGTTCTATTTCCGAGATTGGTTCTTTCCTCGAAGATGACACTTGTGACTTGGTTGGCTTAGGCGGAGTCTTGGAGGAGCCTCCTTTCATCAACTTTCTCTTTTTTCTCATCCCTTGGGAAATTTCTTCGAGATCCATTGCTTGGTCGGATGGTAGATGAGGAAAAACTACAAACATTAACAAAACACTCTAATTAGTCCCAGTTCTCTACATAGGCACCAACAAGAAAAGAGCAAAAGACTCAACTGTTGTAATCTCGCAGCCATTTCGAGATTTGACGATGTGCATAATCCCATACTTCTGTAGACGACTGCAGGTTGTTAAAAATTTCAAAAACACTTTTCTTTGCCTCACTCAGGTCGGGCTCTATTACATAAACGAACGTCTTGACTCTTGTCAAACCCCATTCTGGAAGTTTTTGTATAAGGGGTACCCCAATGGACATCTGTTGACTATGACTGGAACTTGGATTCAACCATTTTGCCATTTCACCCCCCCACCCCCCACCCCCCCAGCCCCCTTCTTCCAGACAAGGTGTATGACCCAGGAAACCCACTTTCTGCCAGTTTAAATAGGTTCTAGAAGAAACTCATCGAGGGCTCTACTTTTTGGTGGAAGTAGTGATAAAACAATCCCTGTACCAGATATCGTATTGGTCCCCTTCGGATCATACATTCTCTCGTTTGGCTCAAGTCACCTTATGGCCATGCTTTGAGGGATGGAGTAAGTGTGGTGAATGGCATCCATCTCTATAGGAAGCAGAGTACTTGTCCTATTAAAACGCTCATATACCTGAGCATCCACGAAATGTGTGCAGGGGTTGAATATGCCCAAGTCCATTGTTCTAGTGTCTTTTTCTTCCTTTAGCCTGAGTTTTTCCTTCGCCGTTGACATCTTGGTTAGCCCCGGTGACTAGATATTAAGGGACAGTGGGCCTCATTCTAAGGGGTTCCACAAAAATGGGAGGCGATTCGGTAAAGGGGGTTGAAGCTCTCATCTTCTTCTTCCTCACGTATTAGCCTACGTCTCTTTGGATTATTACCATCCATTGATGAACAAATAGTACGAAGTCCTAAAAATATGAATTGGAGAAGAAATAATAATGGGAGGTACGAAGCAGGCTAACCTAGTGTGTGTGTGTGTGTGTGTTCTGATAATGCTAATAAACCCCTTCGTCTGCCTTTGAATGTTCTGATAATGCTAATAAACCCCTTCGTCTGCCTTTGAAAGATTTGAAATTGAGAACATGAATACTGTGTTTCCGAGATTTTTTTTTGAAAGAAAAGAAAAGAAAGGGGAAGAATTATTAGTTATTTTTTTCCGCAGCGTGTTCCTAAGTTTTTGTACAGAAAGAAAAGGAAAGAAAGGCAAAGAAAATAGACTTCAATTTCTTCCAAAAATTTTCTTCCCAAATATGGAAAGATTTGGAAGGAAAGGAAATTGGATTTAAGTAATAATTTGTTAATACTCATCCTGCCCTTATTATAACTTCCTTGAATTTTGTTATTCCATCCATATCCCAAATAAGCCTGTAACTTTACTTTCTGTCTCACATCTTCTCCTGCGCCTCATCTTCTCCCGCGCCTCATCTTCTCCCACGCCTCATCTTCTTGTTCCCGCACATCATCTCTGTATTCTCGCGCATCATCTCTTTATTCCCGCGTATCATCCTCAATATTTATTGTGATTTCAATCTATCTTTTGGGAGATTTCTTCATTACAGCTTTCAAGTAGTATTCCTATCATCTTTAGGTAATCTTCAATTCTATCTTCTCCATATGATTATAATATGCTACATGGTTAAAAGTTCTAATTTATATAGATGTATCTTTTATATTGTGAGTCTAATGAAGAGTTCACTCCTTAGATTATAAGACTCCTTAGTTCAATGTAATCACCTCCTTTTCATATTTTTGATAATGTTTTCATTATCAAATTTTGAAGTGTTTAATATATGTCTTGTAAAATGCTACCCTTCTGTATGCACCTCCATAATTTTAAATGCTTTCTCCTTTTAAGATA
Source organism: Centella asiatica (assembly GCA_014636745.2). NCBI lineage: Eukaryota > Viridiplantae > Streptophyta > Magnoliopsida > Apiales > Apiaceae > Centella > Centella asiatica. The sequence continues at coordinate 14,179,494 of CM025784.1, read as the reverse complement.
TTGTTTGTTTGGGAGAAAAAATATTAGTTTAATTAAATGAATAAAATATCTTGTTACTTTAGTTGATAAATTGATATTATCTTTTGTTAGAAATTATAGCATTTGATGATGATGTATAATACTTAGAATTGTTAAAATTTTGTAAATGTACAAGTACCTGCAGTAATGCACTATGAGAATCTACTATCAAGAAACTGCAGGAAAGCATCAGAAATTACAATGAATGCACTTGAAAAGTTCAACAAATGTCAAAGTTGATCAAGCAAAATTAGCCTATCGGAGACTAAACTTTTGCCTATCAAAGACTAAGATTTTGCCTATCGGAGACTAAGTTTTTTGGCTATCGGAGACTAAGATTTTGGCTGTCGGAGACTAAGTTTTTTGACTATCGGAGACTAAGTTTTTTGGCTGTCGAAGACTAAGATTTTGGCTATCGGAGACTAAGTTTGTTTTTTGGCTGTCGGAGACTAAGTTTTTTGGTTGTCGAAGACTAAGTTTTTTGGTTGTCGGAGACTAAGATTTTGGCTGTCGAAGACTAAGTTTTTTGGCTATAAGAGAATAAGTTTTTTGGCTGTCAGAGACTAAGATTTTGGCTGTCGGAGACTAAGTTTTTTGGCTGTCGGAGACTAAGTTTTTTGTCTGTTAGAGACTAAGTTTTTTGGCTGTCGGAGACTAAGTTTTTTGTCTGTCAGAGACTAAGTTTTTGAACTATCGGAGACTAAGTTTTTTATCTGTTAGAGACTAAGTTTTTGAACTATCGGAGACTAAGTTTTTGAACTATCGGAGACTAAGTTTTTGAACTATCAGAGACTAAGCTTTTGAACTGTCGGAGACTAAGTTTTTTGAACTGTCAGAGACTAAGTTTTTGGTCTATCAGAGACCAAGTGTTTGTCCATCAGAGACTAATGTTGAAGCAACCAGAGACTATCCATCAAAGAATAAATTTCCACTGACATAAGGGATGACATATGACTAAAGACGGTGGAAATAAAGATAAGGATGGTTGTCTAATAAGGAGAGATTGGCTACCAAGAAAGCTTCAAGGAAATAAGTTATACACACACACACATCAAGTTGCAAGTATGAAACCTGCAAAGCCGCAAGCATGAAACCTGCAAAACAGCAAGTTGAAATACTACAGAAATAACTTATAACAACTTGAAGCAAGAAGTTCATTGAAGCTAGATTAATTATGTCCAGAGAAGCCCACAAAGATAAGTTATATACTGCTGATATCTTATCTTGGGAACTCCAAGAAGAAAAATGGAAGCTAGTGCAGTGAATATACACCAGAAAAGTCACATATACAGGTTGGCATCCAAGGGAGGCTGTATAATGAAGAAAGTTGTGTGACAGAGCTACAAGTACCAAGAAACTACAGAGATATTTTGGTAAAAAGCTCAGAATAGAAGCTTGGAGTATATGAAAGCTGTGTCTATAAATAGACATAGAGCAGCTGAGGTAAAAATATACAAGTGTATCTAACATCTGAGAACTAAGAAACATTTGATAATAATAAGAATATATTTTATCTCAGATCACATATCTCTCAAAACAACACTTTCATACATATAGAAAAGTTAGCAGCTGTAATTATTTTTACAGAAAAAGAGAAGCAAGTTTTCATAACTTGAGAGAAGCTAGAAAACATATTCTAGTGAGCAGCTGTTGTTTTCAACAGAATTGTTAGAAGCTGGTCATTCAAACCAGTGAGCTTTTGTAATATTTCATTTCTTTTATAAAAGTTCAGAAACACTTGTGATATATTGTATTCTTTCATTTTCGCAACTTGTTATACAGTATATTCACTAAACTCACAAAATTCGAAAAAATTTTGTGGTTTGTATTCAACCCCCACTTCTACAAACCATCTTGTGGGACAAACATCTTTATGAACCTTTGTTTATACAATGAAGATGTATGTTTTTGTGGTTGTGAATGAAGATGGATAACCTCATATTTGAGAGAGTAGCAGAACTGCGACGTTGGGTTCGAACTAAACAATTGGCTGCAATTCATTTAATATGTTTGTTGGTAGTTTTTATCACACGACGTAGAGTTCAATACAAAAGTGCTAATTTGCCTAGTAGAGAATTGCGTTTGCATAGACAAAGAGTGCGAGAAGAGATTCTAAATGACCTCTCTTCAAGTGGGAAATCGCGTAAAATTATCCGTATGAGTATAAATGCGTTTTTAAAATTGTGCAATATTTTGGTACATGATGGCGGTCTTCAGCCTACTCAACGGATGTCGGTTGAAGAGCAAGTCGCTAGATTTTTTCATATTATGGGAAACGATTTAAGAAATCGTATGATTTTGTGGGTTTATCATTGCTCAGAGTCGAGTACAAGTAGGTCTTTTCATTGAGTTTTGAGAGCAATTATAGCTTTAGAAGATCGTTATCTACAACAACCTGTTGGACAAACAATTGCTAAAGAAACGATTTTATCCTTTCTTCCAGTTAAATAGATGTGAACATATTTTTACATAGTTTTAGTTAACTATTTAACACACAAAAAGTATATTTCAGGATTGTGTCGGGGCTATTGATGGAACACATGTTGGTGTAAAAGTATCTAAGAAAGATGCCCCGCGATATCGTGGTCGGAAGGGATATCCAACCATCAATGTCTTGGCTGCGTGTACTTTTGACTTGAGATTCACGTATGTTTTAACTGGTTGGGAAGGCACTGCTTCAAATTCAAGAATAATAAAAGATGCACGCATAAGAGAGGATAACCTAATCATTCCTAATGGTAATTTGTTTAAAAAAATATATAAGTTATACTATCTTTTTTAGCTTATATTAGCACTTATTGTAACTAAACTCATCTAAATATAGGTAGGTATTATCTAGTCGATGCTGGACTTCCCCATAGAAGTGGCCTAATTGCTCCTTTTAGAGGAGTTCGTTATCACTTGAAAGAGTACTCTAGTCATGCACCAGAAAATCCCAAAGAGTTATTTAACCTTCGGCATGCGTCATTGAGAAATGCTATTGAACAAGCATTTAGTGTGCTTAAAAAAAGATTTCCCATTGTTAGAAGCACAGCTGAACCGTTTTACTCATGTGAAACACAATTAGGAATTTTTTTAGCTTGTTGTATCTTACACTTCTTTTTATGCGAGGAAGACCGCGATGAAAAAATTGAGGGAGAAGTGATGGAAGAGACTTTAAATGCACCTCCTGAAGAAACTTTTTATGCCCCAAGGGACACAAATGAGGATAGTATCCGAGGAGAACAAATTCGAAATTCCATCGCTAATGCTATGTGGGTTGATTACTTGTCTCATCCAGACAATGAAATTAATATGTCTAATTAGCTTTTTAGTACTTTGTAATAAGTATGCAGTTCACCTTATATTTGTAATATGTATGCAATCGACCTTATATCTGAACTTTTTATCTAACTATTATATATATCAATGGCTCTTAAAAGTTGACAACTATAGATTTTTGTATATATGGTAATTAGTTGTTAGATAGTTGCATTATAATTAGTGTGTATTGGTTTTTGTTCAAAATTAATTTGAAAATATGATTATTAATTTGTTTGATAGTAAGTATGCATAAGTTATCTTGTACATGGCTACTTATTTTATCTTCTTTTTTTGTCAACTCCATTTGTATACTTACATGGCAATATTTCTTATATTCACTCATTCTAGTTAGTTCTGATATTCATTCATCCATTTTTTTAATCATATTTCTTTATATAATAGACATGAGAAAAAACGCAAAAGATGGAGATACTATAAAAATGAATATGTTCATTTGGACACCTCAAATGGATGAGTATTTCATTCATGCTATGCTTACTCAACAATATGAGGGAAATAGGATTGATGGTACCTTTACTTCCACCGCCTACACGAACATGGTTAACGAGTTACATGAGAAGCTCAATATGGATTTCAATAAATCTCATTTGAAAAATCGTCTCAAGACACTTAAAGATCACTTTGCACAATGCTATGACTTATTCCGTGGAGTAGGATTGAGTGGATTTTCTTGGAATGATGAAACCAAGTTGTTTAAGGCAGAAAATGAAGTACGGGATGCCCTACTAGCGGTACGTGTTATATATAATTGGCTTAACTGATTTTCTATTAATTGAACTTATAATGACATGGATTTTTATCAAGTAATGCTTCTTATATATAAGTAGCAGATTTGCAGGAATTGTATTTAGCAATAATGTGGTTTATGGCAAATGCATTTCCTGTTGGCTGTTACTATTGGTTTAGTCATAACTAATAATAGTAATATACATCTATGATAAAGAATAGATAAAGTAAATATAGGTAACTTGCTTCTAAGATGAGATATTTTATAAGTAAATATAGGTAACATAAATAATAATATGCATGATTTCTAAGTAACGACTTGCTCTGTTACATTATACAAGTAAAGCCTAATGCTGTAAAATAGAAAACAAAGAACATCTTTAATTACCATGAACTACTAGAATTATTTGCTAAAGATAGGCCAACTGGGGCTGCTGCTGGAACTGCAAAAGAAAAGAACATATGGTGGTCAAAGACAAGTTCTGAGCATCCAGAAATAATCGAGGAAGTTGATCGTTTGTTATCTACTAATAAAGTGATGTTTGAAAATTTGATTGTTGATGACGATGTATTTATGCCTGCCATGTCATCTCTGCAAGAGGTACAAATGAACTCAAATACAACAAAAAACAAGAAAAGAAAACGTGAGGAGGAAGAAGACATGACAATCAAGATTATGAGTTCACTTGAGGTTGTTGGAGAGGCTATTAAAGAAGGTAATGCTATACTTAAAAATAGTAACACCATAATGAACGATCTCGTCAGCGAGTGTACACTGGGGAGGAGATTTATAATGAATTGGAGCTTATGGAATTAGAACCAAATATAATTACTCGAGCATATCTTTTCTTGATTAAAAATCAGGACAGTGCACAACTCTTTTTGGTTGTCCACCCCGCGTGTGAAGGGCTGTATTAGACGACTTGATTAGGCATGATGTTTCTTGAATAGCATACTGCATGTAAATTTTTGGAAGTATTTTAATATCTTTTGGTGAATGTAATTAAAACTTAAGTTATTGAGGCATCACTCCTTTTGTTCACAATGATGTTTAAGGAGCCCTTGGCTTTTGTATAATATAGTCATCATTCATATATGGTCCAAATGTTATATTAGAATTGATGTTTATATGTCTTTATAGTATATGTTTGACATAACAATACATAGGGATATAATTGTAAATTATTATTGTTTATCTTCATTTCTTCTCAACTGGGGAACAAAAGGAAGAAAATTTTATATGATACTTTCTTTTCTTTCCACTAAACTCTGGAATAGACGAAAGGAAATTGTTTAATTTTTTTTTTTCTTTCTGCCATATTCTTTAGAAAGCTTTTCTTTTTTTTTTTTTCTTTTAAAACTCCACCGGAACATAGTGGAAGAGTTTTCATAACAAAAAGAGAATAAAAAGGGAACTCTCGCTCGGGTGTCGTATGGCATCTCCATTTGGGCTTGGATTGACCAAAGTCAGACCCAATGAAAGGTGTTGCTTCAGTAAGTAGGCCTTGCCTCGATAACTTGAGTGATTATTCTGAATCCATCCATGGGCCATATAAATGTTTCGTATATGCTTTTAATAACCGTGAGATAATTACTTGTGGATCTATCATAAAATTCAAAAAATTTCAAAGTTTTATTTCCTACAAAAGTATTCATTATAATTATTTTTTTATGGATATAATAACTTATAAATAATAACCCACACACAGTAATTTACAAATTACATTGAAAACATATTAAAAACTAGTAACTTATAGATAGTAACCTACAAATAGTAATTTACAGGAAAAATATATTTATTTTAAATTATTTTAAAATACAGGAATTTTAGAGAATTTTGAACTTTTCAACGTACCGGCCCAAGATTTACCCTTTAACTATTTAAAATTGTTTTGGCTCTTATTACTCTTTCACCCATTTTTATGACCCGAAGGAGTGGGGGGGGCAACGTTAGGCCGTGATACGTATGTTAAAGCCGTGTACGAATGTCATAGCAATCATAGGCTTAACTCTAGCACAAGAAATTAATGATGCATATAATGGTAATTACCTCTATTATTGGTGAACAATCCTAATTATAATCATATAGTCTTACAATAATGAACCTTTGTAATATCACATTTGTTCCGAGATCTTTTGTTGCAAGAGCTCATCAAGCTTGCGCAATAGGCTCAAAATAGATTATGAAGGCTTTCACTATTTCCCAGAAAAAAAAACTTTAGAGATTAATGGAAATTTAACTTGCTGGTCGGAGAACGAAATTTCAAAGGATCAAAAGTTGTTCAACAAGTTCAATTTGAAATGTTACCTCTAATCAATTTGAGTTATTATTACCTATTGAAATAAGAAGATAACGAAAAATTTTACTATTACTATTATGACTTAGTCACGATGATATTAAAGTTTTACATGTATGTTTATATTAATAATTTAATATAGGAAATAATCACGAGAATAGATGGTACAAGTTATTCATAAACATTAAACACGCCCACTCTCCCCCCCCCCCCCCCCCCCCCCCCCACACAAATTTAAGAGAGGGAAGTTTTTCGTCCGGAGTTAGAATTTACTACCAAACTCTTTGATGGTTGATAATGATATTTGCAAATTAATAACAAATACCAATATAATTTTGACATATAAATTAAACTATTTTTGTTTCATAATATAAGGCATGTTGTAATTATACTTAGACCCTTTTTTTTATATTTAGTTTTATATTTTGATATATTCATGTACTATGGTTTTTATTATATTGTAAATTACATAAAATATAACTTATAAATAAGTATTTTACATATTTTAAAATTAATACCACAAAAAAAAGTTTAATTAATTTTAGAATAAATATAGAGTGTTACTAAACTAATATATTTAAATAGGACGGTAAATCAATAAACCGACTCGATTCATATTCGACACAAAAACAAGTCAAGCTTGACACTAAATTTAAAGTTTTATAATTTAAATGAGCAAAATATGAACACATAAGTATTCGCTCAATTTACTCACAAATAATTCAATTACTTGCTTTATACTAAAATATCTTTATACTAGTTTGTTGACCGGTGTGCAACACAAGGTTTTTTTTTCTTTTCTAAATTGATTAAAATTATTGAGTCTATAATATGTATTATTTTCTAATTTAATAAAATTTATTATATTAAATATGAGACTAGTAATTCATATTGTTATCTATACTATCATTAGTTTTATATTTATAAATTTTGAAAATTAATGGGTATATTTTTTTTATTTTAGATATAAGTCATTTAATAAGTTATTATTTCATTTGATTATATTTGTTACATTGTTTATAGATTTTCAAAATTTTATGTTATTTTAATTATCTAAAATAATTACATGGTCTAATACTAAATATATTTTACTTAAATTAATCACAATAATTTAATAAATCTAAATTTCTTAATTGTTTTTTAGTAATTTTATTGTGGTACTCTATTTTTTTGTATATAAGTTATTTTAGATTTTATTTATTTTATTTTTTAATTGTTGATTACCTTGTTAATTTTTAGTTTTTTTATTCTTTTAATCTTCATTATTGTGATACTTTAATTTTGAAAAATATACATGATTTTTTTTAATGTTTTATATATAGGATTTATTTAATTTATTAATTAGCGATGAAATAAGAATCAAAAAATAAAATTATTTTCAAAAGCGAAACAACATTGATGAAATATTATATAGTGATAAATAGAAAGAAATATATAATCAATTATATCTTAATAATACATTAAATATTATACATATTATATAAGTTATTTTTAAAATAATGTCAATATATAAAATGAATTTTCGTATATAATTTGTATCTTAAAAGAAGTTGCATTATTTTTAAAAATTTCACCGAATTTATATGATCATCACTAATTTGTAATTGACTTAAAATTAATTAACATAAAATTTGAATATTAAAATTTTATTTAACTAAACAGTTGATTTTAAATTCGAATATCCAAAAAATTATTAGAATTGAATCAACGTCGCCAGAATTCGACTGGATTACGCTGTATTCGACTACGCGTGCAGTTGTATAGAGCTCCGGGGGCTGGGAGAGTGGGGCCCGTGTTGTAATCAAGGGAGGGAGATATAGATAGGCTTGGACCTGAATACAGTACATAAACAGAGTGAGGTTAAGGTATGTGAAGTACTATATAGTACACAGTATGTATGATGTATCTATGTATGTATTATGGAAGGTAACGGGTAGACTGTTAGTGAAAGATGTACGGCTAGCAGTGAAGAAGGTGAGAAAAAAAAAACCCAAGAAGAAGAAACTTCCTCCTCATCCTCATTCTCACCTAAAGTCTCTTTCTCTCTCTTCCTTTTTTTTTTTTTTTTAAATTTCTCTCTCTACTCTCTCTCCTATTTTATAAAACCCCTTTCTTCAATTTTTTTTTTTTTTTAGTTTTCCAAACTTCTATCTTTCAAATTTTTAGTTGGGTAGGATTTTAGCTTTAGGGTTTTTTTTTCTCGGGTTGTGTGCCATTTTGAGTAGGATTTTAGTTTCATTTGTTGAGCAGCACATTTCTCTCTTTGGCGGGAATTGAAAATTCAGGTTTGTTCTCCACATTGCACGATTCTGTTGAATTTTTGTTCAAGAATTATATCCTCTAAATTTAAATTTTCATATTATTATCCTTTTTTTGCTTTTTTCTGAAATGTGTTTTATTTTGCAGGCATTAGCCTTATCTAGTGACAATTGAGTCGTACAGAATTTCTCTCTACTGAAAGTTCTCTGCGTCTGTGCTAATTTTTCAAGGTTTGTGCTTCATATGCTTTTCCTTATGTTTTGTCATTAATCAAACATTTAATTAATAGCTTCTTAATATTTGCATTAGGCCTCTAAGCTCACTTTAGGTGCACCAAATGCAGTTCGCTAAACAGCCTTAAGTTAAATTCGCGTGCTTCGAGTATAAATGCTGTACTGAATAATTGTTGTCTTGGAAAAGCCTTTTTTACTTTTTTTACTTGCTGTTCATTTTGCACATTTTCTAATTTTATCTTACTAGCAAACATTATTTTAGAAAGGGCAAAATGCAATGCGTAGCTTGAGGTTTGGACCGATTTCAGTTGCACCACCTCAAGTTTAAAAATGAACCTTGCGCCACCTGAGGTTTTAAAATATTAGCCGATTACCACCTATCTGTTGCTAAATATGAAAATTAGCTACCAAATTTCGAGAGAATTGGCAACAGATAGATGGAAATATGCAAATATTTTAAAAGCTCAGAGGCACAACGTTCATTGTTAAACTCAAGGTGGTGCAACGTAAATTAGACCAAACCTCAAGTTGTGTGATGCATTTTACCGTTTTAGAAATCGTGTGGTGTTTAGATTCTTTGGACTTTCAAGTGTGTGAACAAATTTTGCCAAAAGAAATTGCCTCATAATACTTACAATCACTAATCGTTTCTTCCCCCCCCC
>CM025784.1:14086032-14169575 GCA_014636745.2 Centella asiatica | reverse complement strand
ACCCCCAATATTACATAGTGCTTGTGATTGTCTCGTTTAAGTAATCGAAGAGTCGAACATAAGCCGAGGTTATTCAAGTTTTCAAATCACCTAAAAACTTTAATGAACAAAAGACTCTGTTCATAAAACGAACTTTACACAAGCTGAACAAACAGATAATTCTATTCATTTACAGCTCTAATCAAGATATGTACAACTTGTAGAAGTTTCGGCCTATTTATTCTCATGTCTTCGACCTGTAATTTTCTGTTTGTTTCACATCATAGGTATAGGTAATTGGCAAAATCCTAATCTTCAGAAATCATAAAATTTACCCTGTATCTAATTGGTGAAATGTAAATACTGTAAATCATATAAAAGGATCATATATGAAATATTTTAATTTAATAATTTTAATTTCACTTGAAGATATGAATTTTATGATTATTGAAATTTACTAGGAATATGAAATTGAGGATTCTTTTTATCATTGACGAAATAGAGAATTTTATTTCTTTAAGAAGTGAAAACCCAAGTAAAAGTTATTTGTGGTGTAATTTAATGAATTATTTGCAAATGTTAAATCTTATTTTATGCCTTTTATCTTGTAAATAGAGCATAATTTTTTGTTCCGCCCAATCCGAGTTATAAGATATTAGTTTACTTCTTTGAAGTCAATATTGAACAAGTCAAACTTAAAATTGACATAATTTATGTGAGCTTTTTTACAAATAAAATCTTTTAACTAGTGCTACTTTCTTAGTATTTTATAACATTCATAATTCTTTTCATGAAATTATATGAGACCATCTTATGAATTGGAAAATAATTTTAACATGTCCTTTAAGAAATCAATAATAATCCTATATTTGGGAATAATGGAGTATTTTTATTATTAGTTTACTTAATTTTCACAAGATCTGATTATACTAATACACCCTTTATTCCAAAATTAGATACACGTATCAATATCTCAAAGTCAAATTCGGTCAAAGTTTTATTGCAAAGCCAATACTAAAATTTAATTTTAGCTGATACAATCACGAAAACTGTAAAATATTTACAAAGTATTGCTAAATGCAAGTTCTATTATTGGAGTATCTAGAATAAATTATTTGAGTTTTGAGTTTGAAAATACATCCAATTGACTTAAAAAAAATTCGAAGTGTATCTCTAGTTTAGGAATGGAGAGCATATATTTGCATTGCAGTAGCCCATCGGGGTACAGTCGTGGCAAATGTAAATTTGAATTTCTAACTTTTGTTAACATATGCCAGTAATTGATGCCATCGCCGAATTTATTGACACGCATCATACTTGCATGCTCACCTCCACACCGCGTGTGCAAGCTACCAAAAATGACGGTTTTGCATGCTTGTGTTCTTATATTTATATTCCTTTTCTATCACTTTTCAGGTTTATTAAGGAAATATACATGGGGTCTAATTTCCCTGATGAGATTGAGATAGACTGTTGCAGTTTCTTTAAGCACATTGATGACTTGATTGTGTTTCCTCCTGATTATGATTCTGATGTTGCTTCTGATAATTGTGAAGATTTCACAAGCTTTTGGGCCAACTGTTCTGAGAGCTTGGCTGGTTCGGACCCAATCTTCCCCGCAAGTAACAGCAGCAGCAATTCTGAAATCTCAGCTGAACTCGCTGTTCCGGTGAATCTTATATTAGCTTTCAAATTTTATTTTGATTTCTCAAATTTTACATCTTATTTGTCACAATTTACTGTTGTAGCTACATTTATGTTAATTACATTATATTATTTTGGAAAGATCAAGATGCCATTATTTTCAGTGTCTGACTGCCAGATAAGCTTTTGGCTGTAATATAAAATGCTATTTATAATTTATCAAAAATTGATTGATCGTCATTATTCTGTCTGGTAATAATTATCTTAACTAAAAGTGGTTTGCTCCATGGTTGTTGCCTATGGAAAGAAGGCTTTGTCTTGAAGTTACATTATCTATGGACTAAATCATCTACTTCTAGTGTATGGGGCCTCGATGAGTTCCTGTGAAGAGATTTTGATTGCAAAGATTGAGTATGTTGATTTGTCTAGTTTTCTTTCCATTCATGGTATGCTATTGTTTGAAAACTTGGATATATTTGGTTGCCGGTGCTATTTTTTTTCAAAAAAAGTTAGTCTCATACTTCTTTGGAAAATAGAGAGTTGGTGGAATATTAGAATGAGTCTGTCTATGCTAGTCTTCTAACCTTCTTTGTTTGTGTAGAACAATAATTGATGGATTCTGCTCTCCACCTCTTTTTGGCACTTTCCATATAAAAGGCGCAGTGTGCCATATCCTTCAGTGCTGCTTTCATATGGGATTTCTTTGTAGTTTTGCTGTTGTGTGTATCTAGGCTCAAAATGCATGTTGGATTGATGAAAAAATTACACACACACAGATGTATATGTATTTATATATTATAAATGATTAAAATTTGGAAGGTGCTAATAATTTTGTAATTAGCTAATATCTAGAGTCAAGTCTTTGCCAGGATACTAATGCTAGCTGGTAAACTTTAAGACTATCTCAGATATAACCATGGATGATGTGAAGTTTTTCCGTCAATCATTCATGTGATAACTGTAGATGGTGGTGCAGTACAACCTTTTATGAAGGGTATTCACATAATGGACGGCTAAGAAATAATTATTAACTGAATAATAGCGAGAAGGTGTTTATTATATTGATAGCTACCCTCATGCAACTAAAGCAGCTCATTAATTCCAATATGTTGCAGAGTTTCATTTCATATCATATTAAGACTATGAATAGTTTAATTAATCTATTATAATAATTTCTCGTTTTAGAGTATCAAATTTCAATATTTTCTGGTGCCCAAACGTTCTGTATGAATTTTATTCGTTGAAAAGAAAACACCATCACTGATTGAGTTCAGACTTTTTGGTTGTCCTTACCTTTTTTTCAGTATGAGGACATCGTACAGCTGGAATGGCTCTCAACGTTTTTGGAGGAATCCTTCTCTGGTGGAGGCATGACTTTAAATAAGGAAATCCTTAATGTGAAAAATGAGGCATCCAACAGCCAATTCCAGCCCTCTAGCGCTGTTTCAGTCCTTGAGAACAGTGGCAGCAGTACTTGTTCAGAAGAGAAGACAAATCCAACCAGCCAATCTAATGGTGGGCCTCAGCGTGCTCGTAGCAAGCGTCCTCGCCCTGCAACTTTTAATCATCGCTCAGCAATGCAAATTATAGATCCCACTTCCTCTGTTACTGATAAACCCAACCAATTCAACGGGCCTATGATGTCATCAGAACCTGAAAACTTTATGGAGTTTCATGAAATGAAGATACCAATGCCTGCAGCAGAACACAAAAAGGAAAAGAAGCTGAAAATAGTATTCCCTTCAGATGCCACCAAGAAGATTCACAATTCTACTGAGGTAAGTCGGAATCCGCCAAAGGTGACAGCCGTTAGGAAATGCATGCATTGTCAGATAACTAAAACACCCCAATGGAGAGCTGGCCCAATGGGGGCTAAGACCCTTTGCAATGCTTGTGGTGTTCGTTTCAAGTCTGGCCGACTCTTCCCAGAGTACCGTCCTGCAGCTAGTCCAACATTTGTTCCATCACTGCACTCCAACTCTCACAGGAAGATTATTGAGATGAGAATCAAAGGTTGTCAGAAAGATATCACGGCCGCGACGACACCCCTAACAACTGTCGAGCCAGAGTTAATCCACACTGCAGTGAAACACTTCAGTCAATTTGAGGAGGCAGGAATTGCAGATTATAGGTTTAACTAGTTTTAGCTTTCTCTCCTGCTGTTGCTTTGTTACTGTCATGTTGTTATTCTGTTGTTGTGAACTTCATCTTAATTTAATTTGTTCTTTGTACAGAAGTGTGATGTAGAAATTGGCTTTATGCATGAACTGTTGATGTTAAAAGGAATGAGATGAGAGTGTAGGGATGGCAAAACTCCCATCCATGCGTTAATCATCCCGTCCCTGCCATGATTATAACTGGTGATTCACTGATTTGACCAAGAACTAAACTGTTTGTGGGAATATCTTATTCCCCAAAATCGGGAATGATTACAACTAATTATTCCGCCCCGTTAGATATATAATAAAGTACCCGTTATATATATATATGTGATAAATAACCCGTTCCCAGCCCCGTTATATATATATGTATATTATTTTTAACATATATTAAGAAATTTTTATTATGTCACAAAAAATTATTTATTATTTTTAATTATTCATAAGTGATTTATGCGATGGTGACGGAGATACTAAGTCATATTATAACAGCTATATTGCCTATATTAACATATGACTTGTACAATAATTCATCTCATAATCTTTTAATACTTTCTAAAATTGGCATTTTGGATACATTTATGTAATACAGGAGATAAATTGAATTTAAAAAATATTCGTGTCATTTTGTAGAGGGCGAATTAAGGATGTTATGTAGCATGTACATCCATCTATATATATATATATATGTAAAGCACCACCGGAAGCCCCAAAATTCATTTTTACGTTTTTCACTTTTTAATAAATACCTAAAAACAATTTCAGTACTTTGTTTTAATTTCTTGAAAAATAAATAAAGATTCAATGTTAAGAAAATTTATACTTTTTCGTTATTAGTATTATTCACATAATTAAAATGATCTAAATTACACTAAAAAAAAAATCTTAGTGTATATAATATATAAGTACCGACATAATAAAATTTTCTAATGTAGTATTAAATTACTTTATAAATTATGTTAAGAAAATAATAAATTTTTTAAGTAATTTTTAAAATTTTAATTATTTTTTTATTGCTCAACATTTATTAAATTATATCACCATTAATAAATGTATACGAAGTAGTATTTATAATTTATAATTTTATATAATAAATAAATATAGACTTATTGTTAATGAAAACAATATCTCTCTATCACACATTTATTTTAGCATTTCATATTACTAAGAATACAAGATTTAGGAAAAGTGGATATCTTTATTTATTTTTCTAAACTAAAAATTTATGGCTATTTTGTTTTAAAAATTTTAATCGCTTTTTTATTACTCAAAATTATTAAATTATATCACCATTAATAAATATATAGTATTTATATTGTGTAATTTTATATAATAAATAAATATAGAATTATTGTTAATGAAAATAGTATATCTCTATCGCAACTTTATTTTTACTATTTCGTACTACTAAGAATGTAAGATTTAAGAAAAGTTGGTGTGATGACCCGAAATTTTATTTTCTTAAATAATAGAAATAAAATGTTTATGAGATGATTCCCTATGAGGTATGAATTTTAAATGTTTGAGTATTATGTCCATGTGATGTCCAGAATTCTATAACCTCAATTTCCTTTGTAAAATTCTCAAAGGAATTTGAATATATTAATCTCAAAATCTTGTATGAGATTAATTTAATCAAGCATGAACAAAGACTGATGTTATGGAATATGAGTGTGGAGGTTAGCAAGTTTCATTCAAAATAATTTGAATGGCTTACGTAAGGGAAATGATCTCATATGTACGTATGATGTTTGGGTTAATAAGTCGCTTGTGTGTCATTAGTTGATGAAGCTTATGTGCATATGTGACAGTAGCTGTTTATTACATTGTTAGATGTTAAAGAGTAATGATAAACAGCCGTTTAGATTAACCAATCATCTTATCTCAAAGCTTAACCTTAGTCTGCTATAAATACCTCATTCGGAGGTAAAATTTTAATCTCTTTTCTAAAAATTTCTCTTCTAAAGTTTTTCTCTAAACTTACCATCTTCATAAATTTCCAAGTTCTTGTTTTGGAAAATTATTCTCAGACAAACTTTAATTTCTCTCTTAAAGACGAAGAGGTAAGAACCTGGTACTCTACTCAGTTTCTTTCGTGCATAGCATCAAAGATTTATTAATCATGTATGCTAAGTTTTCAAGAAGGAATAAAACTTTAAATGATTATATTCCTTTGCATTTACATGTTTATGAGGCATCCTAGGTTGAGTTTGTTCATGTTAGGTCTTCCATCGTAGCAAAGACAAGCTCTATATTAGTCTCTGACGAGATAATTCTAGTCTCTAATAAGATAAAGTTAATCTCTGACGAGATAATATATTAGTCTCTGATGACGTCAACCTTAGTCTCCGATGGGTTGAGATGGCGTCATCAGTCTCTGATGAGATATTGGTTAGTCTCTGATGACTAATATGTTAGTCTCTGATAAAATACTTTAGTCTCTGATGAGATAGATGTTACTCTCTGACGAAGGCTTTTCTTAGTCTCCGATGAAGGAAATGTTTTTAGTCTCTGATGAAGGAAATTTAATTAGTCCCTGATGACGTCATCCTTAGTCTCCGACTGGCTAAGTTTAGTCCCTGATGATGTCATCCGTAGTTTCTGATGGAAAAAATATGTTAGTCTCTGATGGCTAAAGATATTAGTCCCCGAGGAGTTTGGCGATAGCCAACTGAGTTTGGCGCTGAACTACTTTCCTCCGAGGAGTTTGGCGCTGAATAGATTATCCACTGATGAAGTTCAGTGATGATTTTCTAAGTTTGGCGATGAGCAAATCATTCCCTGACAGCCAAGAGAGTTCGGCGATAGTTAAAGTTATCACCTGGCGAATTTGGCGGTGAGGAAATTATCCCCTGATGGGTAAGTCATCCCTTGATGATTATTCCCTGATTAGTAAATGATACCCTGATGACCAAGAGGCTATTCCCTGATGGTCGAGATACATCCCCTGACGGGTAGTTTACCCACTGATGTCCAGTCATTCCCTGACGGGTAATTATCCACTGATGATTGATTATTCCCTGACGATCAGAACTCATTCTCCTGATGGATGTGTAACGGTCTGAAAATCCCTCAGGCTTGTTTAAAATGAAAAGTCTCATTTTTTCGATGCAACAAATGATTGCATTAAAAGTCAAAAGAATAAAAATGCTCGGACATCACAGACATCACATTTGTACATACTCACATTTATATTCTAAGCATAGATTCTCATACTATGTCAACATGTATGTTTTTCAGAGGTATTTCTCCAAGCAAGTGAATTAGATTTAGCTCAGCTAAGGACGAAGGCAAGTATATTCTCATTCCTATGCTTATTTCAGCGCATGGTCAATTGATTCGACGTGCGTACAAGGTTATGACTTTATGTTTAAATTTCCTTGTGAATCAGAATGCTATACTTTAATTTTCGCTAGCATGATATGAATGAAAGTGCATGGATATAACGGAGCTTTGATTTATCAGTTATTTTTCAATCTTATATCTGTGCAAATGTATGAGGATGTTTACAGATGTGCAAGTGCTTATGTTAGTCTTAAGAGGAAGGATGTCGTACGTAGTTTACGAGAACCTCCTTTAAGCTAAATAAGACATGCAAGATGGTTAAGGAAAGGAAGAAAGAGTGCAAAATCTCAAAATCAAGATATGTTTTTAAAAGTGCTAGAGGTTTTGACAATTGAATTCGTCATACCTCACAAATAGTTTGAACCCTTGTTACCCACCTTATATGATTATATACTTGCTGAGCGTAAATCTCTCATCCTTGCTATTGTTAAATGTTTTATAGGTGATAAAGGTAAGATGTACATGCATAAGGTCATAGCGAGTTAATTGTGGGTAGTGATGAGGAGAAGCAGAGGACTGAAGATGTAAGAGCACGATTGAAGTGTTAAGTTTGTTAGACCTACGGGTCTCAACTTCATGTAAGGATGATGATTAAAGCAATTGTAATAGTTTAGTTTCCGCTTTAAGTTTTGTACTCTGAATAATTGTAAGGATGTACTATTAATCACTTTAGTACATTAGGGTTGTATGGATGTGAGGTTGTTGTTTGTTTCCTTCCCCTGACGGCGCTCGGGTCCCATGTGGGATTTTTGGGGTCGTCATAGTGGATATCTTTATTTTTCTTTTTCTAAATTAAAAATTTATAGGTATTTTGCTTTTTAACATTTTAATGGAAATTATGTTTATATTTTGAAATTGTAAAAACTTGATAAACTCTCCAATTCTTTTATATTTTATCTTTTGTTATAGTTAATATTATATAAAATAAATTATATTAAAGGTTATACAGTTCATCGAAATAATTATAAAAATGAATATTGAAGATAAAGAAGAAGTAAGAACACAAATTCTTATTGTTAGGTATAAAAGTTGTTGATGATGATTTAGATGTTATTTAATAATTGTGCACTAATAAATACTCAAGGTATTTTATAAGTTTTAGTGTATTTGCACAAATAAACATTCACTGATGGACAACTCAGTTCGTTAGGGGATGACCTTAACTGTACTAGACAAGTCATCAGTGGATAACTAAAAAGGACTTGATAGTGTCATGGGATGTCTGTTGTACTTAAGGTTCAAGTATTCTGCACATCAGTCGTTCTAGTAAAGCCAACAAAGTATCAGTGGATAAAAGTATTAGTATTTGAAAAGGTATCAGTGGAAAAACCTGTCAAGGGAACTTGTCAGAGGAATTCTAAAATACTACATTAGGGGATGACATTGAAAGGCCAACCCGTCAGGAGAAGCCTAAACTCGACATCAGAGGATGACATTGAAGGACCAACCAACCTATGAGGTGAACCATCAGGGGAAGCCCAAATATTGCATTAGAGGATAACATATGTGAATAAACACGTCAGGGGAATCATCAGGGGATATGCTAAATACTGCATCAGTGGATACAAGTACGTCTTAATATCAGGGGATCAAAAAACACTTATCTAATTCTACATCAAGGATTAGCATCACTGAATAGTGAAACACTAATCAAGTCAACATCAAGACTTGCTATCAGGGGATGACCTAGCCCATTCGTCATCAGGAATAACATGAAAATCATTGATACTTGGCTAAGAAGGAAGGAGTATAATTGAGAAGATATTCCTTGAAATATGGTGGTCCAATAACAGCTTTTACACGAGAAACACATGTATCTTCGAAAGGACAATGACATGACATATATTGCGGCTACGTTGAAAAAGAAGCATGGCTTGCACATGGGTTTTACATCTATTCCCCTATATATGAAAAAGTTGTAACACGCTACCATTAACATGTTGAGAGAGAAAAACAAAAGAAATAAAAAAGTTTAGAAATACCTCTATCAATTGTTTTATACACTAGAAGAGAAGCTCTATAATAGTTCTTGAGAAATATTCAGAGAGAAAAACGTAGTTAGTGTGTGAAACAAGAAACTGTAAATACTTACAGAGTTATAGTTGTTTAATCACTTTGTGATTATACAGATTTCCAGAAAAATACAAGTTATAATACAACTATTTTAATTTGAATCTTTGTGTATTAATAGTAAATATCTTTATTATTTTTTTGGATATTGTAGCTATTCCATTTTGTGCTTGTTAAATTTTTAAAGAACGAAAAAGTTGTGGTGTTTGTATTCAACCCCATCTTCTACAAATGCTTTACCTTATTTTGTTCTAACAATTGGTATCAGAGCCAACTAGCAAACTACACTTGCTAAAAGACCTCTATCTATGGCAAACAAAACTGGAAATAGTAAGGTTCTCATGTTGGAACGAGAAAAATACTTCTTCTGGAGACAATGCATGATTGTTTATCTTAGATCCATTGATGATGAATATTTACAAGTTCTAGAAGAAGGCCTTCACATACCCAAGAAACTCATTCCTCAAGAGGTGGTAAATAGAGTTAATGTCCTTGAATGACTAGTCCCAAAGACTACTGATGAAATGACTCTGGAGGAAAGAGAAAAGGCGAAGAAAGATCTCAAAATTACAGGTATTCTTTATAATGGCTTAGACCATAATATGCTTAACAATATCATTAATCTTACCATGTCTAAGCCAATACGGGATATCATCCAGATCTTGTGTGATGGTATGGAGGATGTGAGGGAAAACAAACTGTAGCTGTTAACACAACAATATGAGTGGTTCATAATGAAAACTGGTGAATCACTCACTAAAATATTTGACAGGTTAGTAAATGACCTGAAAATGTATAAGAATACATATGCCAACAAGGATGTAAGTAGAAAATTTATGAGGGCACTTCCCATATCATGGGATCCAAAGACAATAGCCATCAGAGAATCCAATGACATGAATCTCCTAGACTTGTATAGGTTTTATGGTACCCTAAATACATATGAACTAGAGTTTCAACAAAGATCTGAAATATTAGGGGATACCAGAAACTTTAAATCAGTAACCCTAATGGCTAGCAGAAAAAACAAAATGGAAGCAAGACAAAGTAACTTGATGAAGCAGCAGTTAAGAGATGTTGAGGAAAGTGAACAAGAAAGTGAAGGGGAAGAAGCTAGCTCTAAGGGGACTGAGTACATCCCTGAAGTGTTAGAAGAGATGGATGAAACAATGGTCTTCTTTGCAAAAAGGTTTTCCAAGCTGAAATTCCAAAAATCATATGGAATAAAGAAATTTTCAATAAGGAAACCTGGTAGCACAAGTAACTTGATTGACAAATCTAGAATAAAATTCTACAAATGCAGTAAGTTGGGCTACTTTGCAAATGAGTGTCGCAAGGCCAAAAATGAAGGCGAGTCCAAAGGGAAGGATGGTATGGTGGACTACAAGAAAAAATACTTTGACTTTCTTAATGCTAACAAGAAGGGAAAATCATATATTGCTAAGGGAAAGGACTGGGCTGACTTAGTTGAAGAAGAAACTGAGGAATATGTCAACCTAGCCTTGATGACCTCATCCACTGATAGCAATAGCTCACAAGTAATCTTGAAATTTCCCCTAACATGATTAAAACTGATTGTTTCAAAACTGTTAAGGAAATGACTTGTGAGATTTAGAGACCTTTATGACACATTAAGGAGTGTAGTAGCTGAGACCGAAAAAGTGCAAAAGATTAATGAAAAATTAACTACCAGAAACATTTTTTTTAGAATCATAATTGACTACGCTTGGAAATCTAGAAATAGAAATCCATAAAACTAGAAATCTCCTTGATTGTGTCATCAAAAGGGAAGAGTGGACCTCCAAAAAGCTCAAAAAATAGTAGGAGGTCATAAGAAAATGGAATGAGTCTAGCAAGAAACTGGAGGATCAACTAAACAGTAGAAAATTTGATCCTAGGTCTGGTTTAGGCTATGAAGAGACTCATGTGAAGTAACCTTCAATTGAGGTTGCAAATATTGCTAGCTTTGGTAAAAGGACTGTGCAACCTGTCAAGTTTGTGAAGGTTGTTACCAAAGTAGAAAAAGGGAATGTTTTCCCAATGAGTGAAGCTTCCAAAAGTGGTGGAAGTGGCAAGAAGTTTGTTCTTGCCAAAGTACTCAAAGTCCCTTCCAAAAAGGAACTTGACTGTGCATCAGTGGATACACAGTCATCAGGGGATATGAGTGCATCAGACCATCGAAGCCCTTTAAGGGATAAAGGTCTGCCAGGGAAAAATAAAAAGAATATGAATGGTAAGCTAGGAGTGAAAAAAGCTAATAACTATGCTTCTAACTCTGAAGCCCCTAGGAAAGTGTGTTGGAACTGTGGTAATAGTAATTATCTATCTTTTCAATGCAAAGAAAAGCCACAAATTTTGACTGGCACAATACTATATGCTAATGATCTTCCTAAATCAACTTCTATTCATGTATACACCCCTAAGGGTAAAGAAAAGAAAATAGTTGATAAATCTAAAGCATCTAGTGAAGCTCCTAAACAGGAAAAAGTGTGTAACTTGCCTAAACCAAAAGTAAAATGTAATGAAAAAGTTGTTTTACCATTAATTGTGACTAAACCCAGAGGACCCAAATCCACTTGGGTACTAAAACCAAATTAAATATTTTTTGTGTGCAGGGAAAAGTCAAAGGAAAACAAGTCTGGTTTCTAGACAGTGGCTGCTCAAGACACATGACAGGAAACAAAGCTTTGCTCACAGAGTTCCTGTGACGACTCCAAAAATCCCATACCGGACTTCAGGCACCATCAATAATTGACAAGAGAACAGTAATAACATTCAAGCATGCATATCATTATATAAGAGAAATAAATTGTATTCTCTATTACATTCATCTAAAAATAAAATTCTAACAGCGGAAGTCTATGAGGGGCCCACACAGGCCTTACAATCTAAACATTTCAATAATCGCCTCACGCTTCACTCTTCCCCTGAATGCCATCCATATAAGGGAAATTAAGAAGTGTTCATCATGCCATCCTTGCTTTGCCTTTAGTAAACGGCTTGGCCTTCTTACCATGTCCTAAAACATTAGATAATAACAACATGAGCGATTTATGCTTGCAAGTATATAATCAAGTATTAGTGGGTTTTGAACTATGGATAATCTATTAGCTTAAGTGTTTATGAGGTTGGACAAAAACAATGTCCACACCTCTTAATAACTTAGAGGAAAATAGCTTTCACGGTTCCTGAGTGATAACGAGGGATTGACCCTTTACTTAAAAGAAAATTTTAAATCATTCATTTTCCTTCTCTTCATCAAATAGTGTGTCACCTGGCCAGCCTGACCACTATCTGACTTCATCATCTCTTCATCAAATGACATATCAGCCGACTACCCTGTTCGTTTGACTTCATCATAATAACATACGTAGTCGAAGCAGAAATCTTTTATTTGCGAGGGTTTAGTTATCGATGCCTCAACTTCCGTTCCCTATCATTCTTAGGCCTAGGGTGCCAGGCAGATGCAACCCATTAGCCTTTAGTTACCCACACGGATATACTTTACAAGTATGGGGTGAGAAAAATTAAGTCTTTTTCTATCCGTATAGGATTTACCTTAGCGCGTTAGCGAAATTTGAATAGCTAACATCTGCCCAAAGGAATGATTGATTCTAGTACAAAATTTTCACGTACATCGGATCAAGAGATCGTACGTTACTTAACTTTGAAGAAATTTAATCATGAATATTGACATAATAATATCTTGGATACATTACGTATATCGAAAGAATGATTATACGTAGTAATTGAAAGAAAGTAGAGGGAGTATATACTTGCCATAATTATCAAAAATGGATATGTACATGCATATCTTATCATAACATATCATTATGCATATCGAAGCAACTTATCATGCATTAAATTGAAGTAAGCACCAGATTGAATATATACTTGCCTTGGTCCTCAACCAAAAATCAAATTCAATTCACTTGTGAGTGAGACACTCTATAAAACATGCATATAACATGAGAAATTTATATCTTTGGCAAAGATATGAGAAAAATGCACATGTGATGTCCTTAAACTTTTAATGTCTTAATTGACATCTGAACCATTGAGGTTTAAAAAAAAAATATTAATAACATCTTAAAATAATTTAGGAAAAATAGTATTTTATACTTTTGAAGACAAACTACGCATAAGTGGATAATTTTTACTCGTCAGGGGATGATTAGTCATCAGGAACTAGTTCACCCGTTAGGGGATAATCCACCCATCAAAGGATAGATTACTTGTCAGGGGATAATCCACCCGTCAGGGGATGGTCCTCGGTCGTCAGGGATGGTCTTCGGCCGTCAGGGGATGGTCCTCGACCCTCAGGGGATGGTCCTCGGCCATCAGGGGATGACCTTGTTCATCGTCAAACTCGTCAGTGGATGATTTGTTCAGCGCCAAACTCAATAAGTCAGTGCCAAACTCATCGGTGGATGATTTGTTCAGTGCCAAACTCAATAATTCATCGCTAAACTCGCAAGCTAGTGCCAAACTCTTCGGGAAAAAATTTACTCATCGGAGACTAATAAATTTCTCATCAGAGACTAACAAAATTTTATTCATCAGAGACTAACAAATTTCTCGTCAGAGAGTAAAACAATTTTGTTCATCGGAGACTAACAAAATTTTCTCGTCAGAGACTAGAATTTGCACCCTCAGAGACTAGCATCTTTGGCCTATCAAAGACTAATTCCATACTTTCGAAGACTAACTTGGAATCTCCCAGGGATTATTTTATGCAGTCAGAGACAAACTTCACATTGACGGAGACTAAGTTAGGACTCGTCTCCGATACAGTGGTGACTTCATCACTCATCAGAGGGTGGTGTTATCACCAGGTTACCACAACTAGGGCAACTCTCATCATCTCTTCTGCGGTGAGAAATATTCTTATTATCTACTACTTTTCTAGACATTGCTAGACTTCAAGAACTCTGGTTGTTAGAGGCTCAAGCATGGTGTTATACAGAAATATTTGTAAGTTAACGGTTTTTCTACTAGGTGGTCGTCAACATTTCTTACTTTCATCTAGGATAACATAAACAAAGTATTTTTACAAACATTACATGCATAACAGAACAAAAATAGTGCAGGAACAGAGAAAGACTTTAATATAGTGCTCTTACCTCTTTGGCTGCAAAGAAGAAGTTAAAAGCTTGGATTGTTCTTCGAGAAAAACAGTTGCTCTAAAGGTGAACCTGGATTTTGTGGGTGTTTGGCTGTATACAGAATTTATGAAAGTGGGCTAGGGTTGTACTTCAAATGATATATTTATATCACTTGCTGATCAACAAGAGCAATTGGATTATCTGAGAGTAGACTTTCAGCCGTTGGCTGTATTGGCCAGTAATAAGCTTTAGAAGGAAGTGATTAGTTAGAAAGGGTGGTGTTACGACAGTTAAGAGTCAGTCAGTCATCTATCATAGCCAACAATCTAGTGTACTGTTGGAGTAGATTAACTGGTTTAGATTGGTCACGTGCAATAGCTCTGACATAGTGTAATCATATCTCATGTCTCACAATAATCTTTGGTTTAAAAATGGTTCCTATAGCTCATGCCCGTGTGAGCCTTCCCACGTCACTACACCTTACATGCTCTTGAAATACTCGAATAAAAATAATTATATAAGGATTTGAGTTCAAAAATATATTTAAAAACTTTTGGACATCACATTGCCATAAAATTTTCATTTAAAATATGAATTCATTATTCATACCGAATAAAAATTTAAACTTTCATACATAATATAAATTAATCATAATATGAAATAAATCATACAACAAAATTCATCTTATTTTTTGGGTTCTCACAGTTCCATGAGAAGATTGGTCTAGTAATCTCTTTTGGTGACAACAACAAATGACTATCACTTGGTTATGGCAAAGTAGCAAATGGGGATGTCTCATTTGAAGATGTAGCACTAGTTTAGAACAACAGTTTAAACATTCGCATATTTTCTTTGGTATTATCAAGACTAATGGTTTAGTTCTTTCCAGAACCAAAATTTTCCTATTCTAGAAAAAAATTCAATTTTTAGGACACAATATCAACCACGGAATCGTTGTTCATATTAATCGTTGCATATTATTTGCCTACAAATTCCCTAATATAATTATTGATAAAACTCAACTCCAAAGATTCCTTGGTTGTGTCAATTATGTATCTAATTTTATCTCAGGATTAAGTAATCTTCTAAAACCTCTTCATGATTGACTCAAACAGCCTCCTTCTCCCTAGACATCCATGCATACTAATGTAGTTCAGGAAGTCAAGAAAAAAGTCAACCATTTACCATATTTATCTTTACATGTTCCTTCTGCATACAAAATAGTTCAAATAGATGCATCAAATATAGGATATGGAGGTATATTAAAACAAAAGCAAGATGGTAAAGAGAATACCATTGTATTTACATCAAAGCATTGGAATAATTTCCAACAGAATTATCCAACTATCAAAAAAGAAATTTTAGCTATTGTTTTATCCATTACTAAATTTTAAGCTAATTTATTAAATCAAAAACGTTTACCTACGAATTGATTATTAGGCTGCATAATTTGTCTTAGAAAATGATGTAAAAAACCTTGCTAGTAAGCAAATTTTTTCTAGATGACAAGCTATTTTATCTATCTTTGATTTTGAAATTGAATATATTAAAGGAAACTCCAATCATATCCCAGATTTTCTAACTAAAGAATTTGTCCAAAATAGCTATGCCGCCAAAAAAGAAAGACAAGACTAATACAACAAAAGTAGCATCAACATTGGCTAAGAAGTCAGCCCGACCATCATCCACACTGCCAATGCACCCCTACTTATATTAGCCATGTGTAAAAGATTAATTGATTTTACTTTTATAAGAATTGATGATGTAGTATAGTCTAACTATACAAGATTTGATAATGTAATATAGTCCTTGCTTATTTCAATGTAAAAGGACATAGAAAAATATTTAACTTGTTAGGTGGATATATAAATATTTAGATAAGTAAGGAGTTTGATCACCGGAGATAGATTTGCTAACTCGAAACTTCAAATACAGGTGTATATGGATACAGCTGATGAGGAATTATTTAAAGCAATAAAGGTTGGGCTTACATACCAGAGTAGATAAACCTTGTCGATCCTAAAAAACTCATACCAAAACTGAGGAAGGAATGGACAGACGAAGAGAGGAAGCTGGTTGGATTCAATAAGAAGGTAATGAATATTCTATTCATGTCTTTTGAAGAAGAAATATTTGAAAGTGTTTCCAACTGCACCTCTGCTAAAGAAGTTTGGGATGCCCTACTTGTTCTAAATGAGGGCACTGTAGAAGTTAGAGAAAATAAGCAATCCTTGCTTACACAACAATATGAAATGTTCAACATAAAGGAGAAAACCTTATTTCCATCTATGAGAGATTTACTGTCCTACTTAACAACCTTCGAGCACTTGGAAAGACATATGACACAACGAACATTAATCTAAAATTCAGAAGATCTCTGCCAATACAGTGGGATCTAAAAACCACCGCTGTAAAAGAATTAAGGAATCTACGCACCACTAATCTAACTACATGGGAATCTACTCACTTATGAAATAGAAATAGTTCAGAGAAATGCTACTGCAGAACCCAAAAAAAAGGATAGAGGACTAGCCTTAAAGGCTGCTGAGCCAAAATAAGTAGCAGATTTAGATTTAGAATCTACTAACACTGATTAAGATATGGTGATGCTAGCGAAGAAGTTCAGAAGATTCTTGAGGAGAGATAAGGGAAAGTTTAGAAGGACTAAGTGTAGGAACTCAACTCGAATAACAAATAACAGCAATTACAACTCAAATGCCATACTTAACAAGTCATTAAATTCAACATCAAACAATCTAAAATATTAGACTCTTCTAAACAACATAAACACAACCTATTATACAAAACATATCTTTATACAATACAAGCCAAAATCCTAATCAGCCCCGAAAAATACATTCTAAGAAAAACTATATGCACAAATGGACTGGAGAGAGAGAGTGTGATCACGGTTTCCCGACCTCTGTCGCGTTGAAGTATGCACAAAGCTGCAAAATAGCTCAAAAGTTATACTGCACAACCTGAAACATTTAGCGCTTTATATGAGTCGCAACTCAATGAGTAAACCCCAACCATATCATACAATTTACATATATAATTCATATAACTCAAATCAGTCCAGATATATCAAATATGCAATGCTATATTCTTTTCTTTTTCCGGTAATGGCTCGATATGTCAGAGTATTGCCCTGGGAATTCTTGTATACAGATCACAAAGATCTTTCCAATAACCAACAGTATGAACCCTTAGGTTTAATCAAATAAATTGCTGGCCAGCCAGTATGATAGAATGGATCCCAGAGGTGGCTCATACGGGTTTTCACCTCGTACAGCACTTAGTCCACCTATTTTTCATGTAACCAATATAACCAATATATTTGCAAATACCTGAACATATCAGCCATACCATTTCCTTTAAGTCATATGAATTCAAATGCACAATATACACATATAGTTCTCATTTCAATTTAGTACCAATAGCTCATATACATAATTCCTCATATCGATAATATTCCAAATATAGTTTGGATCATTACAATTACCAATAGCACATATTTTCAGCTTGTACACCAAACTGTCAATTACACATTTAATTCATCAAACACAGCAAGTAATTCCATATAGACATGATACAATAAGCAAACAATCATATATCATCCAAGATACACAAATATAACACATAAGTATACCATGGGTTTACTCACAAATTCAGCGAAACTAACACTGTTGACCTCCCCTCTCGCTGCCCCCGAAGTTCTCTTCTCCTATAGCACATATTGACATGTTTAAAACTCATTCACCATGCATAAGTACCAATCTATATGCATGAAACATGGCTATGATGCATGATGAAACTAAGTGCTGCAGAAAATTAAGTGTAGAAACTAAGTGCAGCAGCAACTAAGTGCAGCAGCAACTGTTTTTCTAGCCCAACTGAAACAATTTGAAAACTCTATTACCTTAACATCTAATAACTCCAATATGCTACTAAAGTGCAGGTTATTAAACACAAAAGAATGGAAGGGAAGAACTCACTTTGATCAGATGTAAGAACTACACAATTAATAAATCTGCTATGCTGAAATCTGCTATGCTAGAAATCTGCTCTCCCCTGTTCTCTTATGGTTTTCAGCCTTCTTAAGTGTTCTCCAGCCGAAAATGGGACTGCTCCCCTTGTTCTAGTGGCTTCTTGTTTAGTCCAAATTAAGCATGAGGTGGCAAGGTGCTTAATTTGGTCCAATAAGAATTGTCCAGCCTTTTTCACTTGAAGACAAAGCCTACTACAGCCCAAAAATAGTGCAGAATTCCAGCCTAATACAGCCAAAAAGTAGTGCAGATTTCTACTTTTCTACTAAGGGTCTCAACTAATATGAAATTGCAAAATGGCACAAAAGCTTCATAATACCCGCTAATTACCCCTTAAACGAAATCTGCATTTTTGATATCCTAACTCTCCTTTTAAAAGCGTTCTAATTAAGCTTGCTTTCTAAATGATGTATTCTTAATCTATATGGACTGATATATCATTATTTATGCTATATAAAACAATGCAAATGTCAAATATCAAGTGGAATGCATGTTCACGAATATGCGATTTGGGACACGGATGTGACACTAAGGGTAGCGACAAGGGAGATGGATCAAAAGACATTTGCTACAATTACAAAAACCTAGGACATTATATTGCTGACTACCAAAGCAAAGCAAGAGAAGAAAATAAACACCCTACTCAAGAAAGAGTAAGGGAAAAGAATACTACAAGAAGAAGCACCAACAAAAGAGCTCCAACTCTCGGAAAGATAAAGGACTCATTACTGAGAAGTCCTGGAGCGACAACAAAAGTGAATCTAAAGAGTCAGAACCAGAAATAGCCAAGATCTATTTAATAACTAAAGATTCTGAAGCCAGCAAGGATGTGGACCTTACTGAGGTATTTGACTTCGACTCCTCTGACATTACTAAAGTTAAGTTGGGCCCCTTGCTTAAAGTTGTAACATCTCAGTGGCATAATTATAGAAGATTGTTGAGAACTACTTTAGTAGAGTCTGATCAACTAAGGAGCAACAACTCTGAAATCCTGCTTATGCTTTAAAAAGTGCAAGCTGAGAATTTGAATTTAAATGTTGCTGACGATGAGAGGAGTCTATTTAGACAGCATCTCAGAGACTCTTAAAAGAAAAAGTCTAAGTTAACCTCCTAAGTTGAGGCATTAACAACAAAAATATCCATGTGGAACAAATCTTCCTCTAACGCTTGTGCTTTCCTGAAAAGTCAAAGAAGCTTGCTAGATTAAAAAGGAATTAGTTTTGGAACTTGTGAAGTTCCTGCTGAAGAAAGTGGAGAATAGTGAACCTGAATCCATCAGCAGAACAGTCTCCATTCATTCAGCAGAGTGTGAATCTCCTGCTAAAACCAAGGGTAACAAAAATATTACCCTGCTAAAGCATAAATTCCCTGTTAATCGTAACCATAAGCAAGAACGTGGTTGTACTGAATAGACCAGAGGTGGAAAGTTCAGCAAGAAGCATTCTCCTCCTGCTCATCGTTACAACAAAGCAAGTAATTATGAATTTAGTAATGGTTGAATTAGAATAAAATACCATAAATCACCTCAACCTAAGAGAAGAGGTAAGCATTACACACATCACAACATGAAGCATTTGAGATGTTATTGTTGTCATAGGATTGACCACATTGCTTCTCTTTGTCTTGCGGATCCTTACTATATTGTTGGGTCTCAAAGACCAAAAATGAAACAAGTATGGGACCCCAAGGATACGAACCTTTCTGGACCCAAGTCTTGTTGGGTACCAAAATGACTTTTCTTATTCATGTAGGTCGTGACCAAGGAACAGATCTGGTACTTAGACAATAGATGTTCAAAACACATGAGGAGACATAGTCTTGCTCACCAATTTTAAAGAGATAGATGGACCTCAAGTAATATTTGGAGATAATAGCTTTGGAAAAATAAAAGGATATGGTTCAATAGGCAATGGAATAGTTTGCTTTAACAAGGTTGCTTATGTAGAGTGTCTCAAGCATAACTTACTTAGTATAAGTCAGTTCTGTGACAAAGGGCATACGGTCACCTTCTTAGACAACTAATTCAAGTAAGAGACCTTGAAAAAAATTCTTTAAAGCTTTTTGGCTCAAGAAATGGTAATGTTTATATAGTAGATTTGGCTAAGTTAAGTCCTGCTGAAATAACCTATTTTATTGCTAAAGCTTCAACAGATGCTAGTTGGTTATGGCATAAGAGACTTTCTCACTTAAACTTCAGAACAATTTCAAAACTTGCTGCTAAAGATTTAGTAAAAGGTTTGCCAAAATTTTCCTTTGAAAAAGAAAAACCATGTAAAGCTTGCCAGTTTGGTAAGCAAAAAAAGAATCTTTGTTAAGCAAACCTGAAAAATCAAACTCTATGCCTCTCCAAGTATTACATCTTGATTTATTTGGCCTTATATCAACTAGTCTTGGTAGAATGAAATATGGGTTCACAATAGTGTATGATTTCATAAGATATACATAGGCATTATTTTTTTCTCACAAGAATGATGCACTAGCAGAGTTTGAGAAGTTTAACAGACAAGTGCAAAATGAAAAGGATCTCCAAATCAAGTCAGTAAGAAATGACGATGGAAAAACATTTGACTTCAAAGGCTTCACTGAATTCTATGACAAGCAAGAGATTTCTCACAACTTCTCAACATCAAGAACTCCACAACAAAATTAAATGGTTAAAAGGAAGAATAAAACCCTGGAAGAAGCATGAAGAATATTGCTTGCTGATACTAGACTCCCTGAGTATTTCTGGGCAGAAGCAGTGAATATTGCCTACTATACACAAAACTGTTCTCTCATCCACCCGACGCTAAGCAAGACTCTATATGATCTATGGAAGGGAAGGAAACCTAACAATAGTTATTTTCACATCTTTGGGTGTCCTTGCTATGTCCACAACAATGGTAAGGAGTACTTAACTAAATTTCAAGCAAAATCTGATGAAGGTATTTTCTTAGGATATTCCACCCACTACAAGGCTTTCTGCATTTTTAATAAAAGAATTCTAATTGTTGAAGAATTTATGCATGTAGTTTTTGATGAATCTAACCATGAGGTACCAAATAGTTCACTCTCTCTTATAACTGAGCAAAAATAGGATCCTGCCGAAGAACCCTTGGAACACTCTATCTCAGTCGAAAAGACCCCTGTTGAAGTAAAAGATGATGAACCCAACTTGGACGATTTAAGGCAACAAGACACTCAAGAAGATCTACTAAGAAGGATGAAGTGGACCAAGTCCCACTCAGAAGATTTAATAATTGGGAATCCCACAAGTTCAGTAGGGACAAGAAGATCTGCTCAAAATGAAAATACTTTTCTGAGTTTTCTATCTCAGATGGAACCAAAGAAAATTAAGGATGCTCTTATTGATGCTGATTGGATCTTTGCTATGGAAGAAGAGCTAAACCAATTCAGTAGGAACAAAGTTTGGAATCTCATTCCTAGGCCAAGAAATCATCCAGTAATAGGCACCAAGTGGGTATTTCGGAACAAGATGGACGATGATGTAATCATCACTAGAAACAAAGCAAGACTTATGACTAAGGGCTACTTATAGGAAGAAGGGATCAACTATGATTAAACCTTTGCTCCAGTAGCAAAGCTCGAAACCATAAGGATGTTCCTTACTTATGCTGTTTATCATAACTTTAAGGTCTTTCAAATGGATGTCAAGAGTGCCTTTTTGAATGGACAGCTTCAGGAGGAAGTCTACGTCGAGCAACCCCCAAGTTTTGTTGATCATTCCCATCCAAACTATGTATATAAGCTTGGAAAAGCTTTATATACAGACTTAACCAAGCACCACAGGCATGGTACAACACTTTATCTTCATTTTTAGTTAATGAAGGTTTTAGTAAAGGTAAATTTGAAATGTCTCTCTTATTTAGAAAGCATAAAGATAAAACACTGCTAGTACAAATTTATGTAGATGATATAATATTTGGTTCTGCTAATGAACAACTCTGTGCAAGATTTGTCAACCTTATGCAAAGCAAGTTTGAGATGAGCATGATAGGAGAGTTGAATTTCTTCCTTGGACTTCAAATTAAGCAAAGTAGTAATGATATATTCATAAATCAATCCAATATACCAAAGACCTGCTTAAGAAGTTCAGAATGGAAATAGCAAGTCCTATGAAGATTATCATGTCATTAGCAACAAAGTTAGACAAAGATGAGCAAGGTAAATCTGTAGGCATAACGAGCTATCGAGGTATGATTGGATCCTTGCTTTACTTAACTGCAAGTAGACCTGATATTATATTTGCTACATGTATTTGTGCTTGTTTTCAATCTAACCCCAAGGAATCACATTTACCTTTTGTTAAGAGAATTTTTAGATATCTTAGGGGGGTGTTGAATATAATTCACAAATTTGTTGCCCAATGTAAAGATCACAATACAATCTGAAAATATATTGCATAAATGAAAACATAGTAGATTGTATTGATCAATAAAGAATAGATATTATTGATTTTGGAATCTAAAATTATAATTTGGTTATCAAAATTGATACCAGCTTCTGAAATCTATTCAAGTATGAACAACTGCTATCTAGAAATAAATTTCTAGCTTTTCAAGTTATGACTTACTTCTCAAATTCTATGAATTTGTTGCGTTAGATTATAGAGTGTATGAATTCTATCTTTTTTTTGTTGTTGTTCTTTGTAACTATACATTCCTTTTTTTTTTTTTTGGTGTTGTGTATATTGTATGTTGTATACTTTCCACACAAATTCTTTTTTTGATTTGTTTTGCTTTTTAACAACACTCTGATCAATTAGAGCAGCTTCTCTTTATTAGTAGTTGTAACAACTCTGTTACCTAACATCTCTGTTAAGTCACATCATTGTTACTAAATATCTTAGCTTTCACAGATCAACTTTCCAACCTTGTTAATCCAAATGTAACTTTCTTATGAATCTTTGATCGACTTCTAGTTCATTGAGGAACTCTGGTAGAGGTGTGATGTGTCAAGTCATTTATCCTTTGATGTGACGTTGTTCATCAGTGGATGTTTATCCCTTGATATGACTTTATTCATTAGTGAATATTTATCCCCTGATGACTTTGTTCATCGGTAGATATTTATTCCTTGATGACTTTGTTCATAAGTGAATATTTATCCTTTGACGACTTGTCCCCTGATGACATGTTCACTTATAGCTTATCCCTTGACCAGTTTCATGCTTCAATGCAATGGAGAGTTTTTACCTTTAGTCTTTGATAGCTTCAACAATAGTCTCCGATAGTGTAATCCTTAGTCTCCGATAGGCTAGTGCTTTGTCTCCGATATGCTAAACTTTTAGTCTCCGATAGGCCAAAAACATAGTCTCTAATAGACTAATCCTTAGACTCCGATAGGAAAACCTTAGTCTCTGATAGACTAAACCTTAGTGTCTGATAGGCTAAACCTTAATCTCTGATAGGCTTAAAACATAGTCTTTAATAGACTAATCCTTAGTCTCCGATGGACAAAACTTGTCTCCGATAGGCTAAAATATTAGACTCCGATAGGCTAAACTTTTAGTCTCCAATAGGCCAAAAACTTAGTCTCTGATAGACTAATCCTTAGTCTCTGATAGGCTTAAACCTTAGTCTCCGATAGGCTAAATATTAGTCTCCAATAGGCTAAACCTTAATCTTAGATAGGCCAAAAACTTAGTCTCTAATAGACTAATACTTAGTCTTCGATAGGCCAAATATTAGTTCCCAATAGGCTAAATATTAGTTTTCGATAGGCCAAAATTGTTTGACTAACTTCAACTTTGTTGAACATCCCAATTCATTCCTGGTAGTCTCTGATATTATATTACTGTAGGTTCTAGTACAATACCATGTTCTAACAATTCTAAGTATTATACATCAACATCAAATGTTATAATTCCTAACAATCTCCCCCTATTTAAGATTATCAATATGTTAAGCACGAATCAATGTTTGATGATGATGACAAAACACAACCTTATAACTCCACTTACTTAGAATTGAAATTGAAGATGTGTAAATCCCATTGTACTAGTTCTACCAGTTCTGCTAACAGTGATGACTACATTAATAGCTTTGTTGGCTTTCTGTAGTTTTTCAAGCTCAGCCATCAATCTGCTAACATCTTTAATAATTCTCCCTCTGTCTTCATTAGAATTACTCTATACTCCCCCTTTTTGACATCAACATTTAATGTTAAAAAGTAGAAATGAATAGATGAGGTTGACTTAGAAGAAAAGAAATGTTTGGGCTCAGTTTGAAGACCATTAATCATGAAGTGTTGGAGTTTCGTGTTTGTCTTTTTTGTGTGATCAATGCTTCAAAAACATCCTATAAGTACAGCTGCACTTGATCCTTGTTTGATCAAATATTCTGGTGTGAGATGTGCTGCTATATCATCCAATACTGCTTGTGTTGCTTGCATCCAACCAAGTATCCACAATTTCTTCTTCAGGTTCATCTACAGTTTGTGAGATCTGACAGTGGTCTTGATAATGTCCTTATTAGACATGTCAGTTAGCAATTGTTGTTCTGCATCTCCTAAACTAATTATTTTCTTAGTATCCCTTGATGTCTGATGAGAATGGTGATTAGAGAATACATGAGCTGCAAACGTAGTGTGTGAACAATTTCTATTTATTCTTTTCTTCAAGGATCTCATCTTTGCTCACACCCTCTCCTTTTGCCCGACTCTTACAAGTCAGACTCTCACACTCATTTTCTTTACATTTTTGTTTTAATCTCTTTTTCCTCACCTTTTTCCAGACACAAGGTCTAACTCTCATGTTGTATTCTCTTAGGCGCACTTAGAAATATTTAAACTTTTCAATTGTGGATGACCTGGAGTGGTGTAGGAAATATAAGAAGTAAGTGTCCTACATAAGTGGATGTTTGATAAAGTAGAATTGTATTATCCACTAATGAGTTGAGAGCTGCTATTTGTGTTTTAGTTTCAAGAGTTGGCTTCTTTAATGATTGAACTATCAGAGAATCTGAAACCAATGGAATTATGAGATTTCAATTGCTTCGAACGAAATATCAAGAAAAGAAAAAGAAAGAATAAGGGTAAAATTTGAATATTGGATGCTCCTCTTGAATAGAGAAAAGAGAAGCATCAATGTGAGACCCTGTGTGTACATTTAGTGACAAGTTAATCATTGATCAGAACCTGTTTCTTCTTCTTCCTTTGAAAGGTATTTATAGATGTGATCATGGTAGACTCAAATACCTATGTCCTTGGAAGTTGACTATTTTCAATAGATACATTCTTTTGAGAGGTTGTACTTAGATATGTGCTTTTTCCTTTTAATTTTAATATCTTTTTGAGAGAATATTAAACAGTCTCCAAGGGTTCTCACTGTTCCTTATTTCTTCCTCTAAAATGCTGACCTTCCTCCTCAGCGATTTCTAGTTGTGGTTGTTTTCTTTTTACAACCTTTATCTTTTGAGAGATAGAGGAGGTGACTTTTGTTATAGACTTGTATTTAGAGGGTTTTGTTACTTGGGCAGAAGAAGTTGGACCATTACTAACATCCTTCATTGTAGCAGAATTAGAAGAAATAAAGAAGATAATCTGAAAAATTAAAAGTTTAATTCTTGCTACTAGTAGGTAATTATCCACTGATAAGTAATTAATGAGGAGATAAATTAACCATTGCTGCCTTTCAGTTGATAATTTTAAAAAAAATAAAAATAAATTAACTACTGCTACAATTTATCAGCTTTACATAAGATTTTCAAGATTTTATTCACCAAAGTTGAGCATACCTAACTCACTTACCAACCTATTGAATGTAGCTTCATCCAATGGTTTGGTGAATATGTCTGCAAGCTGCTTCTGTGTGGGAACAAAATGAAGTTCGATTGTACCATTCATCACATGTTCTCTAATGAAGTGATACCAGATGTCTATGTGTTTTGTCCTAGAGTGTTGCACAGGATTCTCTGTAATGACAATAGCTGTGAGAACCCAAAATTTCCAAATGAATTTTGTTATATGATTAATTCATTTTGTGATTTATTTTATGCATGAAGGTTTAATTTCTTTTATTTGGTATGAATAATGAAAGTTCAATAACAATGTGATGTCCAAAAGATTTTAAATGTATTTTGAGCTCAAATCTTTATATGATTATTGTATTCAAGTTTATCAAAAGGAAGTGTAATGATTTTCATGTGGGGAGAAGCAGAAAGGGTGTGAATGGGTTTAGGCTACAGTACCCACTTTGAACCAAAGACTGCTATGGGACAAGTAGTAATTAATGTATCTCAGAGTTATGCACGTGACCCGTCCAGTGCATATCATCTCCAACAGTGCACTAGAGTGGGCTATGATAGATGATCGACTGTCTATTAACAGCCGTAACACCGCCTTTTCAAACCAATCACTTCTTTCTAAAGCTTGTTATTTTCTTTCACAGCCAACGACTGAAATCAAATATCAAATAATCCAACGGCTCTTGTTGTTCAGCAAATGATATATATATATATATATATATATATCATCTTGGTACAACCCTAGCCCTACCTTCATAAATTTCTATACAGTATACCACCAAATCCAGGTTCGCTTTCAAAGCAACTGTCTGTTTGGAAGAACAACTCAAGCTTTTAACTTCTTCTTTGTAGCCAAGGAGGTAAGGGCATTACATTCAAGTCCTGCTCTATTTCTTACACTTTTGTTCTGTTATGCATGCCACGTTTAATATCTTGTTCCTTCATTTCCAAAAGTATGATTTAATGCATGCTTTAACACCCGGAGTTAATGCCTTTTTATTTCAAAAGTTATCTAAGATGAGTGTAATAATGTTGACAACCACCTGGTAGACAAACCAAACATTTCTTTTTATCAGTATTTGGAAACACCATGCTTGAGTATTGTACAACCTGAGTTTTGAACCCTAAACTGTGTCTATAAGAACTGCAGACCTTAGGAAATATTATGTATCACTGAGAGGGTGATAAAAGTTGACCTCTGTATGGTTTTGGTTGAGAACACCACCCATGAAGGAGTGAGGAAGGCACCACTGTGTCAGAGACAAGTCCTAACTTAGTCTCTGACGGGTTGGAGTTAGTATCTGATGAGATATAATAATTAGTCTCTGATGAAGGAAAATTGTTAGTTTCTAACAAGGAAATCCTTATTCTCTGATGAAAGAAGTTTAAATTAGTCTCTGATGACGTCATCCTTAGTCTCCGACAGGCTAAGTTTAGTCCCTGATGACGTCATCTATAGTCTCTAATGGGCAAAATATGTTAGTCTTTGATGGCTTAAGATATTAGTCCCCGAGGAGTTTGGCAATAACCAACTGAGTTTTGTGCTGAGAAAATTATCCATTGACGAAGTTCAGTGATGACTTACTAAGTTTTGCAATGAACAAATCATCCCCTGATAGCCAAGAGAGTTCGGCGATAGTCAAAGTTATCACCTGACGAGTTTGACAGTGAGCAAATTATCCCCTGATGGGTAAGTCATCCCCTGATGACTATCCCCTAACTAGTGAATGATGCCCTGATGGCCGAGAGACTATCCCTTGATGGTCGATAGACATCTCCTGACGGGCAAGACATCCCCTGATGGGTAATTTACCCACTGATGTCCAGTCATCCCCTGACGACTAGTTATCCCCTGATGACAATGATCCCCTGACGTGGAAGATTTTCCCCTGATGCGCAGTTTGTCTTTGAAACTATAAAACATTATTTTCTTAAACTATTTTATGATGTTTCAATTATTTATTTAACCTTAATAGTTCTTATGTCAGATTTAAGACATTAAAAGTTTAAAGACATCACACATGCATTTTCTTTCATATTTTAACCAAGTTATTAAATTATCTTGTGATATGCATATTTTTACAGAGTCTTTCACTCACGAGTAAATTGAATTTGATTTTGTTGCTAAGGACCGAGGCAAGTATATTCTCACTCTTATGCTTATTTCAGTTAAGCGCATGATCAATTGATTCAACATGCGTACAAGGTTATAACTTTTATGTTAAATTTCCTTGTGAATCAGAATGCTATGCTTTAATTTTCGCTAGCATGATATGAATGAAAGTGCATGGATATAACGGAGCTTTGATTTATCAGTTATTTTTCAATTTTATATCTGTGCTAATGAATGAGAATGATATGTCCCTAAAATGGGTTATGCCACATGGTTGGCTAGAGGAAAGGAAAGGTGCTGATTTGTTTTTCACCTGACCTAGAGGAATTATAAGTGACTACATACGTTCACACAAGGAGGGATCATGCGGTCACAGTTAGGCCAGCTGTATACCGTGTGACGACCCCATAATCCCGTACCGGACTAGGGCATCATCATAAGAAGGTAAAGATAACCATTCATCCATTCCTAAATAAATACTGAATAAAAACAGCATTTAAGAGTTATTACAACCCAAGAATTAAGTAATTACAGCGGAAGCTATTACATCATTTCCTAATAACAAAATAAATCTCATCAACTCTTCAAACGTCTTCCTTCTTTCCTTCATTCATTCCTTTCTTTCCTTCATCAATTCTATCAAAAGGATAAACACTTAGCAGCTTATCATCTTTGCTTTCCCCTTGTCAGAGGGTTCAGCCTTAGCTTTCTGTCCTGCAAATCATTAACATTCAACATGGGTGAGCGTTTTACGCCCAGCAAGTATATACACATTGAGGAAAATATGAATAAATCAATGGATTTCATCTGGAATCAAAGGAGAGAAATTCAAATTCTGTTTGTGGGGCTTGGTGAAGCAATACCAAGACCTCGGAAACCTTCACATATCCTTGAGGATGCACTGATGATATACAACTTGTGATCCTCCATTGAAGAAAGTCAGGTATACACCGGATCATAACTTTCAAATATCCAACGGGGGCTGCACCCGTGGATCTGCTAACCATACAGTACCCAGCTGGCCAGGCTGGACCGCATGATCCCTCTGAGTGACTACGTAGTCAAATAGCATTTCCTCTTGGTCAGGTGAAGAACACATCAGCACCTTTCCTTTCCTCTTGCCAACCATGTGGCATAACCCCCATAAGGGGCATCATTCACATTCTCATTGCACATATATAAGATTGAAAGCATAGCTGATATTCAAAGCTCATTTATATCCATGCATCATCATTCATATCATGCTAGCAGAATCAAAAGCATAGCATGCTCATGCATCAGAACAATTAAAGTATAAATCCAACCTTCTACGCATATCGGAACAAATGATAATGCGTTAAACTGAAATAAGCACGAGATTGTGAATATACTTGCCTCAGTCCTTTGCTTACGACCAAATTTAATTTACTCGTGAGTGGAAAGTTCTGTAAGAATATACATATCACAAGATGAATTTATTATCTGGGTTAAAATATGAGGGAGAAATGCACATGTGATGTCCTTAACTTTTAACGTCTCAATCTGATATAAAAACTATTAAGGTTAAGAAATCAATTCAAACATCTTAAAATAATTTAAGAAAATAGCATTTTATAGTTTTAAAACAAACTGCGCATCAGGGAATTACTACGCTTTAATTTCATCGGAGATTAATATCTCATCGGGGATTAATAACCCATCGGGGATTAACTCATCGGGGATTAATAACCCATCGGGGATTAACTCATCGGGGATTAATAACCCATCGGGGATTAACTCATACCCGTCAGAGACTAAGTTAAAGTCTGTCTCAGATACAGGGTCGTCTTCCTCACTCCTCCATGTGTGGTGCCCTCAACCAAATCCACACTTAGGTCAAAACTCATCATTCTCTCAGTGATACATAACATTTCTTTTGGTCTGCATGCCATCCTAAACACGGTTTAGGGTAAAGAAAATCAGGTTAAGGAATACTCAAGCATGGGGTTGCGACTACTGTCAACAGAATGTTTGGTAGTTAAAGGTTTGTCCATCAGGTGGTTGTCAACAACACTACACCCATCTAGACAACTTGAAATAAATGACATTTACTCCGATCGTTAGAATATGCATTAAGTCATACTTTTGAAAATAAATGAACATGGTATTAAAGGTGGTAGGCAGAGCAGAGACGCAAGAAATTTAGCAAGACTTAAATAAGATGCTCTTACCTCCTTACTGTAGGAAGAAAATAAATGCTCCGGTTTATCCTTCAAGAAGAACTGCTGTCTCGAAAATCAAATTTAAGTTTGATGGAAGTTTAGAAAGGTAGAATCAAGGTTACAACAGCGTGATGTGTATATATATCACTTGGTTGAACAACAAGAACCGTAGGATCAACTTGATCTCAGCTGTTGGTTATGAAAAGAAAGGAAATGACTGAAGAAGGAGAGAGTGATTGAAATGGCTGCTGCGTCCTTCGGTCATCTTTCATAGCTGACTCTAGGGTAATGATAGGGATGATGAGCATTTAATGCTGCTGTCTCCCCCCCAGCAGTGAAGTATTTTAAAAAGAAGATGAGTACTGTAGCTACCCGCGAAACACTCTTTTAAGGGTAGAACAACTCATAACCTCATGAGCTTTACAAAATAATAAAAATAAAAAAATCTTTTGGACATCACATTGCAGATAATTTTTTTTTTTTTTTTCATAAAAAGAAATATATAATTTCGATATTCACAACTTATAAGAAAATAATTTTCATGAAGAAAATAAGCTAAAATAATTAAATTTCATAACGAAATTTATTTACAAATCTGGGTCTTCACATACCGTATGGTTAGCAGATCAAACAGGTTTAGCCCTCGATGAATATTATCTTGAGAAAGTTATACACAGGTGGATACTTGTCTTCCTTTAAGGAAGATCACATGTTGTTTATCATCAGTGATCCTCAAGGTTCTTCAAAGATTTTTGAGGCACTAGTATTTGTTTCACTGAGCCTCATAAACAAAATTGAATTTCCAAATTTGTTTCTCTGAATTGATTATATACTTGATGGGCGTAAATCGCTCATTCTTGTTGAACTTAATGTCTTGCAGGGTATGGTCCAAAGGCTGAACCCTCTGACAAGGGGAAGGCAAAGATGATCGGCTACTGAGTTTTATTAACCCTTTTGAGTGCCGATAAGGAAGGAAGGAAGATGTTTTGATGTGTAATGTTATGTATTATAATATAGAGATAGAATAGCTTCCACTGAGAATGTAATATTTTGGGTTGTAATAACTCTCTACTACTTCCTTTTATCAGTATTTATGCTATGTATGGATGTGAAATTATCTTTTCTTCTTTTGACGAAGCCCTGGTCCGGTAAGGGATTTTGGGGTCGTCACAATAGCACTGATGTTATCACAATAAATAGGAATTTGATTACACACCATACCATAGTCCATTAACTGAGTTCTCATCCATAAGATCTGAGCATAACAACTTCTAGTAGCAATGTATTTAGCTTCAAATGTAGAGGTTAACACAAAATGTTGTTTCGTGCTAAACCATGACACTAGTATGCATCCAATAAATTGACAACTTCCTGTTGTACTTTTCCTGTCTATTTTGTAACTTGCATAATCTGCATCTAAGTAGCCTAATAGCTTGAATCAAAAATATGTAGGATACCAAATGTCAAGATTTGGAGTACCTTTAAGATATCGGAATATCCTTTTAACAACAATCAAATGAGATTCTCTAGGGTCAACCTAAAATCTAGCACATAGACATGTAGAAAACATTATATTTGGTCTACTGACAGTTACATATAAGAGGAAGCCTATCATTTCTTTATAACTTGATATATTAATTTTCTTTCCTTTCAAATGAGTATCAAGTTTAGTGGATGTTTGTGAGAACCCGAAGAATAAGATGAATTTTGTTGTATGGTTTATTTCACTTTATGATTTATTTCATGTATGAAGGTTTAAATTATTTCTTTTCCTATTTTTAT
Source organism: Centella asiatica (assembly GCA_014636745.2). Lineage (NCBI taxonomy): Eukaryota > Viridiplantae > Streptophyta > Magnoliopsida > Apiales > Apiaceae > Centella > Centella asiatica. The sequence continues at coordinate 14,137,404 of CM025784.1, read as the reverse complement.
ATTATTATTTTGGGTGTGAATAATAAATTCATATTTTAAAGAAAATCTTATAGCAATGTGATGTCCAAGTTTTTAAATGTATTTTTTTTAAACTCAAACCCCTTTAATGATGGTCGAGGATCATCCCTTGACGCGCAGTCATCCCCTGATGGATAAGACTGAAACCCCTGATGATCACTTTTCATGCTTCCATGTTTTTCCACTATTGTGTAGCTTGCCTTGAGAGTATAAAATATTATTTTTCTTAAATTATTTTATTATGTTATTAATTATTCATTTAAACCTTAAAGGTTCAGATTGCCAACTTAGACATTTAAAAGTTCATGGACATCACATGTGCATCTTTTATCATATTTTTATCAAAAATATAGATTTCTCATGTTATATGTACGTTTTACAGAGTGTTCCACTCACAAGTGATTTGAGTTTGATATTTTAGCTAAGGACCAAGGCAAGTATATACTCACTCTACTTTCTTTCAATAAATATGCATGATCATTCTTTCGATATGCGTAATGTATCCAAGATATTTATGTCAATGCTCATGATTAAATTTCTTCAAAGTTAAGTAATGTACAATCTTTTGATCTGATGTACGTGAAAATGTTGTACTAGAATCAAGCATTTTTGGGCGAATGTTAGCTATTCAAACTTCGCTAACGCGCCAAAGTAAATCCTATACGGATATAACAGAACTTAATTTCTTCTTACCTCATACTTGTAAAGTATATCCGTGTGGGTAACTAAAGGCTAATGGGTTGCGTCTGCCTGGCACCCTAGGCCTAAGGATAATAGGGAACGGAAACTGATGCATCGGTAACCGAACCCTCGCAGACTAAAGTTTCTGCTTCGACTACGTATGTCATTATGATGAAGTCAAACGATCAGGCTGTCGGCTGATATGTCGTTTGATGAGGAGATGAAGTTAGATAGTGGTCAAGCTGGCCAAGTGATGCACTATTTGATGAAGAGAAGGCAGATGAACGATTCAAGATTTCTTTCAAGTAAAGGGTCAAATCCCTCGTTGTCATTCGGGGACCCTGGAAGCTATATATATAGATTCTTCTTCAAAGTTATTCAGAGGTGTGGGCTTTGTTCCCATCCAATCCTCATAAACACTTAAGCCAAGAAAATTTCTCTCATTTCAAAGCCACCAATACTTGATTATATACTTGCGGGCGTAAAATCGCTTATGTTACTATTATATAATGTTTTAAAGGTTATGACGAGAAGGTTGGGCCGTCTGCTAAAGGCAAGGAAAGGATGACTTAGTTAACGCTTTCTCTTTCCCCTCTCATGGATGACATTTCGAGGAAGAGTGAAGCATGGGACGATAATCATTTTTTGATTAGGTTGTAAGGCCAGTGTGGGCCCTCATGGACTTCCGCCGTTAGAATTATTTTTTTTTATGAATGTAATAGAGAATACAATTTACTTCTCTTATTTAAATGTTATGTAAGCTTGAATGTTGTTACTGTCTTTTGTCTTTTTTATGGCGCCCGGACTCCGGTAAGGGATTTTGGGGTTGCCACAGTTGGTATCAGAGACCAAGCACCGGTTATGAGATCACTGTCTCTACTGGAGAGTAGGATGCGATTTTAGAGTTTTTAAGGAGGAACTGTAAGGTTAAGGATATGAAGAATAGGATGCCAGGACCTAAGTAGGGCTTACTACAAGCCATGCATTGCATTAGTATTCATGTCAAACTCTATGTTAAGTTAACTCGTTCCCAGACTAACATAGGCTATGTTCATTTGTAGATGACTTCGAGATGCGATGGTAAGGACGGAGCCCCCATGATCACTAGTCCTGATGAGGAGCATGCCCCTGATCACTTAAGACATGCGGGCATCCCTCTTGCCCCCATCACAGACGATTCTGAGACACGGGAGGAGGCATTCTCCGAGCAGCCTCTTGCTGTCATGCCTACACCATATGATGATGCCGGCCCTTTGAACTGCCACAAGCGCTTGCACCCTGATGTTATCCATGGAACACCACCACCCCCTGGTGCTCGATGGCGTGTGACTCCTCGGAAGAGGGTAACCAGGGCAGTACAAGTGATATATTTCGAGATTCCTTGGATCTCTAACGAGGATTTGGAGGATGCTGAAGACCCTACAGATTCAGAAGATGATGAAGACCCCACCGAGCCAGAGGATGTCGATGACCCTACTGACCTAGAAGATACCGATGCCCTCACTGATCCTTCTAAGAGGACGGATTCCTCAGTTCCCTTGAGGAGCTATTCTCCTCCCCTCTACCAGTTGGGTACGTCGTTGCAGTCACCGGCACGATCAGAATCTCATTCTGTTTCGGTACATACTGTACCTTTTGCTCTAGCTTCACCATTAGCAGAGCAGCTAGCTTCACCACCAGCAGTACTGCATGATGCACCGCTCGTCGTCCCACCCGCCGTACCGCCTCCAGAAGTACTAGTGCCCATGCCATTTCTAGACGGTTTCTGCCTTTATATTCAGCATAGAGTTCGCATGATGCAGGCAGAGATGGAGACTCGCAACAACGAGTTGATGCGTCGCTCCGTTGCACATTAGAGGACCAGCCGACTCCTTGATATTTAGAGGGTCTCGTACCAGGACGTGTCCCTCACCCTCACCGAGGCATTAACTGAGACTTTGATCTCAGTGAGCGACTACTTCAGGCTCCCGCACCCCACTGTAGCCGACTGGGATCGTTTGATGCATGACCTTGTGGAGAAGGTCGAGGAAGCATGCCGCTATGCGCGCAGAATGATGGAAGAACTAGATCGCGAAGCCTTGTATTAAAATATTTTATGATTTAGGCCTCATGTTTTGTAATTAGGCTTCAGAGCTAATTTTCTTCCTTTGTTATGATAGCTACAGTAGCCATAAGTATATTTTGGCATGGCTCCCATGGTTATCAATCAAAGCTCTGCCAGTGTTGAAGTGAAATTGTAATTCCCACTTTTGTACCCCTCTTGATATTATTAATACTATGGGAATTTCATCCTTTAAACTCCTGCTAGTTGTGCACGAATTATTTATGAATACATCCAATTGTCATGTTATGAGTTTATATGTGTTGCATGATTTTCTCTTTCGATGGAAGAATGAAAGAAGGAAGAAGGGCTATGGACATTAATTGCTTCTTTTCTCGCTTGTAGAAAATGCCTCCAGTGCGAAGACCACGAACTACCCGAGCCAGGAACACCAACGCCAACCGCAATGCAGATGGCCAAAATGATCAAGGAAGTATCAACCCAAATGACAATCAACCCAAATGACAATCGAAACAATGGAAACCAGGACAATTCCATCACCATGCTGATGAACATGATTAGAGAAGCGACTCAACAAAATAACAACCCACCGCAAGTACAACCTAGGAGGGTAACATTTATGGACTTTACGAACTGTTGTCCGCCTACTTTCAACGGCGAAAGAGGTCCCACTATTGCTCAAACATGGATCAAGGAAGTTGAGAAGGCCTTCCGAATTTCTGGGGTAAATGGGGATCTCAAGATTGAGTATGCCACATACTTACTGAAAGGAGAAGCAAATTACTGGTCGGAAGCCACAGAACGGTTAGAATTGGCTAAGAAGCTAGCTATCAGAGGTGAAGAAACAACTAATCAAGGCTTCACCTGGGAAGAATTCAAGGAGATCTTCAACAGCCAGTACTTTCCAATCAGCGCTGCCGATGATCTTGAAAAGCAGTTCCTTGAACAAAAACAGAGAAGCATGACGGTGGAGGAATACGAGAGGAAATTCAATGAGCTCTAGAGGTACGCTCCACACCTAGTGGATACCGAAAGGAGGAAAGCAAGGAGGTTCGAATACGGTTTGAACCCATGGCTTCAGGATAAGATTGTTATTTTGTGCCTGGATACCTACGCAGAAGTCGTCCAGCGGACGAAGGTAGTAGAAAGGAGCGGCAAAACGCTTAGGGAGTTCAACCAGGAGAACCGGAAAGATGGAAAGAAGAAGAGAACCAACAACAACCACCATCAGAACAACAGAGGAAATGGTGGAGGAATCAGAAGACCGCATGCAAATGTGGTGATGATAAAGCAAGAAGAAGGGGTGAACCAAAGTGAAAATAAAAGGAAGGGGAACTTCAGTAATACCAGTAGGGGACACAACAAGAAGAGAGGCACTGTTTGTGCCAACTGTGGAAGGAATCATGGGACTTCCCCATGTCTGAAGGGCACGAACACGTGCTATAAATGCCACCAGCCTGGGCATTTCTCGCTGAATTGCCCAAACCAGATAACAGCCACTGCCAGACTAGAACACCATCCTCAACAGCAGCAGCAGCAGCAACATCAACAAGCTAGACCCCAAGGCACTAATTGCACTATGGCAACTGTAAGGACATGTTATACTTGTGGCATGGAGGGGCACATTTCTCCAAATTTCCCACAGAAGAAAAGCATAGGAAAGCCGCCACTCTCCGGGGCTAATGTTGTACCAGTCTATCCACAAGCTCGGAACTTCAACATGACTGTCTAGGACGCACTGAGGTCCGACGACGTAGTGTCAAGTACGCTACTAGTCAATTCAGTTCTAGTGCACACCTTGTTTGATTCTGGTGCAACCAAGTCTTTTATAGTTGAATGCTTGCTTAAAAACATTAATATGACTCCTAAATGCCTAGAAGTACTTCTAGAAGTCACAGTAGCAAACCAAGAGGTCCTCACTGTTCATAATGTGCTATCTGACTGCAATGTAAAGATAGGAAAGCACAACCTACCTGTTAACTTAATACCGTTCCCTTTGGGAGAGTTTGACATGATTTTAGGTATGGATTGGTTGTGTAAGTACCAAACTAGTATAGACTATTTGAGGAAGAAGGTTTCCTTGAAAACACTTTCAAATAAGAAGGTGTTATTTCACGTAAATAAGATTACCAAGTCGTCTCATTTCCTCACCATGATAAAAGCTAAGAGAATGATGCACAAAGGATGTGAGGCATTCTTAGCTTATGTGCATGATGCCAAGACGGAAGCACCGAAGTTAGAAGATATCCCTATTGTGAGGGATTTTGGAGATGTGTTTCCGAAAGAGTTTTCGGGACTACCGCCAGACAGACAGGTAGAGTTTGGGATCGAGCTAGTACCAGGGAATGCTCCGATTTCCAAGGCTGCATACCGGATGGCCCCTGCTGAATTGAAAGAACTTATGGCTCAGTTGCAAGAACTGTTAGATTGAGGATTCATCAGACCAAGCGTCTCGCCATGGGGAGTGCCTGTTCAGTTTGTGAAGAAGAAAGATGGATAAATGAGATTATGTATTGATTATAGAGAGTTAAACAAGGTAACGGTAAAGAATCGATATCCACTACCGAGGATCGATGACTTGTTTGACCAACTCAAGGATGCAAAGTACTTCTCGAAGATCGATTTGAGGTTGGTATATCATCAACTGAAGATCAAGGTTGAAGACATCTCTAAGTCGGCATTTAGGACTCAGTATAGCCATTACGAATTTCTGGTAATGCCATTCAGACTCACTAATGCCCCAGCTACTTTTATAGATCTGATGAATAGAGTTTTTAAGCCACAACTGGACAAGTTCATCATCGTGTTCATTGATGACATTCTCATATACTCCAAGACAGAAGAAGAACACGCTGAACATTTGAGGATGGCGATGGAGACGCTAAGACATGAAAGACTCTACTCAAAATTTTCAAAGTATGAATTCTGGCTTACGAAAGTAAAATTTTTGGGTCACCTGATCAACGAGCATGGTGTGTCTGTGGACCCCATGAAGATTGAAGCTATCACTCATTGGCCGCGACCAAAGACTCCTACCGAAGTACGGAGCTTCTTGGGATTAGCAGGCTACTACCGCAGATTCGTTCAGGATTTCTCAAAATTGGCAATTCCATTGACGAATCTGACAAGGAAGACAGTAAAGTATGTGTGGACCCCAGAATGTGAAAAGAGTTTCCAAGAGTTGAAGAAAAGGTTGACTACTGCACCAGTGCTGAATTTACCAGACTATAAAGGAAGCTTCGTCATCTATAGTGATGCTTCCCTAAATGGACTAGGAGCTGTCCTGATGCAGCTTGGCAAAGTCATTGCCTATGCATCTCAACAATTAAAGGACTGCGAGAAACGATATCCGACTCACGACATGGAGTTAGCTGCTATCGTCTTTGCCTTGAAGTTTTGGAGACACTACTTATATGGGGAGAAGTGTGAGATCTTCACACAGAAAGAACTAAACATGAGACAAAGGCGATGGTTGGAATTGATCAAGGACTACAACTGCTCAATCAACTATCACCCTGGTAAGGCAAACGTGGTAGCTGATGCCCTAAGCAGACGGGAGAAATCTGACGTGATGACAATTCAGGAAGAAGTAAGGATGGATATGGAGAGGTTACAATTGAATGTAATCATGACAAGACAGAGACAGGAAATCAAAGAAGAAGTCAGAGCGAGGCCGCAACTATTGGACATGATCAAGACAGCTCAAGAGGACTTCGTAGAAGAAAGAGAAAAGCTGATCAGAGGAGGAGATGGAAGGTGTCGAATCCATGACGATGGTTTAATGAGATTTGAGGAAAGAATCTGGATTCCAGCCAAGGTAGAACTAAAAAGAGAATTACTACAGGAAGCTCACAACTCCAGATTTTCTGTACATCCAGGAGGGACAAAGATGTATCAAGACTTGAAGTAGAACTTTTGGTGGCCGAATATGAAGAGAGAGATAGCTAAATGGGTCAGTACGTGCCTCACCTGTCAAAGGGTAAAAGCTGAACATCAAAAACCGAGTGGATTGCTACAATCCTTGGATATCCCAGAATGGAAATGGGAATACATCACAATGGACTTCATTGTTGGACTACCGACAACACAGAAGGGAACTAATGCAATATGGGTAATAGTGGATAGATTCACCAAGTCTGCTCACTTTTTTCCCATCAAGGATAATTACAAGATGGATCAATTAGTCATGTTATATGTGAAGGAGATTTTAAGCCGACATGGAGTACCGATCTCGATTGTGTCAGATCGCGATTCGCGTTTCACGTCCAGGTTTTGGCGCAGCTTCCAAGACTATTTGGGGACACGATTGGATATGAGTACTGCCTTCCACCCACAGACTGATGGACAATCCGAACGGACAATTCAAACTTGGGAAGACATGTTGAGGGTGTGTTCTTTAGACTTCAGTGGTAACTGGGATGAACACCTACCACTCATCCATGGCGGAGTGAGGAAGACACCACTGTACCTGAGACAAGTTCTAAACTTAGTCTCCGACGAGTTAATATTAGTCTCTGATGAGATACGTTAGTCTCTGATGAGATAACATTAGTCTCTGATGAGTTAATGTTAGTCTCTGACGAGATACATTAGTCTCTGATGAGATAACATTAGTCTCTGATGAGATATGTTAGTCTCTGATGACGTCAGCCTTAGTCTCCGATAGGCTAAGCTTAGTCCTTGAGGAGAATATTTCTTAGTCTCCGATGAGTAAATGTTTCCCGAAGAGTTTGGCGCTGACTTATTGAGTTTAGCGTTGAACAACTTTTCTCTGAGGAGTTTGGCGATGATCAGAATCATCCCCTGATGGTCGAGGATCATCCCCTGACGTGCAGTCATCCCCTGATGGATAAACCTGAAACCCCTGATGATCACTTTTCATGCTTCAATGTTTTTCCACTGTTGTGCACCTTGCCTTGAGAGTATAAAATATTATTTTTCTTAAATTATTTTATTATGTTATTAATTATTCATTTAAACCTTAAAGGTTCAAAATGCCAGCTTAGACGTTTAAAAGTTCACGGACATCACATGTGCATCTTTTATCATATTTTTATCAAAAATATAGATTTCTATTGTTATATGGTTCCACTCACAAGTGATTTGAGTTTGACATTTTAGCTAAGGGCCAAGGCAAGTATATACTCACTCTACTTTCTTTCAATAAATATGCATGATCATTCTTTCGATATGCGTAATGTATCCAAGATATTTATGTCAATGCTCATGATTAAATTTCTTCAAAGTTAAGTAATGTACAATCTTTTGATCCGACGTACGTGAAAATGTTGTACTAGAATCAAGCATTTTTGGGCGAATGTTAGCTATTCAAACTTCGCTAATGCGCCAAAGTAAATCCTATACGGATATAACAGAACTTAATTTCTTCTTACCTCATACTTGTAAAATATATCCGTGTGGGTAACTAAAGGCTAATGGGTTACGTCTGCCTGGCACCCTAGACCTAAGGATAATAAGGAACGAAAACTGATGCATCGGTAACCGAACCCTCGCAGACTAAAGTTTCTGCTTCGACTACGTATGTCATTATGATGAAGTCAAACGATCAGGCTGGTCGGCTGATATGTCACTTGATGAAGAGATGAAGTTAGATAGTGGTCAAGCTGGCCAGGTGACGCACTATTTGATGAAGAGAAGGCAGATAAACGATTCAAGATTTCTTTCAAGTAAAGGGTCAAATCCCTCGTTGTCATTCGGGGACCCTGGAAGCTATATATATAGATTCTTCTTCAAAGTTATTCAGAGGTGTGGGCTTTTTTCCCATCCAATCCTTATAAACACTTAAGCCAAGAAAATTTCTCTCATTTCAAAGCCACCAATACTTGATTATATACTTGCGGGCGTAAAATCGCTCATGTTGATATTATATAATGTTTTACAGGTTATGACGAGAAGGTTGGGCCGTCTGCTAAAGGCAAGGAAAGGATGACTTAGTGAACGCTTTCTCTTTCCCCCTCTCATGGATGACATTTCGAGGAAGACTGAAGCGGGAGACGATAATCATTTTTTTGTTTAGGTTGTAAGGCCTGTGTGGGCCCTCATGGACTTCCGCTGTTAGAATTATTTTTTTTGATGAATGTAATAGAGAATACAATTTACTTCTCTTATTTAAATGTTATGTAAGCTTGGATGTTGTTACTGTCGTTTGTCTTTTTAATGGCGCCCGGAGTCCGGTAAGGGATTTTGGGGTCGTCACAATGTTGTTATGGGTGTTTTAGCAGTTGAAACATCTTCCAAATTAAATTTCTTTAAAAGAGCTTTAATATAATTTGATTGACTGATTAAAGTTCCATCAGTGGTCTATTTAACCTGTAGGCCTAAAAAGAAATTTAGCTCAGCCATAATGCTCATCTCATATCTATTTTTCATCAGTTTTGAGAATTTAGAACATAACTTCTCATTAGTAGAACCAAATATGATATCATCTACATAGACTTGAACAAGTATTATGTCACTAGCATATTTTCTATGAAAAAGAGTTTTATTTACGATACCTCTGATGTAATGATTTTCAAGTAAAAATTGAGATAAAGTATCATACCATGCTCTTGGTGCTTGTTTAAGTCCATAGAGTGCTTTGTCTAACTTGTAGACATGATTGGGAAATTGATGATCTTCAAAGCTAGGAGGTTGCTGGGCATACACCTCTTCTTGTAGTTTCCCATTCAAAAAGGTACTCTTCACATCCATCTAGTACATTTTAAAATTTGCATGAACAGCATAGACAAGGAATATTCTGATTGCTTCTAATCTTGCTACTGGTGCAAAGTTTTCATCATAGTCAATCCTTTTTTCTTGTGAATAGCCTTTTGTAACTACTTTGGCCTTGTTCCTTGTCATTGTACCAGCTTTATCCATCTTGTTTTTGAAGACCCATTTAGTACCAATTATTGATTTGTTCTTTGGTTTTGGCACTAGTCTCCAGACCTTGTTTCCTACAAACTGATTGAGCTCCTCTTGCATAGCAATCACCCAATCATCATCTTATAATATCTCCTCAACCTTTTTAGGTTCAATCTTTGACAAAATGTTGAGGTATATGCATTCATTTTGAGTAGCACTTCTTGTTGTCACACCTTCAATTGGATCTCCTATAATCCACCCCATAGGATGATCTCTTGTCCATTTTGTTTGTGGAGGAAATCTTCTTGAAGAAGAAGTTTCATTTGTTCCTTGTCCTCCATGGTGTAAAGTGCTTTCAACTTCTTAAGAAGCTCCCCCTGAATCAATGGATATTTCTAGATTGGAGTTTAAGATATCCCCTAATTCATTATTCACTAATAGTGGATTATCCCCTGATGCAGTGCCATTGTCCACTGATAACCTAGGAAAATTGCTTCATCAACTTTAGGTTCAAATTTTCCTAAGTTTTCACCTTGACATCTTAGCACAAAGCATCTGCCACCAAATACATGAAGAAATTTAACATTAAGTTTCCTACCTGTCATTAGCTTATAAGGAGTCTTGTTGTGAGGTTTTTTATCAAGGTCCTATTTTGAGTGAAGCATGTATTTAAAATTGCTTCAGCCTAAAAATAGGTAGGCAGCTTGGCTTCTTCAAGCATGGTTTTGGCAGCTTCAATCAGAGTTATGTTTTTCCTCTCAACTACTCTATTTTGTTGAGGGGTTCTTGGAGTAGAAAATGTGTGAAATATTCCTTTGTCCACATAGAAACATTCAACTTTGGAGTTCTTGAATTTTGCTCCATTATAAGTTCTTAGAACTCTAACAGTCATCACAAACTCAATTTGAACTTTCTTGATGTGATCATTCACCAACTGAGTTGCTTCATTCTTGGCATACTAAAATTTTACCCATGTGTATCTGGTGAAATCATCAACTATCACCAGAGCATACCTTTTCTTTGAGATAGACATAATGTTTTCAGGTCCAAATAGATCTATATGAAGTAGTTGCATTGGACTTATAATTGGTGATATCTCTTTGTTCCTAAAGGAAGTCTTCTTTTGATTCCCTTTCTGACAGGCTCCACATAAACCATCTCTACTGAATTCCAGTTGTGGAAGTCCTGTCACTAATACTTTCTTCACCAAAGTGTTGATTGTTTTGAAGTTCAAATGAGAAACCTTCTTGTGCCATAACCAACTTTCTTCTACTGATGCTTTACTATAAAAACATGTAGATTGATCTTTCTTTGATGAGACAAAGTTAGCTATGTAGAGGTTACCTTTCTTAACTCCAGTTAGAGCTATTTTTCCATCTTTGCTATTACTTATCAAGCATTTTTCATCCTTAAAAGTAACATGATAACCTCTGTCACACAGTTGGCTGATACTAAGTAAGTTATGCTTAAGACCATCAACTAGTGCTACACTTTCCAAGATGACATCTCCATTTGTGACTTTGTCATATCCTAAGGTATATCTTTTGTTGTCATATCCAAAGGAAACTCTTGGACCATCTTTCTCCTCACACTATGTCAGTAGGGTCTTATCTCCAGACATGTGTCTTGAACAACCACTATCCAAGAACCAAACTTGTTTACTCATGCCCTGCACACAGTAAACACCTAAGTTAATTTTGCAACCAAAATTTGCTTGGGTCCATTGACATTTATATCAGTTAACTTAGTTGTAGTTAAAGGTTTTGCAGAATTTTCATGTTTTTTCACCCACTGTATGGAAGAAATTACTTTCTTCTTAGCCTTAGGTGCTTTAGTTTTTACCATTAACTTTTTAGGAGGTTTTTCATAACTATTTTTAACCATTTTAGCATGCAATTGATTCTTAACAGTTAATGTCTTCTTCGCAGGGGATGGTTGTCTAGCATGCATGTTACTAGGTGCATTTTGACATTTAAAAGCAAGGTGGTTAGGATTTTCACACTTCCAACATTATTTCCTAGGAGCATTAAAGATAGCAGAATAGTTAGTGAACTTGTTAATTCCCTCCTTACCATTTATGTTCTTCTTCAAATCATTATCCTTTGATGAGTGAAACAACTTTCTATTCCCTGATAAGTCAATTTTTGTCTAATTGGGGCTTTTGGTTCTTGACTCATTCAACTTATTTTATAGCTGAATCACTCTTTGTTCTAGCACCTTCTCCTTGGTCTTTTCTTCAGTAGCTCCTGCCTTAACAAATTTTACTGTCTTAAGAGGGTGGACGATAACTGTTAGAATAGTATAAGCTTAAGTGTTTGTAGAAGGGGGGGGGGGGGGGGGGGGGGGGATACAAACACTACAAACTTTTCGCTCTTTTTAAACTTTAGGTAGCACTGACTGGAAACAGCTACAATGAACAGAAAAACAATAAAACATGAACACACAAATTCAAGTTAAAATAGTTGTATTAAAACTTGATGTTTTTTTTGGAAATCTAGATAATCACAAATGTGATTTAAACAGCTACAATATCTGTAATAAAATTATAGCTTCTAATTCACACTCACTAGCTTCTAACTTTCTTTGAAATATTTCTCTCGAGATATATTACAAAGCTGCTCTAGTGATTTGCGTACTTCAGTGTTTGTTTGATCTGTTGGATTGATATCTGTGTAATGAGAACTCCTTTGCATATATAGAAGATCAGTGGTTAAAACCACGTGCGAAGACGTGCTGCTCTTTTCAACTTAGCCGCATATATGTCACATCGTTGTCCTTTGGAAACTATGTTTCAGACTGCTGCTACTTTTGTTGCTTCTTTTTCATCCCCTGATCTGTGAGCATTTAATGTTCGAGAGCTGTCATTGGACCATACAAACTTCAAGAAATATCTTTCCAGTTAATATCTCTTGCTTCTATAACAAGCTTCGTTGATTTGAGTGCAAGTCCTGATGACGGGTGTATGCAGTCATAACCATCCACTGACAACAAGCCCTGATGAACTTGATCAGTGCTTCTTGGATCCCCTGATTACAAGTCTTGATAAAGACTGGATCAGGGCTTCAACCTTCACTTGAGTTTCACTCAGTGCTTCTTGATCCACTGATGTTATAACTTACAACATACACTGATGGCTTCCACTGATGCAATGTTGAGCATTCCCTCTGACGGGTTACCCTGATGGGTCAGCCTGACACTGTCATACCCTGATGTCTCCCTGACAGGTGACATGTATTGTTCATGCCCTGACGCGTTCCCCCTAATAAGTTTGGCCAGCCACTGCCATACCCTGACGGGTTAGTTTGCCTCAGTCATCCCCTGATGGGTTCCCCTGACGAGTTCCCCTGATGATTCTTAATCATTGAAGCTCTGTTTGGAATATCTGATGTGCGGAATACTTCAATCTTTTTAGAGTAACAACAGACATTCTTTTCCACTTTGTGAAGTCCTTTAGATGATCCATTTTACGACTTGTCTTGTGAAGTGTTTGATCATCCCCTGATGAATAATGTTATCATCAGTGGATGCAAAACTTGTGCTAATATTAAGGTTTATAAAGTACCTTAAGTATTTACAGATGCACAATTTATTCTCTAAACATCATCATCATCAATTAACTCTAACAATCTCCCCCTATTTATGTTTATCATTTTGATAACCATAAATTCCTAGTAGCACTGATGATGATGTTAAAACCAATACTAGATACAATAAAGAATTGTGAATGAACTAATAAAAGAATTTCTGTACAAGTATTTCCTATATCTATTACAACAAAGATGTACATTTTTAGACATCAGGACGCCTTTTCCTTTTGGCTGAGACAAAGGGCAATGGATGACTTGATTCAATCGGTTGAGTGTCACTTCCAAGGCCTTGTCTCCTTTGTTCTGGGTTTTTATCAGGAATCCTGAGTCTGTTGTCTTCCTCTCCAGCCTCCAGTTGCTCTAGCTCCTTTAGAAGAAGTTTTCTGAAGTTGACGATGTTGACATTTTTGCTGGATTCCAAAGCTTCAAGGACAGATTTAATCTCTTGAATGTTGGCTGTAGCAAGTTGTGACCAGTGGAAGGTAATGATCTCCCCCTTCTTGTTTTTGAACTCAACACCCATGGGGCTTGTGATCATTTTTGGATATTCTTTGAATCCCTTCACTGGTGGCACTTCCCTTACTGCAGCATTCCCATCATCAACTCTGGTTTCTTCAATCTCCTTTAGCACTCTCTAAATCAGCAGGATTCTGAACTGGATGACATGTTCATTTTTGTGATAAGCAATTTGGCTTAGAACATGCATCGCTTCCTCCAGGTCGAGCCCATCAACGTCTTTGATCTTTATGCTTTTCTACTGCCCATCAGTGGACTTATAGAATAATTTCAATGGCCTTTCCAAGGCTGTGGGCAGGCTCCTTTCATCGTTGATGGCTCTCCTCAGCTTGTCGATCATCCCCCTTAAGTCTCTGTTAGCCGCCGAAGATTTGGAAATCAGGTTCAGCATCAATCCTAGTTGTTCAGCATCCATTCTCCTAAACCAGTCCATTGTAACATTGAATTGAGACCCACTTTTTTGTTGCACTATTATCAGCTGATCCCTTTTATTGTTGAACCTGACATTTATACTTTTTATTGAGAACATAAATGTCAGGTTTTTGCACCTTTCTTCTTTGAGGGATTCAACAAGGGTGGGTAGACCATATGCTGTGATTATAGGAGAAGGTGCTTGATCCTTGCCTTTAGATGACTTAGGTTTGGTGGCATCAGGGTCATCGGTTTTGTCTTGGTTCTTATCCCCTGATGCACCTTTTGGATTCTGAGATCTTTTTGGCTGAGGTTTCCTGGAGGTCCTAGGCCTTACACTCTTTTTCTCCTTTTCTTCTTTATGTTCCTTTGCCATTTCCCTCTCTTCTTCTTCTTGAAGTTGTTGTGCATAGAGTGCATCAGCTTCTATGAGCTTTTTGTCCTGAGGGTAGACCAGCTCCACTTTCCCGTCAATCATAACTTCAACAGGAGTTGGAAAATGGGCTGTCTTCATGGCATCTCCAAGTAGTTTAGGCCCTGATTAAGTGTTGGATTTCTTCTTTGGTTCCTCAATCAGGATGCCTTTGCCTTTGTCCTTGGGTTTAGGAGCAGGAACAGGAGCAGTCACATCCCCTGATGGTTGATTTTTTGATTTCTCAGCAACATCCCCTAACAATGGCCTAGTAGATTTCTCCCCCTTTTTGACAGCATCATCAGTGGGAGTTGAGAGTCGGGATGTGACTTGTAGAACTTGCTTCAGAGTGTCAGCTATGGATTGTTGTAGAGTTTCCATGCTGGACAGTTGAGTGGCGAGATCAGTAAGTTTCTTGTCCACATTGTCAGCTTGCTTCTTCATCCAGAGTAGAGTCTGGCTGGTCACTAAGGAGTCGATAACTTCTTGTACATTGTTGATTTTATTTGTAAAGTGTGTATAGAGCTTCTTGTTCTCAATATCTACAGACTGACCAATCATGATCTGTGATTTTAACACTTTGATCAAGATTGGATTAGTGATCCTTGTGAGCTCTTGCTTGAGTAACTATATAGTGTCCACCATTTGATTTTGTTGAAAGTACAAATCAACTCCAATGAACTGGGAAAAATCATCTGTTGGAGCATCATCTTCATCACTTTCAGAACTTGTATTATTTACAGTTTCTGTATTTTCTCTCTGTTCTTTATTTACAAGGATCTCATCCTCATCTCTCTCAGGCTCTCCTTTTTCTGTGCCTACTAAGGCATCACTCATATACTCTCCTTTTTCTTTGTCTTCTAAGGCAGTACTTTCATCCTCTCTTTTTGCCAAAGTCCTCTCGGGGGTTTAACTTTGCCTCTTTTCACTAAGTATTTTCTCAGCCTCACTCAAAATTGTCCTAGAAGGGCTCCTATGGGCTGTGAGATCAGCTTCTGTGACCAGCTCAAGTAAGTTATGTATATTTACTGGTTCCACAGAAGTGATAGGAGAAGGAGTGGAAGTAATATGTGTATGTACAATTGGAGAAGTGTATGTCTCTATAGAAGAAGTATTTACAATTGGAGGAACATAAAGACTTATTGATGTTGTATATACATTAGAGGTTATGTCCCCTGTTTGAGCAATAGTGATTGTATCAAGGAAAAATGAGTCAACCATTTGAGTGTGGTGACTATCAATTACTGTGTCAGGGAGTGTTGGCTCCTCCACGAATTGAGAAAATGGAGAATCTGATCTTATGACACTCAATGTTTGTGTCATAATATCTGAAGAAATTTGAGGAACAGAGAAAGAAGGAAGTGATGTAGAAGGGAGTGTTGGTTGAATCACTGAATGAGGAGGTGATTCATCAAAAGATGCTGTAGAAGAATGCTTATGACTCATGTTGATCTTATTAAGAAGCTTCTAAGTGTATGCACTCACTGTGCTAGATATCTGCAAGTGGCTCTTAGAGACCCTGATGTTAGTTTCATCAGAGTCCATGGTCAATGTATGTGCCTCATTCAACTGTGTCCCTAGTTGGGGACTATTTTCAATAACTAATTCCTTTTGAGAGGAACTAGTTAGAAATATGTTTAATTCCTTATCAAAAGCAATATCCTTTTGAGAGGATACTGCCTGGTCAGGCTTTTGGGTAACACTCGTGGCTCCCTTATTCTTCTTACACCTGTAGCCAATCACTCTCTCTCCTTGCTCCCCCTCAGTTGATGTCGTAACTTCACTGGGTTTTCTTTTAATCCCAATAGTCTTTTGGGAGACTATGGGTTGGGCTATAGAGAGTGGTTGTGTTCTCTGCCATAGTAGATAAAGGTTAAGAATTTACAGGTTGGGAAGTAGATGGTGAAGAAGTATGTACTACCTGTACCATATGCAGTGGAAATGAAAATGGTTCGGCTGTGTATGATTTCTTCATTATTTCTGCAAACAATTTCTTTGTTTACTTGTATGTCTATACAGTACTATCATTCTCAAAAGAAAAATCAGTAATTTGTTCTTAATAATCATATACAAAAATCTAGCATAATAAATTTCTGATTTCCTAGAATTAAAACTACCTAATTTATTTACAAGGTCATCAAAAATTAATTTACCTATATTTATATTTACATTTCTAATTATTGCAAATGCTATTTTCAAAGTTAAGGAGGTAATTATCTCAAAGTTAGAACACTTACCTGAAAACACCTTGGTGATGGTGTCGAAGAGGTAAGAGATCTCTCCCTTCACGTTGACCCTCTTGAGGTCCTTGAACTTTAATGTTGTGGTTGGAGCAACATTGTAGCCCAGTTCCCTCAAAAAATCAAGCAGCGCAACATCGGATGGTACTTCCACAAGATTTTGGGTAGGTAGTCCCAGAGCAAAATTAATTCTGAAAGGGGTTATTTTTCCCTTTTCAGAAGAAATTTTGAACAAGATTCCCTTTACCACGCCATCCCTTGTCGTGGAGTACGTGAACTTCACACTTGTCCAAAGTTGCGACAGTGCTTCCCCCGACATTTCTTCATCAGTAAATATTGCTCTACTATACTCAGATTTGAGTAGATAGTTTATCATCGGTTTGAAGCAATCATTTACCTCGTCAATGTCTAAGAAACCCACATAGTTTGTGGGTGGAACCACTAGATTTCCTCGAAGTTGTTGAGCGTTGCTGGATGCCATTGATGCTGTTGAAGGTTTGAAGTTCTAGGGTTTCTGTGAAAATGAGAGAGAGAAAGAAAGAAAACTCGAGCAAATATCAGAGAAGGATTAAATGAGTTAAGGTGTTTAGATTAAAGGAGAGATAGAGTATAAATACCCGCGTGTTGACGTTTGAAAACTGCTCTTGAAAACACGCAATCAAGAAGTCATTTCAGTTATGTGATGACACGTCATCAGTGAGAGAAGAACATCCTGATGAGTTGTTATCACTTAACTGACTGTAATCCCCTGATGCAGTTAAAAACATTTTACCTTACCCTAATGCTCTTTGTATGTACATACCCTGATACTGATACATATGTCGGATGTCCTGACGCTGATTCAAAAGTAAGATACCATGACCCTGATGTACGAGCCTGATACCCTGACCCTGATGCACGAGCCTGATACCCTGACCCTGATGTGTGAGCCGGATACCCTGACCCTGATGCGTCTTGACGGAAACCCTGACCCTGATGCATCAGTCAAAAATAAATACAACCAAACAAAAATACAAAGTATACAAGTATACATATACATATTTATAGTTATAACATATATTATCACATATCAATTAATTTCATCAGGAACTTATGATATGAGTTAGGAGTACCACAACTTAGACATTTGACCCTGACCCTGACGCATAGTTCACCATTCCCAGCTTTCCCACAAGAATGAAAAACGTGGCTTCATCAAGAGCTTTGGTGAATATGTCTGCCAGTTGCTGGTTTGATGGCACAAACTGTAGTTCAATGGTTCCATTCATAACATATTCCCTGATAAAATGATATCTGATTTCTATATGTTTGGTTCTAGAATGTTGCACAGGATTTTTAGCAATGGCAATGGCACTAGTGTTGTCACACCTGATTAGAATATTGTTGAAGTTCAGGCCATAATCCATTAACTGATTTTTCATCCATAGAATTTGTGCACAGCAACTTCCATCTGCAATATATTCAGCTTCAGCAGTTGATGTTGAAATTGAGTGTTGCTTTTTGATGAACCAAGATACAAGCCTTCCTTCTAGAAACTGACAGCTTCCTGTTGTACTTTTTCTGTCAATTCTGCATCCTCCAAAGTCATCATCAGAATATCCTATCAATTCAAATCCAGACTCCTTTGGATACCAAAGTCCCAACTCTGTAGTGCCCTTGATATATCTCAAGATTCTTTTCACTGCAATGAGATGAGATTCCTTTGGGTCAGCTTGATATCAACATGTTGCAAACATTAGATCAGGCATGCTTGCTGTTAGATATAGCAAAGATCCAATCATTCCCCTTTAAGTCTTCAAATCAACTTTCGTTCCGTTCTTATCAGGGTCAATCTTGGTTGCAGTGACCATTGGTGTCTTTGCTACTTTTGAGTCCTCCATATCAAATTTCTTGAGAAGTTCTTTGACATATTTTGTCTGATGAATGTAAATTCCATCTGTGACTTGTTTGACTTGCAATCCCAAGAAATATGATAACTCACCCATCAAGCTCATTTCATACTTGCTTTGCATGAGTTTGGAGAACTTTTCACACAGTCTAGTGTCAGTGGATCCAAAGATAATATCATCAACATATCTGTTCTCATCAGGAGTTGCTTTGCTATAAAAACATGAGGCTTCATTTGCTGAGTCAAAGTCAGCAACATAAAGATCTCTTTTCCTAACCCCTAATAATACCAGTTTCTCATCATTTTCATTGGAGATTAAACATATATCCCTTTTGAAAGAAATGATGAATCCCTTGTCACGTAGTTGACTTATGCTCAATAGATTGTGTTTTAGCCCATCAACTAGTGCTACATCTTCAAATGAGACATCCTCATTTGCTACTTTGTCATGACCAAGTTTCAGTCCTTTGTTGTTGTCACCAAAAAAGATCAATAGACCAACCTTCTCATGGAACTCTGTGAGCAGGGCTTTGTTTCCTGTCATGTGTCTTGAGCATCCACTGTCTAGAAACCAGACTTACTTGACTTTGACTTTTCCCTACACACATAAAACATTTAATTTTTTTTTTGTACCCAAGTGGATTTGGGTCCTCTAGGTTTAGTCACAAGTAATGGTAAAACAGCTTTTTCATTACATTTCACTTTTGGTTTAGGCAATTTATGTACTTTCTCCTGTTTAGGAGCTTCACTAGATGCTTTAGATTTATCAACTACTTTCTTTTTTTGTTACCCTTAGAGGTGCATGCATGAATAGAAGTTGATTTAATTAAATCATTAGCATATAAAATTGTGTCAGACAAAATCTATGACTTTTATTTGCATTAAAAGATAAGTGATTAAATTTCCACAATCACAGAACACTTTCCTAGGGGCTTCAGAGTTAGGAGCAAAGTTACTAGTTTTGTTCACTCCTATCTTATCATTCCTATTCTTTTTCTTGTCCCCTGATAGGCCTTTATCCCTTAAAGAGCTTCGAAGGCCAGATGCACTCATATCCCCTGATGACTGTGTACCCACTGATGCATACCCAAGCTCCTTCCTCGTGGGGACTTTGAGTGTTTTGGCAAGAACAGGCTTCTTGCCACTTCCACAGCTCGTGGAAGCTTCACTCATTTGGAAAACATTCCCTTTTTCTAGCTTGGTTACAGCCTTAACAAACTTGACAGGTTGCATAAGCCTTTTACCAAAGCTAGCTACATTTTCAACCTCAGTAGAAGGTTTCTTCGGATGAGTCTACTCATAGCCTAAACTAGTTTTAGAATCACTTTTTCTATTGTTTAGTTGATCCACCAATTTTTTGCTAGACTTCATTCCATTTTCTTATGATATCCTCCTTTTTTTTAGCTTTTTAGAGGTCCATTCTTCCCTTTTGATGGCACAGTCTAGGAGATTTCTAGTCCTGTTGAGTTCTATTTCTAGATTTCCAAACCTAGTCAATTTTGATTCTAAAAAAGTGTTTTTGGTTGTTAAAAAATGTGTCATAAAGGTCTCTTATCTCACAAGTAATTTCCTTAATAGTTTTGAAATAATCAGTTTGGACTTGTTAGGAGAAATTTTTAGACTTATTTGTGAGTTGCTGCTATCAGTGGATGAGGTCATCAGGGCTAGGTTAGCATATTCCTCAGTTTCTTCTTCATCTCAGTCAACCTAGTCCTTTCCCTCAGCAATGTAAGTTTTCCCCTTCTTGATGACATTAAGAAGGTCAAAGTATTTTTCTTTTTTTGTAGTCCACAATAGCATCCTTCCGTTTGGACTCACCTTCATTTTTGGCCTTGCGGCACTCATTTGCAACGTGGCCTAACTCATTGCATTTATAGCACTTTATTCTAGATTTGTCAATGAAGTTATTTGTGCTACTAGGTTTCCTTGCTGAAAATTTCTTTATTCTATTTGTCTTTTGGAATTTTTGCTTGGAAAACCTTTTTGCAAGAAAGGCCATTGTTTCATCCATCTCTTCTAACTCTTCTGGGTTAATGGAACTGTTATCTTATAGAAATCTTGAATTAATCGACGATAGTATCCTGCTAACCCTAGAAACTTTGTACTTCAGTTGGTGTTTTTGGTTGTGACCAATTAATGATGGCTTCGACCTTTATGGGATCAACCAAAATTCCAGATTCATTGATTACATGTCCCAAAAAATTTACTTCCCTTAACCAAAATTCACACTTTGAAAGTTTGGCGTAGAGTTTCTCTTGGCTTAGTATTTCCAGTGCTATTCTTAAGTGTTCAACATGTTCTTCTTTCATTTTGGAGTAAATGAGGATGTCATCGATAAACACAATGATGCACTTATCCAAGTATGACTTAAAAACTCGATTCATCAGATCCATAAAGACAGCTGGGGCATTGGTAAGTCCGAATGGCATTACTATGAATTCATAATAACCATATCGCATTCTAAAAGCTGACTTAGGGACATCTTTAGTCTTAATTTTTACTTGATGATATCCTGATCTCAAGTCATTTTTTAAGAAATACCTCACCTCCTTGAGTTGATCGAACAAGTCATCAATCCTAGGTAAAGGATATCGGTTCTTCACCGTTACCTTGTTTAATTCTCGATAATCGATGCATAACCACAATGATCCATCTTTCTTCTTTACAAATAAAACAGGTACTCCCCAGGGTGAAACACTTGGCCTAATGAATCCTTGATCCAGCAACCCTTGTAGTTGTATCATAAGTTCTTTTAATTCTGAAGGGGCCATCCTATAAGAAGCTTTGGAAATTGGAGCAGTTCCTGGTACTAGCTCAATTCCAAATTCAACTTGTCTATCTGGCGGTATACCTGGTAATTCCTCAGGAAAAATATCTCCAAATTCCTTTACTATAGGAATATCTGAAATCTTTTATCTTTCTATCCTCTGGTCATAAACATGAGCTAAAAATCTTTCACATCCCTTGCGTAACATTTTATTAGCTTGTAACATTGTAAAAAGGTGAGAGGGTTTAGTAGACTTACATCCATGGAATAACACTCTACTGTTTGAGGGTGTTCTTAGGGAAACCTTCTTTTTCCTGCAATCTATGTTAGCTTGGTATTGATGTAACCAATCCATGCCTAGTATTAGATCAAACTCCCCCAAAGGAATGGGTATTAAGTTTGCAAGGAAGTCATGCCTTCCTATTTTTATACCACAATTAGGTAGTACATTCTTGGCAATGTACACCTCTTGATTAGCCACCACAACCTCTAAAGGTGTTTCTAAACATTCAAGAACAAAGTTCATATCCTTAAGAAAACGTTCAACTATGAAGGATCTAGTCGCACTAGAATCAAATAAAGTATGTACTTCAACTGAATTAACTAGTATAATACCTGCAACCATGTTCTCAGACTGCAGTGCATCCTGCACAGTCATATTGTAAGTCCTAGCTTGTGGTCGACTAGCTATTGTGCTAGGTCCTGCCAATGGTAGTTTACCCTGACTCTTTCTCTGAGAGCATGAAGTGAAAATGTGACCTTCCTGGCCCCAACTAAAACATGTCCTTATAGTTGTCACAACACGGCTGGTACCTTGCGGTTGCAGAGGATACCTAAGTTGGGAAACGATTGGTGTTTGATTTGGGCAATTAATGGCGGTATGCCCAGATCAACGGCATCTAAAACACAAATCAGTTCCTACTAAACACTGAGAAGTTTCATGGTTCCTTCCACATTTACCACAAACTATAATCCTTCTTTTGTTCTCACTTAACTCCATACTGAAATTCCTTTTTCTATTGTTTTTATGCATATTTCCTTCCTCTTGTTTCACCACAACTGATCTGGTTTGTGATTTTCCTTGTCCTTCATTCCTTTGATTAAGATTGCTATTAAAATAATTCCCTTTCCTTTTTCCTTCCTTGCGTTTCTCCCAGTTGAATTCCCGGAGTAGCTTGCCACTTTTCTCTGCTACCTTTGTCCTTTGAACAACTTTAGCATAGTTGTCCAGGCATAAAATAGCATTCTTATCATACAACCATGGATTCAAACCGTGTTCAAACCTTCTTGTCTTTCTTCTCTCAGTATCTACCAAATGTGGGGCATACCTTTGGAGTTCATTAAACTTCTTTTCATATTCTTCCACAGTCATGTTTCCCTGTCTTAACTCTAAGAATTTCTTTTCTAGCTCATCCACAGCACTAGTTGGAAAGTATTGGTTATAGAAAAATACCTTGAACTAAGGCCAGGTAAGAACTTGATCAACCTCAGAGGCTGCTTGTTCATTCATATATGCCAATCTCCTAGTCATTTCTAATTGTTAGGTATTTTCCCACCAATAGTTAGCTTCTCCTTTTAATAGATATGTAGCATATTCTGCCTTAAGGTCATCAGTTATTCCTGAGATACGAAAAGCTTTCTCTACTTCCTTAATCCAAATTTGAGCTACAGTGGAACCTCCGTCACCATTAAAAGTAAGTGGACAACTATTAGAAAAATCTTTAAATGTCACCATTCTAGGTTGTACTTGAAATGGCAGTGCTAGATTGTTGTTACTTTGGGAGGCTTCCTTAATCATATTTACCAACAAGGCAATAGGATTTTCCTGATTACTTTTCCTTGATTGTTACTCGGATTGGGGCTTTCTTGATCAGCTGGGTTAGTATTTTTGTTCAGACGAGGTTGAGATCTTCTTTATGGGGCCATTTCCTATAAGTCAATGAAAATACAAAATTTACTATTAAAAGTTTTCTCTTTCTTCTTTAAAGAATAACATATAAGAAAAGGAAAGGAAATTTCCAAATTGAACCATCCAAATATAATAGATAACAAAAGTTACATCTTATCAAATTTATACATTAGGACTCTTTACTAAAAAGTCAGGAAAACTTAAAACAACATCTACAACAGCAGGTGCCTAATACAAAGGTTGTAAATTGAGTTTATCCATCACTCTTCGTGCAAAATAGCACGCTTCTTCGACCTTTTTTATAAGGTTATACATTAAATTATCTTGATCTGCCAGAGTGGGCTGCGCAAGCTTGAGATACTCACTGACTGAGATCAAAACTTCTGTCAAAGTCTCGGTAAGGACCAAGGATACATCTTAAAATGATACCTTCCAAAGATCCAACAGTCTACTAGTCCTTTGATGAGCCAACGACTGTCACATCATAGTGATATTGCATATTGCCAACTCTGCTTGTGTCATACGGGTTCTGCGTTGGAGGTAATAACAGAATCCATTTGGGAAAGGTAAGGGCATTGGATTTTCTGGTGGTGGTGCAGCAGGTGCAACATTTGATAAGGTGACTGGTGAAGAGACAACATGTGGTGTGTCTGATACTGCAAGTAGTATGTGCTTAGCGGTAGGGGAACCTCTTATTTGAGAAGGGCCCAAGAGTGAAGAACCTGTTTGGTTATATAGTGAGAAAGTGTTAGGTCCCAAAGGGTAAAAATACTAGAAGGGGGGTTGAATAGTGTTTTTAAAAAATTAAGTCTTTACTTAGAAAACCTTACTGAATTAAAAGTCTTCTTGCTTATAAAAAGGTTTCTTAAGATTTTCAAAGGATTTAGCAGCGGAATTGTTTTAAGCAAGGAACCCCTTAGATTTTAACTCAAAAGTTAATGGCTTAAAGTAGCAAAGATAGTAAGTCCTTGCTGAACAAGTTCAGCAGGACTAAAGCAAAGCACAGCAAAGAAAGGAAGCAATATAAAAGATAAGCAGGAGAAGAGAATTTTTATAGTGGTTCGGAATAATCCTACTCCACTCTTCTTCTCTTTTACTTGAGAAGGCTATCACTATAATCTGTTCACACAGAACAATCAGCAAGAGGACACTTAGTCCAATTTACAATGGGTCACTTAGACCTCTTTAGCAGGACACTTAGTCCAATTGTCACACAGACACTTAGAAGATTTCAGAAAATCTTGCTTGCTATCTTCAAGTAGAAGGCTCCTTGGTTGAGCAGATAGATAGCACTTGTTCAAGCTTTATGATGTCTTGCTGTAGCCTTTAAGATGTCAGAGAGTTTTTGCTCAGAGGTAGTTGGTTCATTGATTGTTAGTCATAAATGAAATTTATGACTTCTATTTATACTCCTCCAAAGAATCTATCCGTTGGAAATTTGAAATATATCCGTTGGAGTGTACTGCCCTTGATGTGACTTGTACCTTTTCAGCAGTCCTTGCTTAGTTCAAAAAAGTTAGCCGTTTTTCTGTCTTCTAGTGCCTTTCAGCAGAGAATCCTAGAAGTTGACTAAGCAGGGAATAAGATAGCTTCTCTGACAATCTTCACTTTGATAAGCAAAGGATCTTGCTTACTAGTCCTTGCTTATTTCCATTCTAAGCAGGACTATACTTGTAAAATTCTTCGTCTTCAGAATCCTTCATAGCAGGCTTATCAGTAGACTTCAATGGTGATCAAAGGTCCTTGCTTAACTACAAATTATATCCACCTAACATGTTGGATATTTTTCTAAGTCCTTTTACATTGTCTAAGCAAGGACTATATTACATCATCAATTCTTATAAATCAAACACATAAGCAAAGATAATATAAGCAGGGGTGCAACAACAGAAAGGACTCTTCATATGAACTAAGAAATTTGACCCTTTAAATGGGTTGGTTGGGTTCTGCTTAATTCCTTCAGAGTCTGCAAGGTTCTCATTATTTTTGTCTGAATCTCGAGGTCTTTCAAAACGAAAGACCTGAGTTGATCTAACCACTCTTTTGCGGGGAGTCACTCGCCAGCATGCACCTGACAATCTACGATTGACATTTGAAAGATGGTGTCTACCAGACATGGAAGGACGGGTAACATTACTATCAGGGGTATGCTCATTCTCTAAGCTTTTAATCATAGGTGCCTTGCCCTTATCTACATGTCCTGGAGTGGGTGGGATCATCTATAAAAGAAACATAACTTGAATCAATATAGAACTTAACATGAGGGTTTAACATAAATACTAGTACCGTGAAATGGTGTGCAATACTCTTAAGATGAATTCTCCTATCTCATAACCTTATATTTCATCTAATAACCCATGAACAACTGAAGATCAGCCTAAACATCTATCTTTTATTCAACTTTTCTTATTCTTTCAGTCATTTCCTTTCCTTCCTAAAACCTGAATTATATAATCCAGTAGAGAACATGGCTCATAACTGGTGCTTGTCTCTGATACCAATTGCGGCGGCCCCAGGAATCCCCCAAAGTCGGGCCTCGGGCACTATCAGCAATTTGGGTGACAAACCCCCAAGGTCCCCAAGCTGGAACCTTGGGCTTCGCCAGGGAACACAAAACAACAACATAATAACGCTAAATACATCATAGCCAAGCATTAACATAAGTAGAACGAGAAATATATTCTTAGATACATAATGTTCATAACTTAGAAGTTTACAACCTCTTACAAAACCTCAAAATTCAAATAGACAGTCTGCAGCGAAAACAAAACTTTAGATGACCCATCTGGCCTTACAATCTAAACATTTTTATGATGACCTCTCGTTTCACTTTCCCTCTAAAGGCCGTCCATAGGAGAGATATTAAGAAGCTCTCACTATGTCATTTCCTCTTTTCCTTTATTAGGCAACTCGGCCTTCCTGACATAACCTGTAAAATATTTCATAACATTCCGCATGAGCGTTTACGCTCAGCAAGTATATATTCATAAGCAAGAAGAATAGATAATTCAAAAGCTTTAATATTCATTGAGGTTGGGCGAAGCAATGCCAACACTCCTGATAAATCAATAATAATGGCGACTACCAAAAACTTTGGTGTGCTCAACCAATTAAGAGCGGCGACAACCAATAACTTTTGTATATATATCCATATGGAACATGCTCGGGTGCGCATACAAGTTCACGACCTGCAACACCCTTACATCATCTTTTGGTGAGCTAGCGAGTTTTAAACAGCTAGCAACCACCCAATAATACATAGCTCAAACATCAACATCTTTTCACGTACATGGGATCAATGATCGTATGTCATTTAATCATAAAAAGAAATCAATATCTTGCATAGGCATTAATATCATTCATTTACGTAAATTGAAATAATGATTCTATGTAATCAGTAAGAAAGGAAGTGGAATAAGTATATACTTGCCTTGGTCCTTAGCTAGTTTCTAATCTTAAAAACCGGTGCGTGGGAGGTTCTGTAAAATATGATTGTTGGTATAATGTGAAAAATCCATCTTTTGAAAGATAATATAAAACTGTGAAAAAATAGGGAATGATCATCAATGACTGAATTAACCATCAGGGGATTAATCATCTATCAGGGGATGGTCTTTGATTATCAGGGGATGATTTCTCGGCCATCAGGGAATAACTTTTGACCATCAAGGGATAATTCACCCGTTAGAGAATAGTCATCAGGGAATGACTTACCCATCAGGGGATAATCTTGTTCATCGCCAAATTCGTCGGGTGACAACTTCTTCAACGCCGAACTCCCCAAGTCATCACTGAACTCATCAGTGGATGATTTGTCCAGCGCCAAACTCCTCGGTAGAATAAATGTTTAGCGCCAAACTCACTTGTTCAGCGCCAAACCTATCGGCGACAAATCATAGATGTTCATCAGAGACTAACATCATTAGTCATCAGAGACTAACTTTTACCCATCGGAGACTATTGACGTCATCAGAGACTAAACTTAGCCTGTCAAAGACTAAGTTTATCTCATTAGAGACTAATGTTATCTCGTCAGAGACTAGCATTAACTCATCAGAGACTAATGTTATCTCATTAGAGACTAATATTAACTCATCAGAGACTAATGTTATCTCATCAGAGACTAACATTAGATGTTGTCTCCATTTCGATGGAAGGCCTTACATGAATAAACTCAACCTAGGATGCCTTATGAACATGAATATGCAAATGGACGCAGCCTTTCCTTTAAAGCTTTATTCCTTCTTGGAAACTTAGCACATACAGCTAATACTCTCGGATGCTATGCAAGAAGGAAAAACAGAGGAGAACATAAGATTCTTACCTCTTGACTTGACGAAAGGGATTAAAGCTTGTCTGAAAGTAATGGTCCGAAAGAAAGAACTTGAAATTATATGAAGAGGGTAAGTTTAGAGAAGAACTTTAGAAAAGAAATTTTTAGAAAAGAGATTAAAATTTTATCTCCGAATGAGGTATTTATAGAGGTCAAGAGCAGTAGGCTAAGATTATGTTTGGAGTAAAAATACTCATCATAACTCTTTAACAGATAACAACAAAATAAGCAGTTGCTGTCACACATGCATATAAGCTTCATTAACTAATAATACACAAGCAGCTTATTAATCAAACAACAAACGTACTTATGAGATCATTTCCCTTACATATGCAATTTAAGTTATTTTGAATGAAACTTGCTAACCTTCACACTTGTATTCCTTTTGGTAACTTACGAACACTACTAATACATACATTGTTTGCACTATCTAAGACATCAAAATCATAATATTAACTATACCCATAAGAAATTAATTTCCTAATACAAATATGAGCGGAAAAATTAATTATAGACAAACTAATTTTTAGGTCGTCACAATAATTATACAATATTATCTATTATTAGCATAAATGTTTTGAGGTATCTTTTAAGTTTTCATAGTCTTTTCTAAGGAATCGTGAATTTTCTTGCTAATATGGTCTTATCTTCATCTTTGTTAGCAGAGATTGAGTCCAAATTTGTTGCTTGCTTAGGTTCAGCAACCTTTAAGTCTATTCCATTATCCCTCTTCTTTTGGGTTTTATTGTAGCTTCTTTCAGAGCAATCTTCATTTCATAGGTCAACAGATTCTCGAAGTTTCTAAAGATCAATGTTGTGAAGGCTCCTTAATTCTTTCATAACAGTGGTTTTGGGAGTCACATTGTCTTGGAAAGGATCTCATAAAATTTAAGTTTATATTCTTCTTCTCATATGTCTTTCTAAATGCTCGAAGGTTGTTGAGCAACACAGTGAATCTTTCACACATAGCTTTAAAGTTTTTACGTTGCTGCTGAGTGAACATCTCATATTGTTGAAGGGGGATTGAATACAAACCACAAAATTCTTTCAAACTTTATGAGTTGAGCGAATATACTGTATTGAAAGTTACGAAATTAAAAGAATACAATATATCACAAATACTTCTGAACTTTTATTAATCAATGAAAGATTACAAAAGCTCACCGGTGTAGATGACCAGCTTCTAAGAACTTTGTTCAAAGAAAAACAGTTGCATTCTAGAAAATGATTTCTAACTTCTCAAGTTCTAATAACTTGTTGTTCTCTCTGTATCTCTCTTGATATTTAACCTTCTTATGAAATGATACAAGTTCTCTCTTTCTGTAAATACATTACAGTTGTTATCTCTCAATTTTTCTCTCAATATGTATAGAGATGTATTTGATGCTCTAAATTGTTGCTCTGAGATATATTTTACCTCAGCTGCCCTGTCTCTATTTATAGACACAACTCCCTTGCTCTCCAAGTTTCTTCTTTGGGCTGCCTCCAAAGAAAAAATAATCAGATTATAGAATTGAGTGTTGGTTGTTACTCTTGAATAGAGAAAATAAGAGCATTAATTTGAGACTCTGTGTATACATTCTCAGTGATGGGTTGATCATTGATCAGAACCTGTTTCTTCTTCTTCCGCTGATAGGTATTTAAAGATGTGATCATGGTAGACTCAAATACATGTGTCCTTAGAGGTGAACTATTTTCAATAGATACAGCCTTTTGAGAGGTTGCACCTAGAGATATGTTTTTTCCTTTTACTCTCAATATCCTTTTGAGAGAATATTAAGCAGTCTCCAAGGGTTCTCATTGTTCCTTAGTTCTTCCTTATAACTTCCTCTAAATGCTCAACCTCCCCCTTAGCTATTGCTAGTTGAGGTTGTTTTCTTTTTACAACCTTTATCTTTTGAGAGATAGAGGAGGTGACTTTTTTTTATAGATTTATATTTAGAGGGTTTTGCTACTTGGGTAAAAGAAGTTGGATCATTACTGACATCCTTCATTGTAGCAGAATTTAGAAGAAACAAAGAATAAAGTAGTAGAGAGTTAAGATAATACCTGAATCAGTTATTACAAGATCCTTAATTAGATGATGAACATTAAACATAAGGAATCCTACATAGTATATTAGTTTCTCCACTATAAATAATCAGGGAGTAATTATCCACTGACAGTTCAACTGGTGGATGATAATTAGCCACTGCTACATCATCATTAGTTGATAATTATCTTTTTATAAGAATAATTATTGATGAATGTTTCTCAATATAATTATTTGTTGATCAATTAATTTGTCAAAAGATAACTCCTATTGCTTCAATCAGCTATTAATTAGTCTTTGAAACTAAGTCATCAGAAAATAATTAATTACTGCTACTCTTAAGCAGCCTTGCACAAAATTTTCAAAGATTTTATTCACCAAAATTGAGCGTACCTAGCTCACTTACCAACCTATTAAAGGTGGCTTGATCCAATGGTTTGGTGAATATGTCTGCAAGCTGCTTCTCAGTGGGAACAAAATGAAGTACACCGTACCATTCATCATATGTTCTCTGAAGAAGTGGTAAATGATGTCTATATGTTTTGTTTTAGAGTGTTGCACAGGATTCTCTATAATGGGAATAGCACTAGTGTTGTCACAATAAATAGGAATTTGATTATACACCATACCATAGTCCATTAGATGATTTCTCATCCATAAGATCTGAGCACAGCAACTCCCAGCAACAATGTATTTAGCTTCAGCTGTTGACGTTGACACAGAATGTTGTTTCTTACTAAACTATGATACAAGTTTGCCTCTAAGAAATTGACAGCTTCATGTTGTGTTTTTCCTGTCTAGTTTGCAACCTGTATAATCTGCATTTGAATAGCCTATTAGTTTGAATCTAAATTCTCTAGGATACCAAATACCAAGATTTGGAGTACCCTTGAGATATCTAGATATCCTTTTAACAGCAATCAAATGAGATTCTATAGGATCTGCTTCGAATCTAGCATATAAACAAGTTGAAAACATTATATCAAGTCTACTTGTAGTAAGATATAAGAGTAAGCCTATCATGCCTCTATAACTTGAAACATCAACCTTCTTACCAGTTTAGTCTTTATCAAGTTTAGCGGTTGTTGTTATTCTTACCAGTTGAGTCTTTATCAAGTTTAGTGGTTGTTGCTATGAGAATTTTAGAATTTGCAACATCTTGTAAATTAAATTTCTTTAAAAGGTCTTTTACATATTTTGTTTAACTAATGAAAATTTCATCAGTGGTTTGTTTATCCTGTAAATCTAAAGAAAAAGTTAATTCTCCCATCATGCTCATCTCAAAGCTACTTTGCATAAGCTTAGAAAATTTAGAGCATAAGCTCTCATTAGTAAAAACCAAATATACTATCATCAACATAGACTTAAACAAGTATTATGTCACCAGCATATTTTCTATGAAATAAAGTTTTATCTATGACACCTCTAGTAAATTTATTTTCATTTAAAAACTGAGATAGAGTATCACATCATGTTCTTGGTGCTTATTTAAGTCCATAGAATACTTTGTCTAACCTGTAGACATGATTGGGAAATTTCTAATCTTCAAAGCCATGAGGTGGCTGTACATACACCTCTTCTTGTAGTTTCCCATTTAGAAAGGCACTCGTTACGTCCATTTGATACACTTTGAAATTTGCATGAACAACATATGCAAAGAATATCCTAATTGCTTCCAATCTTGCTACTGGTGCAAAGGTTTCATCATAGTCAGTCCCTTCTTCTTGTGAATAATCTTTTGCAACCAGTCTGGCCTTATTCCTTGTCACTGTATGTGAGAACCCAAAAAATAAGATGAATTTTGTTGTATACTTTATTTAACCTTATGAGTAATTTTATGTATGAAAGTTTAAATTATTTTCTTTTATTATTTTATTTTTTGTTATTATTTTTGGTATGAATAATAAATTTATATCTTAAAGGAAATTTTATGGCAATGTGATGTCCAAAAGTTTTTAAATATATTTTTTGAACTCAAACCCTTTAACGATTATTTTATTATTATCATACTTCCCTTTATTTTATTCAAGCACTTATCAAGAGTAAGCATATATTTTCTCACATGGGGAAGGCAACACACGGCTACAATACCCTTTTTTTTAAACCAAAGACGGTAGTGAGACAAGAGTATTAATTACACTATGTTAGGATTGAGAGCACGTGACCCGTCAAACCAGCTAATCTACTCCAACAGTACACTAGATTGTTGGCTATGATTGATGATTGACTGACTCTAGCAGCCATTGCATCCACCCTTTCTCACCAATCACTTCTTTCTAAAGCTTGTTATTTCTTTTCATAGCCAACGACTGAAATCTATTTTCAAATAATCCAACCACTCTTGTTGCTGTGCAAGTGAGATATATATATCTTCTGGTTACAACCCTAGCCCTATTTTCATAAATTTTATATACAGCAAACCACCCACAAAATCCAGACTCACTCTCAAAGAACAACTGTCTTCCTAAAGGGACAACCCAAGCTTTTAACTTCTTCCTTGCAGCCAAAAAGGGTAACAACACTATACTAAAGCTATGCTCTGTTCCTACACTTTTTGTTCTATTATGCATGCCATGTTTGTGAACATACTAGGTTCATTCACTTCCAAAAGTATAACTTAATGAATGCTTTTAACATCTGGTATTAATGCCTTTTATTTCAAAGCTACCCAAGAGGAGAGTAAGATTGGTTGGCGACCACCTAATAGACAACCTTTAAGTACCGAACATGTCTTTTTATTAGTAATGAAAACACCATGCTTGAGTTTTCTTCAACCTGAGTCCTTAAGGTTTAGCAGTGTCTATAAGTTTTGGTAGACGATAAGAATGTTACACACTGTAGAAGAGATGTTGAGAGTTCCCCTAGTCGTGGTCACCTGGTAAAACTACCGCCCTCTGCTGAGTGATGAAGTCACCCCTGTATCGGAGACAAGTCCTAGCTTAGTCTCCGTCAACATGAAGTTTGCCTCTGACTGTGGAAATAATCCCTGGGAGATTCCAAGTTAGTCTCCAACAGTATTGGAACTTAGTCTCTGATGAAGGAAATTCCTTAATCTCTGATGGACAAATTTTGTTAGTCTCCGATGAAGGAAATTCCTTAGTCTCTGATGACAAATAAATTCCTAGTCCCTGATGAGTTCAGCGATGACTTATCGAGTTTGGTGTTGAACCACTTTTCTCCAAGGAGTTTGGCGCTAAACAAATTATCCATTGATGAGTTCAGTGATGACTTACTAAGTTTGGCGATAGCCAACAGAGTTCAACACTGAATAACCTTTCTCCGAGGAGTTTGGCGCTGAACAAATTATGCACTGACGAGTTTGACGGTAGTCAAATAATTTATCGAGGAGTTTGGTGATGATCAAGGTCATTCCCTGATGGCCGAAGATCATCCCCTGATGGTTGAGGATCATTCCCTGATGACCAAAGGTCATCCCCTGATGGTCGAAGACTGTCCCCTGACGGGCAATCATCCTGTGGAGGCCCCGAGAATCCCCCAAAGCTGAGCCTCAGGCACTGTCAGCAATTTGGGTGACAGATCCCCAAGGTCCCCAAGCTGGAACCCCGGGCTCCGCCAGGGAACACAAAACAGCAACACAATAGTGATAGATACATCATAGCCAAGCATTAACATAAGTAGAACGAGAAATATATTCTTAGATACATCACGTTCAAAACTTAGAAGTTTACAACCTCTTACAAAACCTCAAAATTCAAATAGACAGTCTGTAGTGGAAACAAAACTATAGATGGCCCATCTGGCCTAACAATCTAAACATTTCTATGGTGACCTCTCATTTCACTTTCCCTCTAAAGGCCATCCATAAGAGAGAGATTAAGAAACTCTCACTATGTCATTTTCTCTTTTCCTTTATTAGGCGTCTAAGCCTTCTTGACATAACCTGTAAAACATTTCATAACAGTCCACATGAGCGTTTACGCTCAGCAAGTATATATTCATAAGCAAGAAGAACACATAATTCAAAAGCTTTAATATTCATTGAGGTTGGGCAAAGCAATGCCAATACCTCCTGATAAATCAATAAACATGTATCATTCAGGGTTCCCGAGTGATATCAAAAGGTTAACCCTCTTTTAAATAAGTCTTGATTTGCCCTCTCTTTACCAGATAATGTATCATCTAACCAGCATGATCACTATCTGACTTCCTTTGACAATTAAATTTTATCCCAGCTGGTCAGCCTAGTCGTTTGATTACATTATTTGACATACGTAGTCACTTGCAGAAAACATTGGTCTGTGAAGGTCTGATTACCGATGCCTCGGCCTCTCATTCCCTATCATCATTGGCCAAAATGTTAGGCGAAAGCACTCAACAGCCCCCTTACTACCTATATGGATATACCTTGAAAACATTTTCTTGCTATAAAACTTTGGTGTGCTCAGCCAATTAATAGTGGCGACTACCAAAAACTTTGGTGTGCTCAACCAATTAAGAGCGGCGACAACCAATAACTTTTGTGTATATATCCATATGGGACATGCTCGGGTGCGCATACAAGTTCACGGCCTGTAACAACCTTACATCATCTTTTGGTAAGTAGCGAATTTTAAACAGCTAACAACCACCCAATAATACATAGCTTAAACATCAACATCTTTTCACGTACATTGGATCAATGATCGTACGTCATTTAATCATAAAAAGAAATCAATATCTTGCATAGGCATTAATATCATTCATTTACGTAAATTGAAATAATGATTCTATGTAATCAGTAAGAAAAGAAGTGGAATAAGTATATACTTGCCTTGGTCCTTAGCTAGTTTCTAATCTTAAAATACCAGTGCGTGGGAGGTTCTGTAAAATATGATTGTTGGTATAACGTGAGAAATCCATCTTTTGAAAGATAATATAAAACTGTGAAAAAATAGGGAATGATCATCAGGGACTGAATTAACCATCAGGGGATTAATCATCTATCAGGGGATGGTCTTTGATTATCAGGGGATAATTTCTCGACCATCAGGGGATAATTCACCCATCAGGGAATAGTCATCAGGGGATGACTTACCCATCAGGAAATAATCTTGTTCATCGCCAAACTCCCCAAGTCATCGCTGAACTCACTAGTGGATGATTTGTCCAGCGCCAAACTCCTCGGTGAATAAATGTTCAGCACCAAACTCACTTGTTCAGTGCCAAACCTGTCGAAGACAAATCATAGATGTTCATCAAAGACTAACATCATTAGTCATCAGAGATTAAACTTAGCCTATCGGAGACTAACTTTATCTCATCAGAGACTAATTTTATCTCGTCAGAGACTAGCATTAACTCATCAGAGACTAACATTAACTCATCAGAGACTAATGTTATCTCGTCAGAGACTAACATTAGAGCTTGTCTCCATTTTGATGGAAGGCCTTACATGAATAAACTCAACCTAGGATGCCTTATGAACATGAATATGCAAATGGACGCAGCCTTTCCTTTAAAGCTTTATTCCTTCTTGGAAACTTAGCACATACAGCTAATACTCTCGGATGTTATGCAAGAAGGAAAAACAGAGGAAAACATAAGATTCTTACCCCTTGACTTGACGAAAGGGATTAAAGCTTGTCTGAAAGTAATGGTCCTAAAGAAAGAACTTGAAATTATATGAAGATGGTAAGTTTAGAGAAGAACTTTAGAAGAGGAATTTTTAGAAAAGAGATTAAAATTTTACCTCCGAATGAGGTATTTATAACAGACTAAGATGAAGCCTTGAGATAAGATGATTGGTTAGTCTGGACGGTGAAATGGCTGCTCATCATAACTCTTAAACAGCTAATCAACATAATAAGCTGCTGCTGTCACACATGCATATAAGCTTCATCAATTAATGACACACAAGCAGCTTATTAATCAAACAACATACGTACTTATGAGGTAGTTTCTCTTACGTAAGCCATTCAAGCTGCTCTGAACGAAACTTGTTAATCTTCATACTTGCATTCCTTTAAGCAATTTACAAACACCACTAACACATACATTGTTTGCCCTATCTAAGACATCAAAATCATAATATTAACTATACACATAAATAAGAAATTAATTTCCTAATACAA
Organism: Centella asiatica; assembly: GCA_014636745.2. Classification (NCBI taxonomy): domain Eukaryota; kingdom Viridiplantae; phylum Streptophyta; class Magnoliopsida; order Apiales; family Apiaceae; genus Centella; species Centella asiatica. The sequence continues at coordinate 14,101,613 of CM025784.1, read as the reverse complement.
ATATGAGTGGAAAAATTAAATGTAGACAAACTAATTTTCAGGTCGTCACACATCCCCTGACGGGCAGTCATCCCCTGACGGCCATATCACATTCCCTGATGGACGAGATTGCAACACCTGATGACCACTTTTCATGCTTTGATGTTTATCCACTGATGCGCAGTTTTCCTTGAAAGTATAAAATATTATTTTCTTAAATTATTTTAAGATATTATTGAGTTTTTTTAAAACCTCAAAGGTTCAGTAGGTCATTTTTGACATTTAAAAGTTCATGGACATCACAGATGCATCTTTTCTCATATTTTTATCAAAAATATAGATTTTTTATGTTATATGCATGTTTTACAGAGTGTCTCACTCACAAGTGAATTGAGTTTGATTTTTTTTAGCTAAGTACTCAGGCAAGTATATACTCACTCTACTTTCTTTCAATTAATATGCATGATCATTCTTTCGATATGCGTAATGTATCTGAGATATTTTTTTTATGTCAGCTTTCATGATTAAATTTCTTCAAAGTTAAGTAACGTATGATCTCTTGATCCGATGTACGTGAAAATGTTGTACTAGAATCAAGCATTCTTTGGGCGAATGTTAGCTATTTAAATTCGTTAACACGCCAAAGTAAATCCTATATGGATAGAAAAGACTTAATATTTCTTTTTTCACCCCATACTTGTAAAGTATATCCGTGTGGGTAACTAAAAGCTAACGGGTTGCGTCTGCCTAGCACCCTAGGCCTAAGGATGATAGGGAATGGAAACTGAGTTATCAGTAACCGAACCCTCGCAGACTAAATGTAACGACCCGGAAAATTTGTTTATCTATAAATAATTTATTTATTCATATTATTTTCTTTTTATATATTAACGTGTACAGTTAACATATGATGTTTTTGGAATGTTTAAATATTTTGGACACATTAAAGGATTTTGTTTGTTTGGATGTTGGATTATAAGATCAGGTAAATTATGTTATATGTTGGTAACATTCATTATTGCTTGAAGAAGTCAAGCTTAGAGATCAATAAACCTCTTGCTGAAAAGAATGGCATACGTAGGAAGGATGACATCATGTGTATGTATGTAAATTTGATTAGTAAGCTGCTTTAATAGTAGGCTTATTTGCATGAAGGACATCAGGCTTATTACATGCTTAGCTGCTAGGAATCATGATGAGCAGCCGTTTTACCATCCAAGAAGGACCCAGCAACCTTTCTATAGCAAGGGTACTAACCGAGGGGGAGCCCACTCCTGCTAAGTCATCTGCTGAGATGCTAGCAATTGAGGGGGAGGACAAGGATACTCCTGCTGATGAAGAAGCACATTCTGAAGAACCTGTTGGATCCGACCCTCAACCTGCTGTCAGCAAGGTTTCTCCTACTTCACAGAAGCTTGCTAAACTCGAAGCCCAACTGGCACAAGTTTTAGCAAGACTTCCTGCTGTGAGCACTCCTGCTGCCGAAACCTCTGGTGATCCTGCCTTAGCCTCCAGACTGATCAAGATGGAGCATAAGCTTGAAAAATTGCAGCAAACGATGAATAAGCTGATTGACTTCCTCCCTATCATGGCTGATGATATCAAAAAGGGGGAGAGAGGTCATAAAGCACAGCAAGAACAAGTAGAACAAATCTTCCCAACATCTGTTGATCCTACTCCTGCTGATAAGATCCCTGATGTTGCTCCTGTTGCTATTCCAAGGAGAAAAAGACTTCCCAAGCATATCCCTGAGTCTGCTGTGCAAATCATGAATCCATCCCCGTACATGAGACTTCAGAAGGCCCTTGAAGAAGCTGATATCATTTCAATGAAGTCAGGGCCGGCTGAAAGTCTCAAGCTGATAGCAAGCATCAAAGAATCAGAATCAAGAACCAAGTAGTACGAGGTGGAAATGAAGCGACTCAGGGTACAGGAAATGCAGCTGGAGTATGACAGAAAGAAGGAAAGGATGTAGAGGAGGAAAGAAGAAAAGGAGGCAAAGAAAAGAGAAAAAGAGGCAGCAGAGGAAAAGCGAAGGCAAGACCTGCTGAAGTTTGGTAAAGGTGAAGACCAGCAGAGTTCGGAAGAACCTGCTAATGATGTATAATTGTAATTTTATTTTTGTAATTTCATTTTATCTTGTATTTCTTGATCAATCTGAAATAAAATGAAATTCTTTTTGGTTCTTGCTGTGGTGATCAAAATAACTTGTTTTGACATCATCAATTAGGGGGAGATTGTTGTTGCAACCCTGCTTATATAATCTTTGCTTAAATGTTTATTCATTATTTAGTATATAAGAATTGATAATGTAATATAGTCCTTGCTTAAATGTTGTAAAAGGACTTAGAAAAATATCCAACTTGTTAGGTGGATATACTACTTAGTTAAGCAAGGAGTTTTGATCACCATTGAAGTCTGCTGAAGAAGGTTGCTGAAGATGCAAGAAATATTCTAAGTATAGTCTTGCTTAGAATGGAAATAAGAAAGGACCTTTATGCACTTAGAATATTCCAAGTATAGTCCTGCTTAGAATGGAAATAAGCAAGGACTTTAGTAAGCAAGATCCTTTGCTTATCAAAGTGAAGATTGTCAGAAAAGTTATCTTAACCCCTGCTTAGTCAACTTCTAGGAAACTCTTTTGAAGGGCACTAGAAGACAGAAAAATGGCTATCTTTTTAAACTAAGCAAGGATTGCTGAAAAAGTACAAATCACATCAAGAACAGTACACTCCAACGAATCGATTTCAAAATTCCCAACGGATAGATTTTCTGAAGGAGTATAAATAGAAGTCATAAATTTCATTTATGACTAACCAACCAACTACCTCCAACTGCACAAAACTCTCTGACATCTTAAAGACTACAACAAGACATCATAAAGCTTGAACAAGTGTTATCTATCTGCTCAACTAAGGAGCAATCTACTTGAAGATAGCAAGCAAGATTTTTTCAAATCTGCTTAGTGTTTGTGTGACAAAATTGGACTAAGTGTCCTCCTGCTAAGTTGGTCTAAGTGATCTATTTACAATAGGACTAAGTGTCCTCCTGCTGATTATTCTGTGTGAACAAAAGTTCTAGTGATAGCCTTCTCAAGTAAAAGAGAAGAAGAGTGGAGTAAGATTATTCCGAACCACTATAAAAATTCTATCTCTACTCCTGCTTATCTTTTATATTGCTTACCTGCTTTGTTGTGCTTTGCTTTAGTCCTGCTGAACTCTTTCAGCAAAGACTTACTATCTTTGCTACTTCTAGCCATTAACCTTTGCTACAAAAACTAAGGGGTACTTTGCTTAAACAAATTCTGCTGCTAAATTCCTTGAAAACATAAGAAACTCTTTTATAATCAAGAAGTGTTTTAATTCAGTTATGTTTTCTAAGGAAGACTTAATTTTTGAAAAACATTATTCAACCCCCCCCCCCCCTCTAGTATTTTTACCCTTTGGGACCTAACATGTTCTTTTGTCAATTATTGACGGTGTCCGAAGTCCGGTAAGGGATTTTCGGGGCCGTCACACTGTATCAGCTTCATCCAGCTTGTTTTTGAAAATCCATTTAGTACCAATGATAGATTTATTATTTGGTTTTGACACTAGTCTCCAGACTTTGTTTCTCTCAAATTGATTGAGTTCCTCTTCCATAGCAATTATCCAATCAACATCCAGTAATGCCTCCTTAACCTTTTTAGGTTCAATCTTTGACAAAAAGTTGAGGTATAGGCATTCATTCCGAGTAGCACTTCTTGTTGTCACACCTTTAATTGGATCCCCTATAATCTTCTCCATAGGATGATCTTTTGTCCATTTTAACTGTGGAGGTAATCTTCTTGAAGAAGAAGCTTCATCATTGTAATTTTCACCATGATGTTCATTGCTTTCAACTTTATGTGAAGCTCTCCCTGAATCAGTGGATATGTTTGAATTAGAGATTGAGATATTCCCTAATTCATTCTCCACTGACTGCTCCCCCTCATTGGTTAAAGGGATATCCACTGGTGGAGTAGCTTCTTGGGGTTCAGCTTCATCATTTGATGAGTCAATTTCAGCATCTTCTGATTCATCTTCATTCTCAAAACTTAGCTTGTCATGACTTCCTTCTGAATAATCATGCATTCCTTCAATCTTTCTATCATCAAAGGCTACATGTATTGATTTCATAACAATGTGGAGTCTAAGGTTGTAAACTCTATATGTTTTGCTTATCAATGAATATCCTAGGAAAATTGCCTCATTAGCTTTGACATCAAACTTTCTTAGGTTTTCTCCTTGATTCTTGAGAACAAAGCATCTACAACCAAATACATAAAGAAACTTAAGTATGGGTTTTCTACCTATCAAGAGCTCGTATGGAGTCTTTTTATGAGTTTTTACTATCATTGATTTGTTTTGAGTGAAGCAAGCAATAGAGATAACTTCAGCCCATAAGTAGGTAGGCAACTTAGCTTCTTCAAGCATGATTCTTGCAGCTTCAAATAACGTCCTATTTTTTCTTTCAATATCTCTATTTTGTTGAAGAGTTCTAGGAGCTGAGAACGTATGTGAGATGCCTTTTTCTACACAAAACATCTTAACTATTGAATTCTTGAATTCAGTCTCATTGTCACTCCTTAAGGCCTTAACTTTCTCTCCAGCTTCATGTTCTATCTTTTTTATATGATCAATGATCAGCTGGAGAGTTTTATCATTGGTATGTAGACACTTAACCCATGAGTATCTTGAATAGTCATCAACAATTACAAATGCATACCTTTTCTTGGATATAAACAGCACATTAACAGGACCAAATAAATTCGTGTGTATTAGATGAATTGATCTTGTTATTGATGATGCTTCTTTACTTTTGAAGGAAATTGTCTTATGTTTTCCCTTCTGACAAGATGCACAAAGTCCATCTTGAGAAAATTCAAGTTGTGGTATTCATGTCACTAATCATTTTCTCACCAAACTATTGATAGTCTTGAAGTTTAGATGAAACAGGTTCTTATGTCATAGCCAACTCTCATCCACTGATGCTATACTATAAAAGCATTGAATTGAGCTGTCAATGGATAAATCCAAATTGGCTATATAGAGATTACCTTTCCTTACTCCAAACAGAGTAATTTTTCCCTTTTTTTTTGTCACTTATCATACATTGTTTATCTTCAAAGTTGAAAATGTAACCTCTATCACATAGTTGACTTATGCTTAGCAAATTGTATTTGAGCTTTTCAACTAATGTTACGTCTTCAATGATAATATTTTCAGTTTGCACTATGTCATATCCCAATGTACATCCTTTGTTGTCATCTCCAAAGGAAATTATTGGACCAGTCTTCTCGTCAAAGTGTCTTAGCAAGGTTTTGTCTCCTATCATGTACCTTGAACATCCACTGTCCAAGATCAAAGCTTTTAGGTTTTTTTTCCCTGCACACACATATTTAAATTAGTTAGATCTTTTAGGAAACCAAGCCTGCTTGGATTTTGATTTAACAAATTTAATCACAGGCTCAATTTTAACATTTACTTGCTTCCACACATTTTTTCACTGATGTAGAAGTGTCTACCTTTATCTTAGGAGGACAGGTATGAGCCCTAGACCTTTGAGGAGTTCTTTTTCTTTCTTTAGTATTGTTATTATCACAGTTATGCATGTTATAATGATTATACTTAGGATGTGCATGTATATTACAATCAGGATTATAATAATAATTATACGCATTGTAGGCAAGAGAGGAATGTCTAATATCACCACCATAAGGATAAGACATTAATTGAGGTGGCATCATGCATATAGGTAGTGGATAGATTTTTTCAACAAGAATATCTCTTTCAAGAAGTTTAGTGCAGTTAAGTGCAAGGTGGTTGGTGGTTGGTGTTTCCACACCTGTGAAATGTCTTCCTAGGAACATAGGGCATTGAGACATAATTATTAAATTTGTTTATTCTCATTTTATCATTCCTATTTTTCTTCTTCTTTTTATCCATAGATAGGTGCTCTAACCTTTGTTTTAATTCTTTGTTGGTTAAATGTCTTATTTTCTCCTTTTTCTTTCCAAGCACAGTTTTATTAACATCCATTGATTTATTGACAGGAAAAGCAGTGGAAGTCTTTTTCTCAGTTTTAGAATTGTCCACTGATGGAACAAATTTAATTCTATGTGTAGTGGATAAACTATTACTTGTGCTAGCTTCATTATTTCCAGTGATTGAAAGCTCTTCAATCACTAGCTTCTTGTCTTGGACCTTATTATAACCTAGTCCTTCATTTTGACTAGTGCTGTGAGAACCCAAAAATGTCAATAAATTTCGATGAGATTTATTTATTTTAGTCTACTTTTACATGAAGGTTTATTTTATTATTGGGTATAAATAACGAAATTATATTTTATAAAAATTATCTGGCAATGTGATGTCCAAAATATTTTAAATGTATTTGTAAACTCAAGTGTTTGCAAGATTGTTTTGGGCGTGTCACGCGGGAAGACCCTTTTGGGTGTGAACAGGTTTAGCTACAGTACCCGTTTTAAAATCTGACTGCTGAGGGACAGTAGCATTTAATGCACATCACCTCCATCTGTACCATAGAGTGGGCTATGATAAACGACCGATGAGTACTAGCAGCCGTTGCAACCAACCTTTTTCTCATCAGTCACTTCTTTTCTTTTCATAGCCAACGGCTTAGATTAAATAAATCCGACGGCCCTTGTTGCTAATCAGGTGTTATATATATATCACGTTGATACCACCCTTGCTCTACTTTCATAAACTTCCATACTGAGTGCCACCGAATCCCAACTTATTCTCAAGACAACTGTCCTTTTTGGAAGAACAACTAGAGCTTTTAACTCTTCTTGCCATCAAAGCGGTATGAGCATTTCATTAAAGTCCTGCTCTATTTCTTATACTTTTGTTCGGTCATACGTACCACATTTAATACCTTGTTCATTTATTTCCAAAAGTATGACTTAATGCATATTTTAACGCCGGAGTTAATGTCATTTATTTCAAAAAGATTGTCTATGATGGGTGTAATATTGTTGACAACCACTTGGCAGACAAGCTCTTAACTACCAAACATTCTTTTGTCAGTAGTTGCAACCCCATGCTTGAGTTTTCTTTAACCTGAGTTTGAACCCTAAACCGTATCTAGGATGGCTTGCAGACCATAGGAAATGTTACGTATCACTGAGAGAATGATGGGTTTTGACCTAAGTATGGTTATGGTTGAGAGCACCATCCATGGAGGAGTGAGGAAGACGAACCTGTATCTGAGTTAGGCCTTAACTTAGTCTCTGATGAGATGAGTTAGTCTCTGATGAGATGAGTTAGTCTCTGATGAGATGAGTTAGTCTCTGATGAGATGAGTTAGTCTCTGATGATGTCATCATTAGTCCCCGACAGGCTAAAGTTTAGTCCCTGATGAAGTCATCAGTCCCTGATGAGTATGTTAGTCCCTGACGGGCAAGTATGTTAGTCCCTGACGGGCAATTATGTCATACCCTGATGGTCAACGGCTATCCCCTGATGGCCGAGAGATCTTCCCCTGACGGGTAAGACATACCCTGACGGTCAACAAGTCATCCCCTGATGACTTTTCCCTGATGAGAGAAGGAGACCCTGATGGTGGGGAAACAATCCCCTGACGAATAGTTTGCCCACTGATGGTCAGTCAACCCCCGACGAATGATTATTCCCTGGCGTAGCAAATTTCCCCCTGGCGTGCAGTCTGCCTTCAAAACTATAAAACATGATTTTTCTTAAAATTATTTATGATGTTTAATTATGTATTCACCCTAAACAGTTTTATAGCAGTTTTGGAAACCTTAAAAGTTTAAGGACATCACATATGCACTTTCTCTCATATTTTAACCTAAGTACTAAATTTATTTTGGGATATGTATACTTTACAGAATTTTCCCCTCTCAAGTAAATTGAATTAGTTGTGAGCAAAGGACTGAGGCAAGTATATTCACAATCTTATGTTTAATTGCAAGTTGATGCAAACATATACATTCAATCTGATGTTTATTTCAGTTAACGCATTATCATTCGATTCGATATGCGTGCAAGGCTTGAATTATGTTTCAATTGTTTTCTTTTATAAAAGAGCATGCTATGCTTTAAATTCCGCTAGCATGATATGAATGATGATGCATGGATATAACTGAGCTTTGATTATCAGCTATTGTTTTTCATTATTATATCCGTGCTAATGAATGAGAATGATATCTCTCTTAAATGGGGCATGAGAATGATGTCCATTAAATGGGTTATGCCACATGGTTGGCAAGAGGAAAGGAAAGGTGCTGACGTGTTCTTCACCTAACCTAGAGGAAATGATAAGTGACTACGTAGTCCACACAAGAGGGATCATGCGGTCCAGTTTGGCCAGCTGTGTATTGTATGGTTAGCAGATCCACCGGTTCAGCCCCCGATGGATATTTTGAGAAAGTTATGCTCAGGTGTATACCTGTCTTTCGTCAAGGAGGATCTCATGTTGTGTATCATCAGTGGATCCTCAATGATCTTTGAAGGTTTCCGAGGCCTTGACATTGTTTCACCAAGCCTCACAAACAGATTTGAATTTCCTTCGATGTTCCAGATACAATCTTTTAAATTGTTCATATACTTCTTCAATGTGTATATACTTGCTGGGCGTAAATCGCTCACCCATCTTGAATTTTAATGTCTTGCAGGACAGAATGCTAAGGCTGAACCCTCTGATAAGGGGAAAGTAAAGATGATAAACTACTAAGTTATTTACTCTTTCGATAACACTTAGGAAGGAAGGGAGGAAGAGATGAAGGGATGAAGGAAGATATTAGAAGTAGTGATGATTCTGATTTGTAATTAAAGATGATGTAATAGTTTCCGCTGTAGTTGTATTACTCTTGGGTTGTAATGACTCTTTAATACTGCCCTTATCCAGTATTTATGCTATGATTGGATGTATGGTTATCTTTTCCTTCTTTTGATGATGCCCTGATCCAATAAGGGATTTTGGGGTCGTCACAAGTGCTATACTTTTCTATTGTCTCCTTAACTATTTTAGAGGAGTTGGTCCATTCTTTGATGATGTCCTGCTTTTTCTTAAGTTGTGCTCTTAACCATCCCTTTAATTGTTTAGCACATACAAGATCATCTTGTGCCTTTTTGTACTCTTTCCTGACTTATTCTAGAACACCTAATTCAAACTCTAAGAAGAAATTTCTATTTTTTAGCAGTTCATTAGAGTCTATGAGTCTAGTATTTTCTTTTATTGAGCATCTAAGTGTTCCTTTGAAATTGTATATATCTTTACACATATCAGCTATGCTTTCTTTGTAATCAAATAATGACATGGTAAAAGATATGCTTAAGTCAGCTACCTTGAAGTTCTTGGAGTTTGGACTTCCATCAGTATCACTGCTATCAGAGGAATTGGCCATCAGTGCCATATTGAAATATTCTTTATCCTATAATTCTAACTCAGCTCAATCCTTGTCTTTGGTGATTAGTGCCTTTCCTTTGCCCTTGTTACTATTGAGGAGTTCATAATACTTTTTCTTATAGTATCCTCATATCTCTTAGCATCCTTGGGCTACTTGCCTTCTTGTCAGACTTAGGCTTTCTGTATCACTTGCAAAGTGTCCAAGACCATCACAGTTGAAGCACCTAAACTTATATATGCCAACCTTGTTAGATTGAGTTTCTTTCTTTGATGTAGAGGCATTGTTGAGTCCTGGATTTCTCCTAGCAAATTTAAGCTTCTTGAATTTTCTGGCTATTAGAGCTATGACTTCATCAATGTCATCTAGATCTTCAGGTGTGCAGAGTACTTCCTCTACCTCAGTATATTCAGCCTCTTCATCAGACTTTAGATCAGAATCTGAATCCTTAATTAGAACTTTTTTCCCATCAAGCTTCATGTTCTTTGTCTCTGCTGTAAGTGCAACAGACTTCTCTTTCTTAAAGTTCGTATTCAACATGCTTCTCTATTACACTTCAAGCTCATAGGTTTTTTGATTCCCATAGAGCTTGTCCAAGGACATGGTATTCATGTCCTTAACTTCTCTTACAACAGTTGTTTTGGCATCCCAAGATTGTGGAAGTGACCTTATGAATTTTATATTATTGTCTATATTTTCATAGACTTTCCAATGCAATCTAAGATCATTAATAAGTTTGTTGAATCTATCATACAGTTGTGTAATAGACTCACTAGATTTGGCAGTGAAGTACTCATATTGTTAAATGGGTAATGATCTTTTGTTGGCCCTAACTTCTTCAATTCCTTCACATAGAACCTGGATGGGTTCCTAGATTTCCTTAGAAGTTTGGCAGTTGATGACACTGTTGAACATGTCATTGTCCAACCCATTATAGAGGATATTCATGATTTTTCTATCTTTCAGAACTTCCTCTTTTTCTTCATTGGTGAGCTCATTTGGCTTTTTAGCCACAAATGTTTCTGGGATAGTAATGCCAAAAACAATACCTTGTGGCACAACCTTTGTGGGTATGATAGATCTTTCCTTAAGAATGTCAGCATATTGGGAATCAGTTGATTCTAGATGTAAGAACATTCTTTTCTTCCACAAAAAGTATTCTTCCCTCTTGAGCATTGAAATCTTGACATTCTCATCCTTCTGCCCATCTTTTGATATATTAATTGGTATATTAATCAATAGGCTTTGATACCAATTGTTTGTCCCAAAGTAGATGATTTATAGAAGGGCGGATGAATACAAACCACAAAATTCTTTCAAACTTTGTGAGATGAGTGAATATACTATATTGAAAGTTGTGGAATTAAAAAAATACAATATATCACAAATACTTTTAAACTTTTATTAATCAATAAAGATTACAAAACCTCACTAGTGTAGATGACCAACTTCTAAGAACTCTGTTCAAAGAAGAACAGTTGCAGTTTAGAAAATGATTTCTAATTTCTCAAGTTCTAATAACTTGCTACTATCTCTGTATCTCTCTTGATATTTAACTCTCTTATGAAATGATACAACTTCTTTCTTTCTGTAAATACATTACAACTGCTATCTCTCAATTTTTCTCTCACTATGTATAGAGATGTATTTGATACTCTAAGTTGTTGTTCTGAGATATATTTTACCTCAACTGTCCTGTCTCTATTTATAGGCACAACTCCCTTGTTCTCCAAACTTCTTCTTTGAGCTGGCTCCAAAAATATCTCTGATGTTCTTGGGTAATTGTAGCTCTGTCACATAACACTAGTACAAAACTGATCATATGCGTCAGTTAATTAACACATTTTGCGTCGGTTACGAGGAGACGCATATGGAGGAGACGCAAAAAACTTAAATATTTTGCGTCGGTTAAAGACACGACGCAAAAACGAAGACTTTGCGTCGGACCTTTATAAAACAGACGCAAATAATATCATCATTTGCGTCGGTTAATTTAGGAAAACCGACACAAATGATTGTTTAATAAAATTTATATTAAAAATAATTTAATCTATTTGCGTCGGTTAATTTAAAAACACCGACGCAAATGAATGTTTAATAAAAATTTATTTTAAAAATAATTTAAGTATTTACGTCGGTTCATTTAAAAACACCGACGCAAATAATTGTTTAATAAAAATTTATTTTAAAAATAATTTAAATTATTTGCGTCGGTTCATTTAAAAAAATCGACGCAAATAATTTTTTAATAAAAATTTATTTTAAAAATAATTTAAGCTATTTGTGTCGGTTGTTTTAAATGAACCGACGCAAATAATTGTTTAATAAAAATTAATTTTAAAAATAATTTAAGCTATTTGCGTCGGTTGTTTTAAATGAACCGACGCAAATAATTGTTTAATAAAAATAAATTTTAAAAATAATTTAAGCTATTTGCGTCGGTTCTTTTAAATGAACCGACGCAAATTATTATTTTTTTTTTGTTTTAAATTTTCTTTTTAAAAATAAAATATCCAACCTGTAGATAAAAAGGATACTCGATATGCCACAACAAGCCAAAATATATAGTACAAAATTCAACCATTTCAATATTTGCAAAACAAGAATATATACAAATCCAAATTTACTAACAGTTCAAAACAGGGATATTTACAAACTGTTCAAATTACATGTCGAAATGTACAAACTGTCCAAATATATTTAGGTCACATACAAAAAGTCATAAAAAAATCTGCACACAGGTCTCTAATTTCATCAAGATCAGACTGAGTATACGACTCTTGTACACTCAAACCCTGGAGAAAATTATAAAAAAGAAACAATGTTGCATATAATTAAAACCAATATACAAGGTTAATAGATTGAAATTAATTGCATGCATATAATTAAAAATAATATACCTCAGTCCATTTTGTAAAGGGAGCCCGTTGATGCAACTTGATGATGTCATACATGTACCTCATGATAGTAGCCGCATTCAACACTTCCTTTTTGTTGAGGACACTGTATAAATAGTCAAGTTGATTAAAATTTTAAAAAGAAATTATATTAAGAACCAACAAAATCAACTTTGTTTGGATAAGTCAGCAAATATTTTATACCTTAACCTCTTTCGTACACCATTGCAACTTATTTTTTTTGTGCTTGCCGCCTTGAGCAACATATGATTTAAATGCCCTACAAAATTATATATATTATAATTAATATGAGTAAATAAATATGTTAAAAGAGTTTTACACGTTTAACTTATATTAAAAAATTAGGAACTAAAATATTATTTACTTACACTGCCATTACGTTCTTTATCGGCATATTCCTTTCCTTCTTCAATGAGTCGTACACATATACTGTGCTTTGCTCACAAGATATGAGAAACAACAGCCAATGCTCACTACATTTTTACAAATTAAATAACAATGTTAAATTATATCAATGAACAAGCTAGCTACAATAAGTTAATCCCACCATTTTTATGTTCTTACTTTTGAAAGTACGGCGCGAAGATGAATTTGGCTCCCCGACAACCTAGAAAAATTGAGGCAATGTATCTAGCAGACACATCTAGATCATTTTTTGCATTTGCCAGTGCTTGAGGACACAGGAATCCAAATGCATTAGATCCCGACGTCATCTCGTTCAAATACCTTAAATATAATATACAAACTACTCATTAGTTACTTTATAAAATAAACCTGTATATCAGCTAAAAAAAAGATAAATGAGTATGAAAATTATAGTCTCACCTCATCCAAATTTGTACGACACTTATATTCAACCATTCCATTCTACAAAATTGGATGATATCTTCGGACGCGATGTATATGAGTTGTTCATCTTCCTTCTCAATGCAGTTGTCATAATCCAATGGCACTGAAATTAAGTCCGAGGAAGGCAATCCCATAATCATCTGTGCTAAATATTTACATTTTGCGCTCAAGCTCGGATCAACATCAGTAGCTGACCCTTTGCTACGAACTTCATTATTTTTGGCGGGGGGGGGGGGGGGGGGGGGGGATGCAGGCTCTTTACCCTTACCCGGTAAGATGGGATCCTAATTAGATATAAAGTGTTAAACAATAACATTTACATGAATTTAATGAATTAACAACAATCATTTATAATTAATAATGTTAATTTGAAATTTGGTACCTGCCCCAACAGTACAAGTTGTTTTGGCCACTCAACAAAGCTACCTAATGCGTCACCTACTCTTGTATGTTCATACGTAGGCACGGGAAGAGGAGCTTGTTGAAATTCAGGGTGAACGTCATCGATGGATACTCTTACATTGTTGAGCTCCATTTGAGTACCATGAACAACGTCGCCCGAAGCATTGGATGCAAAAACAGTCCCAAAAGCCACAATCACTTTGCTGGTCTCAGGAAGGATGACACAGAGACGGCATGGAGTCGGCTTCTATGTTATATAAAAAAAAATTCAGTTAGGATCATATAGGGCACTTATATTGTAACTTATGATTGAAAAACATAGAAAAGAGTAAAAATAAGTATACCTTTATTTGAAAGAATGGATCCACCGAGTGGGAGCTACTCTGAATCACGTCGGTTGTTGGAGTTGTTGGAGTTTGTTGGGGAACAGGCATTCTCATCTGGCTCATTACATTCAATACGTTCGCAAGCTGACTTTGCAGTGTACCAATCTGGTCTTTGTATTTCATATCCATTTCATTCATTTGAGATTGGTACTGCTGTGCAAGTCGATTGGCCACTTTTGTTTCAATATCTTGAGTTATCGTAGACAACTCATCCATTGATATTACGGCTTTACGGGACTTGCCTCTGTCCGTGCCGAATACATCCTTCATGCGAACAGTTCCTCCAACCCCTCTGACACACCCGCCGTGCTCCTTCTTTCTAAGTGCCCGTGACAATATGTCATCATGGCCGTGAGGAGTCCACGAACCTTCCGAGGCTTTGTCTTTCCATTCCAACTCTTTCAAAATCAATTTAACGATTAATATTTTAAGCATAACTGTAAATATAAAAATTTTTAAATGAACAAAATACTCTTACCATTTTTTGAACAACATCCCTAGTCTCGTCCTTGGGAAAATAATAACCTTCACCTTCATCCCTCTTCCTAACTCTCGCCCGAATCCAATCGTAACTACGATTAGCTCGATCGGTTGATACAATTTCTGAATTAACGGATTCGGATGAAGGTAGAGAATGAAGAGGGTCATCAACCATCCACTTCGATTTTTTTCCTGCATATCCATGTCTTCCCAGATAATGTGGATACTCATTAAACTTCTGTTTTTGACGTGCCTTGTCACTTTTAGTCTGTTAGAAAATAAAACAATAATATGAGTAAACAGTCCCTGTTCAACATAATATTATCTGAAAACCAATAATAATATAAATATGAAAAGAATATACCTGAAATTCTTCACTTTGATGATCATGAGTGAATTTATCCCATTGCTCTCGACTTATGAAGTCATATTTCTCGCAAGGGTCCTTGTCTACACGCAAGTATCGGCAGACTAACCTTGACTTGAAATCCCTCCAAATTTTTGCAGCAGATTTTAATACGTCCTTTCGTCTCGCATCATCCGTTATATTCCATTCAGTCTGAAATACTCAAATCATGCATATCAGTAACTTGTAATAAAATTTGAACGGCAATATATGTTAAAACAACTAATTATTCTTTTCAATTCATACCTTAATATCTTGCCAAATCGCATCCTTTAGTCCATCACTGACTTCTTGCCAACTCTGAATATTGATGTCAACCTGAACTCTAACCAGTACTCCAATGTACGACTTGAA
Organism: Centella asiatica; assembly: GCA_014636745.2. Classification (NCBI taxonomy): domain Eukaryota; kingdom Viridiplantae; phylum Streptophyta; class Magnoliopsida; order Apiales; family Apiaceae; genus Centella; species Centella asiatica. Next base: position 14,086,430 of record CM025784.1, on the reverse strand, counting down.
TGCAGCAGCATATGTTCCAATGGGAACACCGAGATCATCAAACTCAATCACTTTGTCTGATGGTTTATTTGCGGACTTTTCTTTCAATGTTTTGCAAGATGTTGGACCTCTTGTTTTTTTAGCAGGTCTGTCACTCGAACTTGGGTGGTCCATGATAATAGTAAACTATAAAGTACATCAGAAAATGTCAAAAAAATAACATTTAAAAATAAACTACAGAGTTGGAGTTAGGCAACAAGCAACTTAGGCGAAAAAAATTCTCAACTAACAGTAGATTGTTCATAGGCGAAAATGAGAAGGTACCAATTTGAAAGACGGAATAAAAAATTGCAAAACTATTGCCAAAAATTACAGTGCATCCCAACAACAAAAACAAAAGACACACAACCAAAACACAT
>CM025784.1:14065089-14084502 GCA_014636745.2 Centella asiatica | reverse complement strand
ATATATATATGCTGTACTATAATGATCCATTGGATTAATTAGGGTTAATTAACTAATAATTAGTTTTTTAGTTAGGTTCTAGTTTTATATTTTTAGTACATAAGTTTGTTAGAATAAAAGTTGTCATGGCCGAGAAGCATCAGGGATTACGGGAATGCATCGTCAGGGACTACGGAAGGCATCAGGGATTACGGGAATGCATCGTCAGGGACTACGGAAGGCATCAAGGATTACGGGAATGTATCGGGGACTAAGACGTGTATCGGACGCGCCAGGGACTAAACACGTCGGGGACTACAAGTGCCGCGTCGGGGACTAAGGCGTGTATCGGACGCGCCAAGGACTAAACACGTCGGGGACTGAAGTGCCTCATTTGGGACTACGGAGGATAGTTAGTCTCTGATTACGTCAGCGCTAGTCTCGCATGAACAAATTTACCCGATAGATGATGTCACTAGTCTCCGAAGCCCTTTTTCCTTGTTGTTTTGTAAATCGGGTATTTGCGTCGGTTGCTTTAAAAGAACTGACGCATAAACCTAATATATGCGTCGGTTATTTAGGAGCACCGACGCTAATACCCGATTATTTTTTTTTAAAATAAACGACACAAATTCTCAATTAACGGTGATGACTTAAATTACTAAAAAACAGGGGATGACTTAAGTACTCAAAAACAGGGGATGACTTAAGTACTCAAAAACAGGGGACTGCTGTAAGGTGTGCCCACGCCTTATGAAATATTATAAGCTGACATGTGGTTTTATTTATATATAGACCACTTTAATTGTTGTATGATTGTTGCCAAGAACTACTTCCCATACTTAACCAGAAATATATAAAATTGACTTAAGTAAACAATCAGCTACAACTATTGGAATAAAAATAAATTAAAATTTATAATTATTGGAATAAAAAAAAATTAAATTATACAATTAACAATTATTTACAATTTACAAATAAATTTAAATTTTACAACAATTGGAATAAAACAAATTAAAACCTTCAATTCCTGGACTTATTGTCCATGATCAATCCATAACCCTTCACCAAGGTCATTACGTAGGTAGTTTGTTTCTCCATTATTGTCACCACATGGGGTAGGTAGACCCATAGAGAAAGGAGGATTCTCATCAAATTGGTTATACTCCTCTTCGTCAACAACATCATCAATGCCAAGAATATTTCTCTTGCCTTGAACAACAATTGAAAACTTAGGATCGGCGGGGTCTTGGATATAAAATACTTGTTTCACTTGCACTGCGAGTATAAATGGATCGTCGACGTGACCCCACTGACTAAAATCTACCAAAGTAAATCCTAAGTCATCCTTTCGAACACCACGACGTATATCAATCCACTTACAACGAAAGAGACCAACCTTGAATTCTCTGTACTCAAGCTCCCAAATATCTTCAATCACCCCATAATATGACTTTTTTACATCTTTCGATCCTGAAGATTTGCCTCTGAAAAATTCGGTTGATGAAGCTTCCACGGTAACTCCACTGTTTTGCATAGTGCTCTTTCCATCTTGACGCTTAGTGTAAAACGTATATCCATTAACATCATAACCTTCATAAGATCGAACAAGCGTGTTGGGCCATATGCTAACCATTTTATTGTATTAGAAACGACATTTGGTGCATCTGACAACTGGCACATTACACGGTCTTTAAACCATCCAACAAATGAGCGATTATGTTCAGTTGTAACCCAAATGCCACTTTTTGAAGGATTCTGCCTCCTAATCAAACTGACATGACAATCTAAGTAAGGATGAACTTCAGTCATGTGTTGCAGGACAAAGAGATGAGCTCTGTCGCGCAGTTCACACCCAGGAGAGATCCATTTGGATCCCAATGTACCCTGCCCATGAAGTCTTCCCTCATGACGAGATTTGGGAATTCTAATAGGATTGGCAGCTGCTAAATACTCTGTGCAAAATTCAATAGCCTCCTCAACTGAATATCCTTCAACTATACTAGCTTCGGGCCGATATCGGTTCCTCACATATCTTTTCAATATACCCATGAATCTCTCAAAAGGATACATATACCGCAAATATACTGGGCCACATAACTTAATCTCTCTAACCAAATGAATAACCAAATGTACCATAATGTCAAAAAATGAAGGTGGAAAATACATTTCAAATTGACATAGTGTGACAACAATATCAGCTTGTAATTTATCCAACGTGATGGGTTCAATCACCTTGCTGCAGATGGCATTGAAGAAAAAACAAAGCTTTATCACAACAAGTCTCACGTGATTCGGCAATATCCCTCGAATTGCAATTGGAAGTAGCTGTTGCATTAACACATGACAATCGTGTGACTTCATACCTATGAGTTTCAATTCCTTCATCGACACAAACCTTTTGATGTTTGAAGAATATCCATATGGAACTTTCACACCAAACAATCACTCACAAAATGCAATTTTCTCTTTTTTACACAAAGTATAACAAGCTGGAGGTAGATATGTACGCTTCTCCGATTCTTGCGGTGCTAACTCTAGTCGTATACCCATTTCTTTCATGTCTTTTCTGACTTTGATCCCGTCCTTTGTCTTTCCTGGTATATTCAGCAATGTCCCAACAATACTGTCACAGACATTTTTCTCAATATGCATAAAATTAAGACAATGTCTAACTTGTATGTGTTCCCAATACGGCAGATCCCAAAATATGGATCTCTTCTTCCACAGATTCTTCGGCTTCGGAGGTTGATACAACTTTCCAAATACAACATCAATATCCTTAACCCGCTCAAAGACTTCTTTCCCAGTTAAAGGCAAACGGGCTTCTCGAGTCTCGATATGCCCATCAAAAGCCTTCTTCATCTTACGATAAGGGTGATCACGGGGAAGAAATGTTCGGTGACTCATAAACACATTTTTGTTGCAATTATGTAGACGATGGTCAATAGTAGCATCTTCACAAATTGGACATGCTTTAGCTCCTTTGACAGTGTACCCTGACAAGTTTCCATAAGCTGGAAAATCATTTATGGTGCAAAAAAACATCGCACGTAATGTGAAATCCATTTGAGTATTTGCATCGAACACCATCACACCTTCATCCCACAAAAGTTTTAAATCTTCAACAAGTGGCTCAAGATAAACATCTATGTTATTCCCCGGTTGTTTAGGCCCTGAGATTAACAAGGACAACATAATATACTTGCGCTTCATACACAACCACGGAGGCAAATTATAAATCACCAAAAGAACTGGCCATGTGCTATGTTGACAGCTTAGAGTGCCATAAGGATTCATCCCATCCGTATAAAGTCCAAGTCGTAGATTCCTAAATTCTCCATCAAATTCAGGAAACTTATAATCAATGGTTCTCCATTGTGGAGAGTCACTCGGGTGTCTAAGCATCCCATCTGATTTCCTCCCTTCCGCATGCCACCTCAAATGTTTTGCATCTTTTGGATTTGCAAATAGGCGTTTGAATCGTTGCACTATGGGTAAATACCAAACCGCCTTGCTAGGAGCCCTTTTTTTATCATCCTTAGACGAATCATTATCCTCCCGCTTGTACCGAGATGCTCCACACTTAGGACATGTGTGTAAATGTTCATTCTCATTTCGAAACAACACACAGTCATTTAGACATGCATGTATCTTCTTCACGTCCATACCTATAGGACACAACATCTTCTTTGCCTCGTACGTGGAAGTGGGAAGCTCGTTATTCACCGGAAGTATTTCTCGTAACAGTTTTAACAATTCTATAAAACTCTTGTCACTCCATCCATTCTTGACTTTCAACTTGCACAACTTCAAAGTTGTTGACAACCTTGTCAAGTCGTCACTGCACCCGGGATACAAAAGTTTCTTAGAATCGCGGACCAAGCTCTCAAACATATCCGGTTGTGGCATCATATGGTCTTGGAGATCTTGTATCATATCTTCCACCCTATCAATGTCCACATCATCTTCGTCATTATCGACCGAATTATCGCACTCGGTTGCATAATTCGACCTTGAGCTACCAGTCACATCAGACTCTATTCCCTCGCCGTGCCAAATCCACTTCGTATAACCCTTCTTAAAACCCCGACGAAATAAATGTTCACGCACTGTCTCTGCACTCGAATATTTTTTTAAATTACCACAAAGGCGGCACGGGCACACAATCATGTCTTCTTTTCCATGTTCCTTTCTGATTTTTTGGTGTTGAACCGCACATATAATAAACTCATCAACCCCTCTCACATATGCGTCATCGTTACGCAATATATTCTACATCCATGTTTGACGATCCATGTTTAAGTAAATAACCACAACGATTAACTAAGTAAGCATAACGATTGTACAGTTATCATAAATAAGATGCGGACAAACAACAGTTCAAGCAAACATACTGCTATTTTAACTAATGCCTGTGATGAATGTATTATTTTAATCAACAATTACTTACACAACAAAGCTGAGCTCTCGGACGGAGACACTGAAGAAAGAAACCTACAAAATATCAGCCAAGTTTCCCGCCAAAGACGATTTCGCACTCTCTCCTTTCTTACGAACCAGGCCAAAATAGAAAAAGTTTTAATCCTAAATACACTTTTTAATATTATTAAAACACATGCGTCGAACAAAGAAGAAAACCGACGCAAATACCATAACCATTTGCGACGGATATTTAAATAAACCGACGCAAATGTTTGAATAATTTATTTTTAAAAATTTTAAAGCATTTGCGTCGGTTCTTTAACCGACGTGACGCAAATTTGTTTATTTTTTTAATTATTTCTCATCTTTGGCGTCGGTTATACAAAATAACCGACGCAAATTCTTCGAACCATTTGCGTCGGTTAGTTAAAAAAACCAACGCAAATTCTTTTTAATTTATTTATACATTTTTTGCGTCGGTTCCTTAAAAAAAACCGATGCAAATAATAAACACTATTTGCGTCGGTTTTTTATACTAAGCGACGCAAATGGTGAACTAATTTATTTTTTAAATATTTTCAGAGAATTTGCGTCGTTTATATAAAAAAACCGACGCAAATAGTTTTTATTCTTTTTACGACAATGCCACCGTACTACTATATGCGACAGTTCTATTAAAAAACCGACGCAAATAAGACAACGCATATGATCAGTTTTGTACTAGTGTAACTTCCCTATTGCATGACCTTCCTTGCACGCCAATCTATTATGTAACTTCTCTGGTACGCTCTCTCTTCTTAATGCACCAGCTCCCTTATTTTATTCTTGGAGTTGTTAAGATAAGTTATCTCTACAGCATCTGAATATGTACAACTTATCTCTTTTAGCTTCTCTGGTTCTTATTGGACCAATTTTCATATTTTCCTCTTCAAATCTCTATAAGTTATCTCTAAAGTTTTCACACCAACAACTTTATACACATGTTGTCTATATGTATAACTTATTTTCTTATTCTTATAAGCTATCTGTGCAGTTTTCACACTTGCAACTTTATACACATGTGTGTGTGTATAACTTATCTCCTTGAAGCTTCTCAGGTAGTCAATCTCTCCTTATTGGATCACCATCTTTCTTTTAATTTTATAGCCCCGATCTGAGTTAGTAAACTATGCAATCAACTATATGTCATCTTCAATATCAACTAATGAAGAATTTAACTATTGATAGCGAAATTATCTGCTAATAGATTTATCCACTGATGAAGGATTTATCCCCTGATGGATTTATCCACTGATGAAGGATTTATCCCCTAATGGGATTCAACCAGTCAAGGAGTCAGAACTCGACTCACTACATACATTAGAAGAGAAAGATGAAAAGAATTATCAACTGATGAAGGATTTATCCCCTGATGCATTTATCCACTGATAAACAAACTTTGGAGATGAATAAACTTGTCTCCATTTGACTTCAGCGATTGGGAGACTTCCTGACGACTTTGGCGATAGTCATTTAAGTTTGGCGTTATTGTTGATTTACTCAACGACTTTCGCGATAGTCAAATGACTTTGGCAATAGTAAAAATGACTTTGGCGTTGAAGTAATTTACGTTGACTTTGGTGATAGTCAAATTCCAGTCGAGTTCATCAATCTTCAATCTTTGTTCATCAGCTGCTGCAAGATATCTTGTTATGACTACTGTAATGAAATATCCTCTCAGCTATCTCTTTGATGTGCATTTTTCATTGTTAGAGGATAACTTCCACTGGTTTGTCTATGTTGATACACCCCTGCTTATATTACTCTTTCTTAAAGAATTATATTTACTAATATAAGAATTGATGATGCAATATAGTTCTTGCTTATATGATGTAAAAGGACTTAGAAAAATATCCAACTTGTTAGGTGGATATATTATGCTAGTTAAGCAAGGATTTTGATCACAAGTGAGGATTCTACTCATCGATCAAGAAGGATGCTGAAGATGTGAAGAAACTTCAAGGACGATTTTGCTTATGGTATAAATAAGCAAGGACTGTTACAGCAAGATCCCTTACCTTGATCCAAGCAAGATTGTCAGAAAAAGGACTCTACCTTTTGCCCTGTTTAATCAACTTCTAGAAGGCTTTTCAAAAAGCACTAGAAGACAAAATAACAGTTATCTACTTGAACTAAGCAAAGAACAACTGTAAAGGTACAAGTCACTATTAAGACAGTACAACTCCAACGGATCTATTTCAAATTCTCAACGGATATATTTTTGGAGTAGTATAAATAGGAGTCATAAATTTCATTTATGATAACTTAACAACCAAGAAATTACTCTGACAATCTGACATCTTAAAACTTCAGCAAGACACAATCTTTTACTTGAACAAATGCTATCTAATCTGCTCAATAAGGAGCTAGATATAACAAGCAAGATATTTTATCTGCTATTAGTCTGTGTGACTCAATTTGGTCTGAGTGACTTATTGTATTTTTAGACTAAGTGTCTTGTTGTATATTGTTCTGTGTGAACATTCTTAGTGAGTGTCCTCTCAAGTAAAGAGAAGAAGAATGGAGTAGGCTTAGACCGAACCACTATAAAAATTCTCCTACTCACTTTACTTTACTGCTTATCTTTTACATTTCTTATTTCCTTTATCCTTGTTTTGCTCAGTTCCTACTAAACTTATTTAGCAAAGACTTACTAACATTGCTGCCTCAAGCCATTGGTTTAAAAACTAAGGGGTTCTTTGCTATAAATTTCGCTGCTAACTCTTTTCAAAATATAAGAAAATTTTTTATTAAGCAAGAAGTGTTTTAAACTGCAAATTTTATAAGTAAGACTTAAATTTTGAAAAATACTATTCAACCCCCCTTCTAGTATTTTTTTCCTTTAGGACGTAACAATTTATTATCCACTAATAAACAGTTTACACTGTCAAGGGATAATATTTAGACAAAACCAACTGTACTTTCAGCTTCAATAAAATTACAAAATCTAACAATTCTAAGTGTTATACATCATCATCAAATGTTATAATTCCTAATAGTCTCATGAGACATCAGCATCTTATGTTTAAGTTTACTTAAAGATAGAAAAGAAAACACATAAAATGAAGATTTATTTCATCCATGTCCTTTACATTTTTTTTCTTTATCTCATGAACTCCCAAAGATGAGAGAAAAGAAATCGATTCTCTTCTTTTATCATGTTACCTTTCCTTTCTTTTCTTCAAGTTTCTAAGGTCCCAAAGGGAAAAAATATTAGAAGGGATGTTGAATAGTGTTTTTTAAAATTTAAAGTCTTGCTTAAAAAAATAAGTAGATTACAAAACTTTTTACTTAGAAAATCTCTTGCTTCAATTTTGAAATGAGTTAGCAGCAGACTTTTTGCAAAATAAGCCTTAGTAATATTTGGAATGACTTAAGTAGGAATAGCAGTAGAGTCCTTGCTAAAAGAATTAGTAGGAATGTAGCAAATGAGGAAAGGGATAAAACAAAAAAAATAGTAAGCAACGTAAAGTAAAGTGAGTAAGGAATTTTTATAGTGGTTCGGCTAAATCTATTACATTCTTATTATCTTTTACTTGAGAAGGTAACTAATAAGCGAATCTAGAAGTTCTTGCTTACAACTAGGTCACTAAGACATTGCTAGTCACACAGACTTCAAATGTTATAAGAGTAAAACTAAGTTGTCGTTATCACTAAGTAAAAACTCCTTGATGAAAAGATATGATAGCACTTGTCCAAATTCTTCTTTGATGCCTTGCTAAAACAATGAATAAGTCAGATGTTAGAGTATTTTTTGGTAGTTCACTAATCATAAATGAAATTTATGAGCTTTATTTGAAATAAAGGCAAGTTGTATTAACTAAATCGTACTATAGTTTTAGTGATTAAATATTCTTTGTTTAATATCATTAGGTGGAGTACCAGGAATTGGTAAAACACAACTAGGGTATGGTTTATCCTTATTTTTATTTGTGTCCCTTTAAATCAGGATCTTTCTTTTAGTTACAGTATAACAGACTCTACAGGATTCAACTTGCAGTAAATGTTCAAATTCCAGTTGATTATGGTGGTGTGGGAGGCAAGGCAATTTATATAGGCAAGTTACCTGTTACTGGGTTTACTTTTTTGGAATTATGCTGCAGCCTTTTAGCTCTATGTTATTGTGATCCTCAGATACAGAAGGCAGTTTTATGGTGGAACGAGCTTTGCAAATTGCAGAAGCATGCTTAGAAGACATGTCAGAATATGATGGATTGCTACGGAAGGACTAATCGTTATTTTGTCTTCTAGTGTTGTTCAAAAAATTTTCTAGAAGTTGACTAAATAAGACTTCTAAAGATTACCTTTTTTTTGATAAAAAGTTTCTTACTCAACATCTCAGTTCCTTTTGATGTTGATTCCTTGTTGCTTTTAGTATTTTGCTTATTTTCATTATACGTAAGACTATACTTAGAGTACGTTGTATTATGTTTGTACCATAAGCATGGTCTTTTCTTTGAAGGTGATCAAAAGTTCCTTGCTTAATTATTACTATTGATATCGGATATTTTTCTACATTATTTTATACACACAAACATGAATTATATTACATTATCAATTCTTATTATGCAAGAATAATTCATTATGAACAAAGTAATAATTAGTAGAAGTCCATTAACAAAATTCGAAACTCGAAGGCCAAAGCAAAACACAATAAAGAAATGAAAATAATAAATATAATGGTCTAAGCTATGAAATTAATCTACTTGTAAAATAGGATGGGGAGAAAATGAAAGTGTGGTCTATTAGTACTATATATTATATGAACATAATTTACTTGTAAGATAGAAATGAAAAGATGGGGGAAAATATGTATTTTATTTATTAGTACTATATATTAATTGATAAGTGTAATCTTAAGAACAAAATTGATTTTGTTGAGGTTATTTGTTAACCGGTCAACTTTTTTTTATCCACTTTTTTGTTAAAAATAATTTTATAAATTCAAATAGTATTTGATTTTGACTTTAAAAAATTCCTACTTTAACATAAAATTAAAATACAAAAAGGATTAATATAATCAAACATGTTAAGATTTAATAAATATTTGGAAAATGTACATCCAAAAAAAAAAACAATACAGCTAAAACAATAAATTAAAGTTGTATATGTATTAGACGTAGATTAACATGTACTAAAATAATTACAACTAAAAAGAAAATACTCCGTATCAAAATAATATGATTTAGTTTACATTAATTCAAAAAGTATAAAATTTATACAAATATATATATATATATATATATATATACACACACACACAGACACACACACATTTAAATATACAAATTTTTTAATATAACCCAAAAGAAAAAAATAAAATAAACTTGTGCAATGCTCTGTAGGAAGACTAGTCAATAAAAAAGCATAGTATTTGTTTGGTCAAATACATCATTATTATAAACTCTTTTATATATATTGTGCAATTCTTTTTTTTTTTCTTCATAAAATTGAAATACCTAAATATATACTTAAAAAGTGTTGTGAACCTGAAGTTCCCATATCGTTCCCACACTACTCTACTGTGCGGTTAATAAGCAGGGCCTAAAGCCTATACCTGAAAGACGCGTTTTAAAGCCGTGAGGTGCGCCAAAGTGGACAATATCTTGCAGGTTGTTTATAACACGTTATCAGTACGATACTCGCGATGGGGGGGGGTGTTGTGAACCTGAAGTTCTTAAATCTTTTACCTGAAAGACGCGTTTTAAAACTGTGAGGTAATAAACAGGCCTGAAGCCTTTACCTGATTGGGGGGGGGGGGGGTGTTGTGAACCTGAAGTTCCTAAAGCGTTTACCTGAAAGACGCGTTTTAAAACCATGAGGTGCGCCAAAGCGGATAATATCTTGCAGGCTATTTATAACAGCTTTTTTTCCCCTTATAAGGAGATCTTTTGTTAAGATTTTAAGAAATGATATATATCATAAAAATGAATCAACATTAATCATTTTATGTCCTTTTTTTCCCTTTCAATTTTTCAAATTCCAAACAAATCCTAAAGTTTATTAGCAACCAAACAACCTAGAGATTTTCCTTTCTTTTCTTTAATTTTCTTTTATTTTTCCTTACCTTTTTCCAGGCTCTAACAATCTAATGACAACCTTAAGAACATCTCGTGACGATAATTCTTCTTTCTCTCCAACTGCAGATCCAGTCTATTGATGCACCCTTGCTTATATTACCCTACTTAAAGAATTACATTTATTTTATATAAAAATTGATGATGTAATATAGTCCTTGCTTATATGATGTAAAAAGACTTAGAAAAATATCCAACTTGTTAAGTGGATATGTTCTACTAGTTAAGCAAGGATTTTGATCACATAAGAAGACTCTGCTCATAGTTCAAGAAGGATGCTGAAGACATAGAGAAAAAGTTCAAGGACAATCCTACTTAGAATGGAAATAAGCAAGGAATGATATAGCAAAATACCTTACCTTGATCCAAGCAAGTGTGTCAGAAAAAGACTATCTTTTGTTCTGCTTAGTCAACTCCTAGAGAGCTTTTTCAAAAAGCACTAGAAGACAAAATAATGGCTATCTTTTTGAACTAAGCAAGGAATAGCTGAAAAAGTACAAGTCACTGTCAAGGCAGTACAACTCCCAACGGATCTATTTCAAAATTCTCAACGGATAGATTTTTGGAGTAGTATAAATAGGAGTCATAAATTTCATTTATGAGAATAGAACAACCAAGAATTGCTCTGACAATCTGACACTCAAAGAATACAGCAAGACACAATTCAAAGCTTGAACAAGTGCTATCTAATCTACTCAACAAGGAGCTCTCTGCTTAGAAATAGCAAGCAAGAAACAACATCTGCTATTAGTCTGTGTGACTTGGTCTAAGTGACCCATTGTAATTCTGGACTAAGTGTCCTGCTGCTTATTGTTCTGTGTGAACATTCTAGTGAGTGCCTTCTCAAGTAAAATAGAAGAAGAGTGGAGTAGGCTTAGACCGAACCACTATAAAAATTCTCGTGCTTATCTTTCTTTCTGCTTATCTTTCTTACTGCTTATTTATTTTTCTCTTACTTTGCTAAAGTATCTGCTAAACTCTTTTAGCAAAGACTTACTGTCATTGCTCCTTTAGCCATTAACTTTTATTCCAAAATCTAAGGGGTTCTTTGCTTAATTCCGCTGCTAAATCTTTTCAAAATATAAGAAACTCTTTTAATAAGCAAGAAGTGTTTAAAACTGCAAAATTTTCTAAGCAAGTCTCAAGTTTTGAAAAATACTATTCAACCCCCCTTCTAGTATTTTTTCTCTTCGGGACCTAACAAGTGGTATCAGAGCTTAACACTCTTTGCTAAGCCCTACAACTTGAGAGGATCCTAAATTTTAAAATGGCTTTAAGAAGTGATTTCGGTGGCAAACCCCCTATGTGCACCAGAGATAGATTTTCTAATTGGAAATTGAGAATACAGGTGTACATGGATGCAATTGATGAAGAATTGTTTGAAGCAATAAAAGTTGGGCCTTACATACCAGAGAAGATAAACCCTGCTAATCCCAACAAGCTTATACCTAAGCAAAGAAAGGAATGGACGGATGAAGAAAAGAAATTAGTAGGATTCAATAAGAAGACAATGAACATTCTCTTCATGGCTCTTGAGGAAGAAATGTTTGAAAGTGTCTCTAATTGTACCTCTGCTAAAGAAGTATGGGATGTCTTGCTAGTTCTCAATGAAGGAACAACAGAAGTCACAGAAAATAAGCAATCCTTGCTTATACAACAATATGAAATGTCCAGTATGTAGTAAGGAGAAAATCTTACTACTATGTATGAAAGATTCACTGTTCTGCTCAACAATCTACGTGCTCTAGGGAAAACCTATGTGGCGCCCCCGAAAATCCCCCAAGCCAGGCCCCGGACACTGTCAGCGATTTGGGTGACAGTCCCCGAGATCCCCAGGCTGGAACCCCGGGCTGCACCAGAAAACTACAACACAACATCACAACAGCAAAACAAAAAAAAAAAACACAGCCAAGCCTTAATAACATACCTGTGGGAAATATATTCCCAAAAACAACATTAAAAATCTTAAGGTCCACATCATCTTACAAAACCTCAAAGCTTGAAAATAAATAAGTTGTAGCGGAAACAAAACTTTAGATGGCTCATATGGCCTTACAACTTAAACACACTTAAGCAATTCTCTCATTCCCTCTCTTAGGGGACTCAGCCTTCACGACATAACCTGAAAAACATTCATAGCATTCCACATGAGCGTTTACGCTCAGCAAGTATATAATCATAAACAAAAAGAATCAAATAAAAGCTTTAATATTCATTGAGGTTGGACGAAGCAATGCTAAAACCTCTTGATAAAATAATAAACATATATCATCTAGGGTGCCCGAGTGATATCAAGGGTTAACCCTCTTTCAATAAATCATGATTCGCCCTTTATTCATCAGATAATGCATCACCTGACCAGACTGATCATTATCTGACTACCATACATAATCAAATTTCATCCCAGCTGGTCAGCCTAGTCGTTTGATTCATCATTTGACATACGTAGTCCTTCGCAGAAAGCATATGGTCTGCGGAAAAACATCTGATTACTGATGCCTTGCCTTGGTCTATCATTCTTTATCATCATTGGCCAGAATACCAGGCGACAGTATTCAACAGCCCCTTAACTTTCCATATGGATATATCTTCTTGTAAACATTTTTTTCTAAATTTTGAATAGCCCAGACGTGCAATCAATTAACAACAGCGACTGCCAACAACACATATTGGTGTGCTCAATAATTAAAAGACAGTGATCATCAAAGGCGGATCTATATATCCATATAGAAGTTACTTGGGTGTGCATACAAGTTCATGACTTGCAATGCCCAAACATCATCATTTGGTGTGCTAGGAAATTTAAACAGCCAGCAACCACCCAATAACACATAGTTCAATCATCAACATCTTTTCACGTACATCGGATTCAATGATTATACGTTACTTAATCATAAAAGAAATCATCATCATACATAAGCATTAACATCATTCATTTACGTAAATCGAATTAATGATTATATGTAATCTGTAAGAAAGAAGTGGAATTAATATATACTTGCCTTGGTCCTTAGCTAAAATTCACTAGATCGGTTGAAAAAGGTTTCTGCATAACATCATTGTGGGTATATCATGAGAAATCCAAACTTAATAGATGGCTATTCATATAGAAAATGGTTATCAGGGCATGAGGTTGCCCATCGGGGAAAGATTTCACTCGTCAAAGACTATTAAACCCATAAGAGACTAATGACGTCATCTTAACTCATCAGAGACTAAGGGTGACGTCATCGGAGACTAATTAACTCATAAGAGATTGATGATGTCATCTTAACTCATCAGGGACTAAGACTGACGTCATCATCAGAGACTAACATATATCTCATCAGAGACTATGGATGACGTCATCAGGGACTAAACTTAGCTTGTCAGAGACTAAGGATGACATCATCGGAGACTATTTAACTCATCAGGGACTGATGATGTCATCTTAACCCCATCGGAGACTAAGGGTGACGTCATCATCAGAGACTAACAATTCCTTCATCAGCGACTACGGATGACGTCATTGGGGACTAAACTTTAGCCTGTCGGAGACTAAGGACGACGTCATCAGAGACTAATTAACTCGTCAGGGACTGATGACGTCATCTTAACCCCATCAGAGACTAAGGGTGGCGTCATCAGAGACTAACATTAACACAGTCAGGGACTAATGCTGACGTCATCAGAGACTAACATCAACACAGTCGGAGACTAATGCTGACGTCATCAGAGACTAACATCAACACAGTCGGGAACTAATGCTGACGTCATCAGAGACTAACATCAACACAGTCGAGGACTAATGCTGACGTCATCAGAGACTAACATCAACACAGTCGGGGACTAACTTTAGAAGCTGTCTCAGATACAGGGTCGTCTTCCTCACTTCTCCAAGGGTGGTGATCTCAACTACAACTCTATAAATCAATTCTCAACATGCTTTAAGCTATGAGCAACGCTTCTAAACACAAAAGAATATAATCCTTTCTTTTCTTTCTTAAAGACTTGCTCCTACAGCTAAACTTCTCGGATACCAAGCGAAAAGAAAGGCAAAAGAGAACTTAAAATTCTTACCTCCTGGGTTGACGAAAGAAATCAAAGCTTGTTTGAAAGTGATTGTCCAAAAGAAAGAACTTGAAATTAAACGGAGATGGTAAGTTTAAAGAAGAACTTTGGAAAAGGAAATCTTTAGAAAAGAGACTGAAATGTTCCTCCGAATGAGGTATTTATAGTAGGCTGAGATTAAGCTTTGAAATAAAATGATTGGTTAAACTGGACGGTAAAAACGGCTGCTCATCATGATTTTTAGCAGCTAAGCATCGTAATAAGCCTGCTGTCCTACATGCACATACGTTTAATCCAATTGATGACACATAAGCAGCTTATTAATCAAGATAACATACGTACACAATGATGTCATCATACTTAGTCTCTTAAGTCCTTCATGAGATTTAACCAGTCTGGACGCAAAGCTTCTTCAAACAATTACGGATGTCACCAAACATAAACATCATTGCTTATCCTTGCAACCAACAATCAAACAACAATAACCCCTTTAATGGGTCCAAAAATATTTAGATATTCAAAAACATCATATATTAACTATACACGTTAATATATATAGAGGAAAAAAAAATATGAATAGATAAATTATTTATAGATAAACAAATTTTTTGGGTCGTTACAACCTATGACACCAAGGACATCAATCTCAAATTTATGAGATCTTTACCAAGACAGTGGGATCCTAAAACCACTGTAGTAAAAGAATTAAGGAACTTACACACTACTGATCTCCAGCAACTCTATGGAAACTTGCTCACCTACGAAATGGAGTTAGCTTAGAGAGATGCCACATCTGAACCAAGAAGGAAAGATAGAGGAGTGGCCTTAAAGGCTACTGAGCCTAAGCAACTATCAGATTCAAACTCAGAGTCTGCTGATAGTGATGAAGATATGGCTATGTTAGAAAGGAAGTTCAAAGGGTTTCTAAGGAAAGACCGAGGAAACTTCAGATGAAATACAAGTAATAGCAAGAGAGATTCTTCAAAAGATCTCTGCTACAACTGTAAGAAGCCAGACACTATGCTCCTGATTGTCGAAGCACAATGCGAGGGGAAAAGAAATTCCCTGCTAATGATAAGAACAAGGGAAAAGAGTATTACAAAAAGAAGTACCAGCAAAAGAACAACCCTTCAAACTTCAAGAAAGACAAGGGTCTTCTTGTTGAAAAATCATGGAGTGAGAGTGAAAGTGACTCAGAAGACTCCGGACCAAAAACTGAAGCAAGCAAGGAAGTGGATCTTACAGAGGTATTTGATTTTGACTCTACTGACATTACTGAAGCTAAGTTGCTCTCCTTGCTTAAGGAGGTTGCATCTCAGTGGCATCGATATAGAAGATTGCTGAGAACTACTTCAGCAGAGTCTGATCAACTAAGGAGCAAGAATTCTGAAATCATGCTTACACTTGAAAAAGTGAGAGCTAAGAATTTGGAGTTAATTGTTGCTGATGATGAAAGGACCCTGCTTAAACAACATCTCAGAGACTCTCAAGAGAGGGAGTCTAAGTTAACCTCCCAATTTGAGGAATTAACAGCAACAATTTCCACATGGAACAAGTTATCCTCTAATGCTTGTGCTTTGCTGAAAAGCCAAAGAAGCTTGCTAGATCGAGGAGGAATTGTATCCGGAACTTGTGAAGTTCCTGCTAAAGAAAATGGAGAAAGTGAAGCTGAATCTATCAGCAGAACAATCTCCATTTATTCAGCAGAGTGTGAGCCTCCTGCTAAAACCAAGGGTAACAGAAATGTTACCTTGCTAAAGCACAAATTCCTTGTTGATCATAACCATAAGCAAGAACATGGTGCTAAATGGACCAAAGGTGGAAAGTTTAGAAAGAGCTATGTTCTCCCTGCTCATCGTTACAACCAAGCGAGAAATTTGGAATTTAGCAAAGGTTGGGCTAGGAGCAACCACTGGAAATAACCTCAACTAAAGAGAAGAGGTAAGCAACACATACAACACAACATGATGCATTTAAGATATTATTGCTGCCATAGATTTGGTCACATTGCTTCTCTTTTCCTTGCGGATCCTTACTATTCTGTTGAGTCTCTAAGATCAAAAATGAAACAAGTATGGGTTCTTAAGGGTACTAACCTAAATGGACCCAAGTCTTATTGGGTACCAAAATGACTCTACTTATGAATTGTAGGATGTGAGCAAGGAACAAATTTGGTACTTAGACAGTGGATGTTCAAGACACATGACAGGAGACAAAGCCTTGCTCACCAATTTTAAAGAAAAAGATGGTCCTCAAGTAATTTTTGGGGATAATAGTTCTGGAAAAACCAAGGGATACGGTTCAGTAGGAAATGGAATAGTCTGCTTCAACAAGGTTTCTTATGTGGAAGGACTCAAGCACAACTTGCTTAGTATAAGTCAGTTGTGTGACAAAGGGCATAAGGTCACCTTCTTAGACAATCAATGTCAAGTAAGAGATCTTCAAACAAATTCTCTAAAGCTTTCTGACTCAATAAATGCTAATGTTTATGTAGTAGATTTGGCTAAGCTAAGTCCTGCTGAAACAACTTGTTTTCTTGCTAAAGCTTCAGCAGATGCTAGTTGGTTATGGCATAAGAGACTTTCACACTTAAATTTCAAAACTATTTCAAAACTTGCTGCTACGGAACTAGTAAAAGGTTTACCAAAATTCTCTTTTGAAAAAGAAAAACCATGTAGAGCTTGTCAATTTGGTAAGCAAACAAAACAATCTTTCTTAAGCAAACCTAAAAAATCAAACTCTATGCCTCTACAAATATTACATCTTGATTTGTTTGGCCCTATATCAACTAGTGTTGGTGGAATGAAATATGCATTCACTATTTTGAATGATTTCACAAGATATACATGAGCACTATTTCTTGCTCACAAGAATGATGCATTAGTAGAGTTTGAGAAGTTCAGTAGACAAGTGCAAAATGAGAAGGAACTCAAAATTAAGTCAGTTAGAAGTGATCATGGGAAGGAATTCGACTAGGCTTCATTGAAAAAGGAATATCTCACAACTTCTGAGCACCAAGAACTCCACAGCAAAATGGAATGGTTAAAAGGAAAAATAGAACTTTGGAAGAAGCAGGAAGAACATTGCTTGCTGATGCTAGACTCCCTGAGTATTTTTGGGCAGAAGCAGTAAATACTGCTTGCTATACTCAAAATCGTTCTCTCATACATCCTACTCTAAGCAAGACTCCATATGAGCTATGGAAAGGAAGAAAACCCCAATAACAGCTATTTTAACATCTTTGGATGTCCTTGCTATGCCCACAACAATGGTAAGGAGTATTTAACGAAATTTCAAGCAAAATTCGATGAAGGTATTTTCTTATGATATTCCACTCATAGCAAAGTTTTTTGTGTTTTTAATAAAAGAATTCTAAAAGTTGAAGAATCTATCCATGTTATATTTGATGAATCTAACCATGAGGAACCAAGTGGTTACTGTTAGAGAAAAATGATGATGATGATGATTATGTAATAAATTGTGCAACTGTAAATACTTGAGGTATTTTATAAACCTTAAGATCAGCACAAGTTTTGCATCCACTGATGATAAGTTCATTCATCAGTGGATAGTTAATAACTTCACAAGACAAGTCAGAAAACAGGAACATTCAAAGGACTTGACAAAGTGAAGAAGAATGTCTTATGCTACTTATAAGCAAACGAAGTATTCCGCACATCAGAAATTCTAAAATCAAAGTTACGTTGATTAAAGTCCCATCAGGGGAACCCATCAGGGGAACCCATCAGGGGGAACCCATCAGGGGGAACCTGTCAGGGGAACCTGTCAGGGGGAACCTGTCGGGGGAACCTGTCAGGGGAACCTGTCAGGGGAACCTGTCGGGAACCTGTCAGGGGAACCTGTCAGGGGAACCTGTCAGGGGAACCTGTCAGGGGAACCTGTCAGGGGATGATAAGGGCAGACCAATCCGTCAGTGACACACTTCGGGACATATCAGTGTCAGGCAAACCCATAAGGGTAACCTGTCAGGGAGAATGACCAACATGACATCAGTGGAAGCCATCAGTGTATGCAGTCAGCTATAACCATCAGGGTCAAGAAGCACTGAGTATAACTCAAGTGAAGGACGAAGCCCTGATCCAGTCAATAAGCATCAGGGGATCCAGAAGCACTGATAAAAGTCCGTCAGGGCTAGCAGTCAGTGGATCGTTGTGACAGCATACACCCGTCATCAGTTCTTACACGGAAATCAACGTAACGTGTTACAGAAGCAGGAAATATTAACTGGAAAGATATTTCTTGAAGTTTGTTAATGGTCCAATGAGAACTCTCACGCATTAAATGCACACAGATCAGGGGAAGAAAAGTAGCAACAAAGCTTGTAGCAGTCTGACACATAAAGTTTAGATGTGACATACTTGCGGCTAAGTTGAGAAGAGAAGCACGTATCAAGAACGTGATTTCAACCCACTGATTGATATATAAGCAACAGAGCTCTCATTACACAAATAACGATTTGATTGAATCCATCCAACAGATCAAACAAGCACTGAAGCACAAAACACTAGAGAGAAGCTTTGCAATAGATCTTGAGAGAGATATTTCAAAGAATATTAGAAGCTAGTGAGTGTGAGAAGCTGTGAACTTTATTCACAGAATTTGTAGCTGTAAATCACATTTGTGATTATACAGATTTCCAGAAAAACCTCGAGTTATAATATAACTATTTTAACTTGAATCTGTGTGTTCATTTCATATAGTTTTTCTGGTTGTTCAACTGTTTTCATTAAGCCGTATAAGTTTTTTTTTAAGTGCGAAAAGTTTCAGGTGTTTGTATTCAACCCCCCCTTCTACAAACACTTGTGCTAATATTGCACTAACA
>CM025784.1:14038751-14065079 GCA_014636745.2 Centella asiatica | reverse complement strand
ATTCAACCCCCCCTTCTACAAACACTTGTGCTAATATTGCACTAACAGTTACTCCCTCTTATAGCTGAGCAGGAACATGATGAAGATCAACAGACTGCAGAAACAAAGGAAGATCTTCCTGAGAAACCTTTAGAAAGCAACATTCAAATAGAAAGTACCCCTGCTGTAGCAAAAGATGATGAACCCAACTTGGAGGAACTAAAGCAGCAAGACATTCGAACAGATCTACCAAGGAGAATAAAGTGGACCAAATCTCACTCAGAAGATTTGATAATTGGCAATCCCACAAGTTCAGTAAAGACTAGAAGATCTACTCAAAATGAAAGTAGTTTTCTAAGTTTCCTATCTCAAATGGAACCAAAGAAAATTGAGGATGTTCTTGCTGATGCTGATTGGATCCTTGCTATGCAAGAAGAGCTAAACCAATTCAGCAGGAATAAAGTGTGGAATTTAGTTCCCAGGCCAAGAAATCATACAGTGATAGGCACCAAGTGGGTATTTCGAAACAAGATGGATGAAGATGGAATCATCACAAGGAACAAAGCAAGAATTATGGCTAAGGGCTACTCACAGGAGGAAGGAATTGATTATGATGAAACCTTTGCTCCAGTAGCAAGACTCGAAGCCATAAGAATATTTCTTGTTTATGCTGCTTATCAAGGCTTCAAAGTGTTTCAAGTGGATGTCAAAAGTGCCTTTCTGAATGGACAACTTCAGGAGGAAGTATACGTTGAGCAACCTCCAGGCTTTGTTGATCATTCCCATCCTGACCATGTGTATAGGCTTGAAAAAGCTTTGTATGGTCTTAAGCAAGCACCACGGGCATGGTATGACACTTTATCTTCCTTTTTAGTTAATGAAGGATTCAGTAGAGGTAAAGTTGACACCACTTTATTTATTAAGAAGCATAAAGAGAAAACATTGTTTGTACAAATTTATATAGATGATATAATATTTGGTTCTGCTGATGAAAAACTTTGTGCAAGATTTGCTAAGCTCATGCAGAGTAAATTTGAGATGAGCATGATGGGAGAGTTGAATTTCTTTCTTGGACTTCAAATTAAGCAAAGCAGTGATGGAATTTTCATAAATCAATCCAAGTATACCAAAGACCTACTTAAGAAATTCGGATTGGAGACAACAAGTCCTATGAAAACTCACATGTCATCAGCAACAAAGTTAGACAAAGATGAGCAAGGTAAATCCGTAGATATAACAAGTTATCGAGGTATGATTGGATCCTTGCTTTACTTAACTGCAAACAGACCTGATATTATGTTTGCTACATGTATTTGTGCGCGTTTTCAATCTAACCCCAAGGAATCACATTTAGCTTCTGTTAAGAGGATTTTTAGATATCTCAGAGGAACACCTAACTTAGGAATATGGTATCCAAAAGATTCTAACTTCAACCTTGCTAGATACTCGGATGCTGACTTTGCTGGGTGTAAAATTGATCGAAAAAGCACTAGTGGTACATGCCAATTTCTAGGAGGAAGACTTGTCTCATGGTTCAACAAGAAGAAAAACTCTGTATCAACATCCACTGCTGAAGCTGAGTACATATCAATAGGAAGTTGTGTTGCACAAATTATGTGGATGAAGAATCAACTTGCTGACTATGGGTTTGTTTTCAAGTCTATCCCTATATTCTGTGATAATACTAGTGTTGTAGCCATTGCTTATAATCTTGTTTTACACTCTAGGACTAAACATATAGATATAAGGCATCATTTCATTAGAGATCATGTACAGCAAGGTACTATAGAGATAAACTATATTCCTACTAAAAATCAATTAGCAGACGTATTTACAAAACCCTTGGATGAAAATCGTTTTAATAAATTAATAAGTGAATTAGGCATGTTAAATTTTGAGTAAGCAATTTGCTACTAACATCTTGGTTGCTTGAGCAAGGACTTATGTTCTTAGCAATATGATAAACTTCTTGCTTATGTGGAGAAAAAGATCCTGCTAATGATTAAGCAGACTCTTTATTCCTGTTTATCAACACATTTCATGTTGCTGAAATGTACCAAGGTGCTGCTGATCGAGTCCCTGCTGATTACGAGTCTCTGCTATCTCAATCAATATTGTCCTTGTTGAAAATTTCATAAAAAGGGGAGCGTCTCGAGTCGTTTCAGAAACTATGTAAAGACCCTGCTGAAATATCAAAGATGCTGCTGATAGAGATTGTCTGCTGACATTAAGCAGCATTCATCAATGCTGTTGTCTTAATCAACATCGATCCTGCTGCAAATTTCACAAAAAAGGGAGCCTCCCTGACAAAAGTGTCATTTTAGAAACTAAGTCAAAGACCTTGTTTATATCATAAGCAAAGGATGTTCTTGCTGCTTACAAGTTAAATCTCCCTGCTCTTTTGACCCTCAGTGGCAACAGAGATCCTGTTGTCTACATAAGCAGGATATATGTCACCAGCAAAGACCTACAATCATCCTGCTGTATCATCCTTCTGTCATCTCATAACTTGTCAATTTTTCTTTGGTCACTTCCAGTTTTACCGCCGTAAAAATAGCCCATCATTATATCAGCCATTTATTTTCTCTCTCTGCATTTAATGTCACTCTACCCCATTACCTATTTACGGCTGCTGTCTTTTCGGTAATTAATTTTCACCACTACCCACAAATGTTTCTCCCACTAACTCTTCCACTACTCATCTCAGTAACTTCCCTAAACCTCTTCAACTTCTTTTCACCCCCTATATAAACCCTTTAACCCTTCTCATTTGTTTTCACCTTCATTTGCTCTGACTTCTCTCTAAAAACTTACTTTCTCTCTCTAAAACTTCTGCCAAAAACTACCGTTCTTCAACCCTAAAACCACCATCTTTTCCGACCAAACACACAGCAAGGATGGCAAACTGGCTTGACAAGATTGAATCTGAGTCTATCATAGACCTAGACTCCTTTGTTGATGATCAACAAGATGTTGATATATTAGACGTAATAAGACTACTGAGAAGCAGCGGGATCCGCTATGCGATTTCTGCTGACATCCCCATTTTTGAAGAAATTCTAAGGGAGTTCTGCCAATATGTTCAAGTAAGAGACAGCAGCATAAGTGGTCGCGTGAATGGACAACAAGTACTGATCACAACAGCAAGTATCAGGGACATGCTCCAAATGACAAGTCAGGGCTTGCTGCCCCCATCTACCCTAGTCCCTGTTGTGCTTGATGATCTTAGCTATGTCAAAAATCACAACACGAAGAAAAGAAAGGATTTCTCAAAGAAATGGGACTTCATGATGGACATCCTACACAAGACCCTGTTGTGCAAGTTCACCTCCCAAGATGAGGCATCAGCAAAGGTTATCTCTTTGGTATCCCTGCTGAAGTCTGAGCAGGAGATCAATTGGGCCAAATTTTCTTTGATCTGCTGAAAGATTTCTTCTCCAGCAAGAAAAAAATCAAGATCCGTCATGGACGAACACTATCCTTGTTGCTCAAGGGTATTCTTGGGAGCAAGTTCCCAGTAGGGACCAGATCGAAGAAGTTACCAAAGAGCAAGATTATTAACCCCACCATCTTGCTGAATTATGAAAGGAATCCTGCTGCCCTAGCAAGAGCAGTTGCCGAAAGGAGAACAAAGAAATCGGCAAACCTTGCTGAAAGACAGTAAGATGTTTAACATCCTGATGAGAGGCCATCTACAACCACAACAACCCCTGCTGTCCAACCCAGCAGGAAGACGAGAGTTGCCGCACAAATTCAGTGGCCCAAAAAGAAATCCAAGGTAGTCCCTGCTGATCCGGAGTTTGACCCACCCACCCTCAACTCTAAGGAGAGAGAAGTGTACGATTTCTATATGGAATTGTACTATGAAGATGCTGCTGCTCAAGCAATTGCTGTTAGAGGTTCAGATGTTGAACCTCCAACTGACAATGAGCAGGAACTAGACCAACAAGGTATACCCTTTGTTGTCCCCATCACCACTGTTTCTACTAATGATGAGCTGTTCAGGGAGATTGACGAGTACCATCCTGTTGCCTCCTCATCAATGGTTCTTATTGATACCAGGAAGAGTTCATCTGACGAACTCTTCAAAGAAATTGATGCTATCTCTAGGGTGATCATTGCTACTGATCAACCCACCCCCACTGCTGAACTATCAGCAGCAAGTGATGCTGCTGCCACTGAATTGGTCAGCAATACTGAAGTTCTGGAACTTGCTGACACACCTGATAGTGTCACTGGTCCAGAAACCAAGGATGATGCTGCTGACCTTGAAATCACTAGAGAATTGTAGCACACCAACTTACGTCTTGCTGATCTGATCAAACCAGAACCCATCTCAGAAGAACTCTCCAATGATCAGACAGCAGAGACTCCTGCCCTCACAAAACCCCCCTGCTGCCAGACGCCTTGTGTTGGCTTCCTTTGCTATTAGAGAGGTACAACCAAAAAGAAAACATGTTGCTGTGAAGGGGAAGGGTAAGGCTAAGCAGACAGAGTCCAGCAACAGCGACTCTGAAAGCTCTGATGATGTTCCAGCAAAAATAAGAATGGAACAACAATCTGAAGAACTCATCAGAGCCCTGCTGATTCAAGATGCAGAGGAAGCCGACCTGGATCCCAAGACATACCTTGCTGAACAAATCCAAGAAGGCCCTAGTCACTTATCACCAGCAAGGGTATCGGCCGAGGGGGAGCCAAATGAAGAAGCTGTAGAAGGAACTGAAGAAGTTGACATCCTTTCTGCTGAAGAGGAGCCTGCTGTTGAGGGGGAGCAACAAGAAACAGAGGCCGAGAAAATGGCTAAGGTACATGTTGCTGCCATCAGGATGGTCAAAAGGGAACTTATTGAAGATCACAGCATGGAACTTGAAAATGACTATTGCCTGTCGGATCTTAGTCCTGACCTCACAGTAAGACATTACCGGAGGATCTTGCTAAAGCGGTTGAAGGAACTTGGCTTTGATGCACCAGTCAGACATTCTTCCTTCTACAAACGTGCTGAAAAAGAGATTGTTCTATATGAACACTTCGAGAAGAGGATGCTTGCTGAAAAGACCAAGGGCTTCTCTGCTGAAAACATCAGCAGCATCCACGGTACCTCCAGACAACAACTTGAAGAAGAAATCATCCCTTCTGAAGCTTCAGCAGGAAGCAGAAGACTTTGGTTGGGCCTTTCTGATGATTTCTTTTCCTACATGCTTCCTGCTGACTTCATTTTATTCCTACCCCTCCTCCATGCCTATTGGTGTGGAATGGGCATGCGTGTCATTTCAGATTCATTCAGAAGGGTGCCAAACTTCACTGTGCTCATTGAAAATCCTTGGAGGGTGGCCTGGAATATGATCGACTCCTCTCCTGCTGTCGAGGACACTGCCGCTGCCTTTTCCAAACGACTCAGAATGGACATGCGCAGACATAAATTCCCATTCATACATGTTGCTGACATTCCTGCTGTTGACGGATATCTTCCTCCTACTGATCCCTCTTTGGAAAATCCTTCATGTGCACGCCACCAAGTATACATCCGCGCAGACTCTACTGTTCCAGTCAGACTCAAAGAATCTCATCCTTCTAAGGCTTCTCCTGCTGTCCCCAAACCATCAAAATCAGCCCGCTCGCATTCCGCCAAGTCAACAAAGAAGAAGCTTGCTGAACTTGATTCTAAAATGGATAAAGTTTTAGCAAGTCTCAATCTCCAGCCTGCTGAATCTGCACAGAGCTCCAAGGCACCTCCAGTTGCCTCTGATCTTGAAAACTGGATTAACAAGATGGAGCGCAAACAAGATCATATCTTGCTCACTCTCAACAAGTTGATTGACTTTCTCCCTTTAATGGCTGATGATATCAAAATGGGGGAGAGAGATCATGATGCAACACAGCAGCAACAAGATCAAATGGCTTTAACTCCTACTCTTGCACCCATCTCTGCTCCTACTGTAACTCCTACTGTCATGGCCAGAAAAAGAATTCCTAAACATATCCCTAATTCTGTTGTACAAATTCTCAATCCTTCTCCCTATATGAGACTGTAGAAGGCCCTTGAAGAAGTGGATGTGATGACCAAGAAGTTAGGTCCTGCTGAAAGTCTCAAACTGCTTGCAAGCATTAAAGACTTTTAATCCAAAATCAAGCAGTACAAGCTGGAAATGAAAAGACTAAAGGACCAGTAGAATGAAAGGGAGTACAATCGCAAAAAGGAAAGGATGGAGCGAAGAAAGCAAGAAAATGAGGCAATAAAAAGGGAAAGGGAAGAGGCCGAGGAAAGGAGGAGACTGGAACTGCTGAAGTATGGAGAAGAAGATCAACAAGGATCTGAGGAATCTATTGATAGTTAAAGTTAGAAAGGATTTTGTTTAATTGTCTTTATTTTCATTCATCATTCATGTACTTAAAAAAATTTTAAAATGAAATGGATATCTTGTTGCTTGCTGTGGTGATCAAAATAACTCGTTTTGACATCATCAATTAGGGGGAGATTGTTGATGCACTCCTGCTTATATTACCCTACTTAAAGAATTACATTTATTTTATATAAGAATTGATTATGTAATATAGTCCTTGCTTATATGATGTAAAAGGACTTAGAAAAATATCCAACTTGTTAGGTGGATATGTTCTACTAGTTAAGCAAGGATTTTGATCACATAAGAAGACTCTGCTCATAGATCAAGAAGGATGCTGAAGACATAGAGAAAAAGTTCAAGGACAATCCTGCTTAAAATGGAAATAAGCAAGGAATGATATAGCAAAATACCTTACCTTGATCCAAGCAAGTGTGTCAGAAAAAGACAGAAAAAGACTATCTTTTGTTCTGCTTAGTCAACTCCTACAGAGCTTTTTCAAAAAGCACTAGAAGACAAAATAACAGCTATCTTTTTGAACTAAGCAAGGAACAGTTGGAAAAGTACAAGTCACTGTCAAGGCAGTATAACTCCCAATGGATCTATTTCAAAATTCTCAACAGATAGATTTTTGGAGTAGTATAAATAGTAGTCATAAATTTCATTTATGAGAATAGAACAACCAAGAATTGCTCTGACAATTTGACACTCTAAGAATACAGCAAGACACAATTCAAAGCTTGAACAAGTACGATCTAATCTACTCAACAAGGAACTCTCTGCTTAGAGATAGCAAGCAAGAAACAACATCTGCTATTAGTCTGTGTGACTTGGTCTAAGTGACCCATTGTAATTCTGAACTAAGTGTCCTACTGCTTATTGTTCTGTGTGAACATTCTAGTGAGTGCCTTCTCAAGTAAAAGAGAAGAAGAGTGGAGTAGGTTTAGACCGAACCACTATAAAAATTCTCGTGCTTATCTTTCTTTCTGCTTATCTTTCTTACTGCTTATTTATTTTTCTCTTACTTTGCTAAAGTCTCTGCTAAACTCTTTTAGCAAAGACTTACTGTCATTGCTCCTTTAGCCATTAACTTTTATTCCAAAATCTAAGGGGTTCTTTGCTTAACAAATTTCGCTGCTAAATCTTTTCAAAATATAAGAAACTCTTTTAATAAGCAAGAAGTGTTTAAAACCGCAAAGTTTTCTAAGCAAGTCTCAAGTTTTGAAAAACACTATTCAACTCCCCTTCTAGTATTTTTTCTCTTCGGGACCTAACACAGTCACCAAATAATATTTTCTCCGTTGTAAAAGAAGAGCAAATAAAATTTGTTAATATAGTAATATTTGTATAATATTTTTGTTATAATATCATATTTTTTTAAATTTGTTATTATGATTTTTTATGTGATTTTTAATTAAAAATTCATAATAAATTTAATAAGAAAAACTTATTCTTATTATATATAATTTTTAATTAAATATACAAAATTAAAAATCGTCAAAATCAATGAATAAAATGAATTCTTCAACAAACCTGATCAATTTTTTTAAACGACTAAAAATGATCTTTTCTTGTTCAAATTCAAATTAAACAAAGTTTAACAAGTAACTCACTTATTACGGCTTTTATGAATTCGCTAAAATAAGAATTCGGGTTTAGAGCATAAACATGTTGAGTAACTAGTTAATAATTTGTTTATTGAGTTTGTTCAAAAGAATGAGTTAAGTTATTGAGTATGACAAATTGATAATTGTTAAGTTATTTACTTAAAATAAATATTATGTTTGAATAGCATAAATAAGTGAACTAGTAATAGTAAAATAATATTTATCTTTTCTGATTAATTTTTGTATTAATTTAACTTGTGTGGTAAATAATTAGAATAAATAGTTTCTATATAAGTTGATTGTGAATTTTTGTAGAATAAATAAAATTGTAAGTATATATCTAAATATTTAACAACAACAACAGAAATCCAACTTAAATGATTTAATCATCGGTTTAACTAGTTGAATCACGTAATCATTTAATCAGTGTTTCAACCAATTTGTTGCCTGATCTAATACTGAATTATACTATCTAGTCCACGGTCTGAGATAGATTTTAAGGATGATAAAATCAATTGAATTAGACACTAAGAAAATTATTCAAAAAATTAAACTCTTTTTTTTTAGATTCAAACTACTTTCATTCAATAAAATCAAATTACAAACAAATAAAAAAAACAAATTCTTCCATAGCATACAAGCAAAGAAAAAGGATAAATTCTTCTAGAGCATACATAATTCGATTACGTTACACTCATAAAAATATTAAGAACAAAAAACTTAAAGACATAACATATCTTATAAACAAACTAATTAAATATATGTTCAATCATAGAACCATAATTAGAGAATGCATGCTTTGATTCACCACCAATGACGACCGACTGAAACGAGAAATAGGTACATTTGCTTCTTCAAAAATCCGTGAAGTCTTCAAAAGTTAATCAAGACCTTACATGAAACAATCTAGTAACGTTGGAAGGATCCAAATCGGATAAAAGGATCTCAATCAAATTGGAGAAAGGAGTCTCGCATATACAAATGAAGAATCATTCGAATTTGGAGAAATTACTCTCAAAGAAAAGAAAAAATAATCCCACAAAGCAAAAACTTTATTAATAAAACTAAATATTAAAACATAAGAAGATTTAGGGGAGAGTTTTCTCTACAAATAGGGAAAAACTCTCCCCAAATCTAAACTATCACTAATTGAGGCTAAGGTTTGGCTGAGAGAAAAAGAGCACAAAATTAAACTCTTAATCTAACAAAAATCAAGCAACCTATTAAAATTGTTAAAAGATTACCTTTTTTTAATGAAATTCCAAGTAATTTCATTCATTCAAATTGAATTACAAGCAAATAAAAAGGATAAATCCTTCTAGAACATATAGAATTTGTTAGGTCCCAAAGGGTAAAAATACTAGAACGGGGGGTTGAATAGTGTTTTTCAAAAAATAAATCTTACTTAGAAAACTTTACTGAATTAAAAATCTTCTTGCTTATAAAAAGGATTTCTTATGATTTTCAAAGAATTTAGCAGCGGAATTATTTTAAGCAAGGAACCCCTTAGATTTTGTATCAAAAGTTAATGGCTTGAAGTAGCAAAGATAGTAAGTCTTTGCTGAACAAGTTCAGCAGGACTAAAGCAAAGCAAGGAAGCAATATAAAAAGATAAGCAGGAGAAGAGAGAATTTTTATAGTGGTTCGGAATAATCCTACTCCACTCTTCTTCTCTTTTACTTGAGAAGGCTATCACTATAATTTGTTCACACAGAACAATCAGCAAGAGGACACTTAGTCCAATTTACAATGGGTCACTTAGACCACTTTAGCAGGACACTTAGTCCAATTGTCACACAGACACTAAGAAGATTTCAGAAAATCTTGCTTGCTATCTTCAAGTAGAAGGCTCCTTGGTTGAGTAGATAGATAGCACTTGTTCAAGCTTTATGATGTCTTGCTGTAGCCTTTAAGATGTCAGAGAGTTTTTGCTCAGAGGTAGTTGGTTCATTGATTTGTCATAAATGAAATTTATGACTTCTATTTATACTCCTCCAAAGAATCTATCCGTTGGAAATTTGAAATAGATCCGTTGGAGTGTACTGTCCTTGATGTGACTTGTACCTTTTCAGCCGTCCTTGCTTAGTTCAAAAAAGTTAGCCGTTTTTCTGTCTTCTAGTGCCCTTCAGTAGAGATTCCTAGAAGTTGACTAAGCAGGGAATAAGATAGCTTTTTCTAACAATCTTCACTTTGATAAGCAAAGGATCTTGCTTATTAAAGTCCTTGCTTATTTCCATTCTAAGCAAGACTAGAAAAATTCTTCGTCTTCAGAATCCTTCATAGCAGGCTTATCAGTAGACTTCAATGGTGATCAAAGGTCCTTGCTTAACTACAAATTATATCCACCTAACATGTTGGATATTTTTCTAAGTCCTTTTACATTGTCTAAGCAAGGACTATATTACATCATCAATTCTTATATATTAAACACAATGAAAGTTTAAGCAAAGATAATATAAGCAGGGGTGCAACAACAGAATTCAATTACATTAAGCTTATAAAAAATAAGAACTAAACAATTAAGGACATAACATGTCATATCATAAAAAAACTAATGAAGCATATGTTCAATCGAAAAACTATAATTAGATAAAATATGCTTTGATTCACCACTAGAGACAAACGGTCGAAACGAAAAATAGGTACATCTACTCATTCTAAAATCCATTAATTCCCCAAAAGTTAATCAAGTCCAAATTTCAAGTTCTTGCACGAAAGGATCTCGCAACACTAGAAGAATCCAAATCAGAAAAAGAGGTCTCCACAAAATTGGAGAAAGAGGTCTTCTAAATACGGATGAAGAACCATTCGAATTTGGAGAAATTATTCTCAAAAAAGAGAAAAGATCCCACAAGGAAAATTTTATTAATAGAACTAAAAATCAAAAAAAAAAAAGATCTGGGGGAAAGTTTTCTCTAAAAATAGAAAAGAACTCTCTGCATATCTATAAGATATTCACTAATGAAGGCTAGGATTTGGCAGACAAAAAAAGAAAGAAAGATGGGATTAGAATTGATATATAAGATGACTTTTGATTAAAGTTTTTGGATAAAATAGGTTTACATTTCTAAAGTTATGTATGGTATTAATAATAAGAGGTCCTTTGTTTGAGCTTAAGTTTACTATATGTTAAATAGCCTAATTATACATGTTTATCTTAAGATTGCATAGTTAAAAATTCGAGGCAAAACATGTTGTATTCTATTAGAAAAAATTATTGACAATTAGATATCACAGAAGATTTCACTTTTGAAATAAGTATCACTTTTTATTCAAAAGATCAAACAACCCCTAATATTTTAATCATTAAATTTGTTTCCTGTTTTTTTTTCCTTTCTCTCTCACCTGCTTGCTCTCACACCTCTCTTTCTCTCTCTCTCTTTCTTTCTTCTTGTTCCTTATGATTCTTCAATTTCTCCTACTCATCTCTTACATGACCATCGTTGTCACAACGCCGCTAATCGCCACCATTGTTGTCACTGTCGTCGCAAAAAATCTACGTCGCTATTATCACCGTCCCACAAATACCATCGCACTATCTCCTTCTTCATCATCGCCGCATTTTCCTTCTCCTCCTCATTTACCTCCTCTATAAGTGCAATAACTACTGTTTGTAGGTAAAAAAATGCCATACCTACTGTCTATGAGAAAATGAAATACATATTGTTTGTAGTTTATATTATATAATATCTACTGTTTCTAGGTTTGAAATATAATATAACAATTGTCTAGACAAAAAATACATACTGCAAGAAATATAATGCATACTATCTGCAAATAATGATTTAATAGTAAAAATACATATTGTTTGCAATTTTATATTAAATAATAGGTATTCATCGTAGGTATTTGTGGTTATGATTGAAAAATAAATATATTTGCAAAATACCCACCATTATGATTTTTTAAAAAACAAATAGTATTTAAAAAATACTATTATTTGTAGGTTATAATAAATCATATTTATTTTGGGTGGAGTGAGTGCGGGAGTGGGGTGGGGGAGAGAAGGGAGGGATGTGGATGAGTGATGATTTTCTAGAATAATAGTATTTAAAGTATACTTACTATTTGTAGTTCATAATAAACGGTAAGTATTTAGAGGTAGGGGTGAGGTAGGGTGAGATGAAAGGGTAAAGTAATAATTTTTTAAAACCAAATTATAAAAAGGGATACGAGATACAACGGTCACTCTTTTAAATGTTGAAGATGGGAGGAAGATTATTGATATACATATACATGGGGAAGCGTTTTAATAAATATATGATAGTGGTAGAAAACAGTACAACCAGTCTAATAAAGGAAAATAGTGACTGCTTATTCAGCAGTCACTTATTTACTTTTTTCTCTTAGAAAAAATACTTGTTTATAGTTCATATTAAATGGTAGATATGTAGGATTGGGTAAGGTGATGATTTTTTAAAAAAAATTTATAAAAATACGCGTTATTTGTAGTTGATAAAAACAATAGGTATTTATGAGGGTGTAGGTGTAGTGACTATTTCTTAATAAAATAGTATTCAATAAATATCTATTATTTGTAGTTCATAATAAATTGTATGTATTTGAGGGGATAGGGTGGGGTCGGAGTATATTAAGACAACATGTTTATATACACCGTATCTATATACAGATAGTAGATATATCGAAAAAGTAGATAAATATAGACAATAGATATATCACGACAGTATATATATCAAGACAATAGGTAAACGAGTTTAGGTTAAAGTTGATAGTAATATAATACGAGTATATATTTGAAAAATAGTGCTTATTTGTTCACAAAAATTTGAGTGAACTTACTTGTCCACACAATTTCATATTAATACCTTAATGTCATAAACCCTAAAACTTTTCCGTCAAAATAAAGCTGAAAATCATACATCACAACTGCACTTTTCATAGACTTGCATAATATTTTCCTTTCGTAAGTCATAAACCGATATACTCCACTTTCTCCAAGAGAAGAAGTTTGGCCTAGGCCCATTGAAGATTAAAGTTACATGTGAGTCTATAATATAATGGAGTAGAAATTTGTGGCTCAACTTAAGCATTCATTTAATTTATCCATTTCAAAGACAAAATGAGTAATGTAAGTGAGTGGAGTTAGCTTTCCATACCTTCCAATTCAAGCAAATAGTGAATGATTCTTCTTTAGAGAAAGTTCAGTTTCATCCTAAGTCCAGCTTGTTATGCTTTTTGGTACATGACACAACGATATAACTTTGTGTTGCCTAATCAATTTCCAAATTAAAATCCCCCACTCACATCAGGGCAATAAAGGAATTTACCTAACTAGCTAGTTAGTCTCAACATGCACACTCATTTGCTTGCCTAGTTTTGCCTATTGGAGATTGCTTCTAAAACAAAACAACATTATAAATTCTGCTACATAAAAGCAGAGAAAGAAATAAAGATAACTTGGTTTACAACATCTCTTATTGTTTTTTTTTATCTAAGCTTCTTTTTGCTTCTTGAGGAAAAAATATACTTCAATCTTCTATCAAACAAAATAGATTTCAGTTTTTTCTTGATACATTTTCAAAATCTTAACATTCAAATTTGATATGAAAGTAACTGATTCTGATTCATACATAGATTGACACTTCAAACTTTAAAAAAAAAACAAGAGAAAAGATTCCAACAAATTAAAAAATTTATTTGTAGTTAATTCTAAAATCTTAAAGGTGTACTTGGCAACACAAATATATAACGTTTTTGTGTATGTGATTTGTGCCTAAGACGGCCCTCCCAAAAATGTAGAGTTTAATGATGGGATGTGAAGGCCCTCCTTTTCCAAAATTATTTCATGGTCCACCATTATTCAAATGCAACAACTCAACCACAAAAAGAATTCATAAAAATAAAAGAAAAAAATAAATAAAAAGTTTATATAATAAGTTCACCTGAGAATTAATTGAGATAGGAAAAATGAAATGAAAAGAGGATCACAAATATATAGCCAGATTCAAATTCAAGTGCTAGGTCAACAAAGGGTGTACATAAAGAAGGCTTTCCCCTTAACAAATACATTCCCATCTCAATCTACATCTCCATGGTCCTCTCATTACTAAGCTTCTCGTCAAAAGAGACAGTGAAAGACAAACAAAATTAAATAGAATTAAACAGTAACACAAACATTCTTTCATAATTATTCTTCTTAAAATCACAATTTGCCTTCCAATAAGGTTACTAAATCTTCGAAATGCGCGAAAATTCAAACAATTTTAAATAAATCATGCATTGCTCCTGAATGAGCCAAGAGCCTTGACAGCACCTGCTCTTAAGATGAATTGGTGATAGAATGCTGCAGCTGCTGCACCAATGAAGGGTCCAACCCAGAATATCCACTGCGCGAAAAAAAAAATTATCTCAATATGTGCAGATTTGACTGGAGAAGTGGACAAGAAAATGTGTATAATTTTAAAGAATTTTTAAGGAAATGTGTAAATAATACTGACATGGTGATCCCAAGCTTTGTCTTGGTTGTAAATCACAGCAGCTCCGAGACTCCTAGCAGGGTTGATGCCAGTGCCAGTGATGGGGATGGTGGCCAAATGTACCATGAACACAGCAAATCCAATTGGGAGAGGAGCCAATACCTTAAATTTGAAATTTAAATTTTTTATTAGCATTTTCGAAGTCCCCAATTAATCTACTGATCAATCGCCTCATGACAGTTTCATCTAGCACTTTATTGCGAAAGGTCAAATTAAATTGCCTACAGCATATTTTTCAAATTAGTGAAACAATGATCTCGTTTTTTTCAACTTAAATTATAGAGATTCAAGATTCTTGCATAGTAAATTACATTATCAGATTTTATAATTTCTAAAATTTAAGTCGAAAGTAACGGGATTCACAAGGGAAAAAAATAAAAGCAATTAGTGTCATTACTATTGCCAGACAATTTCACATGAATGAGTGCAAGCCAAATAAAGCAACTTTTTTATTTTTGCTCTCATCAAGTCTTCTTTTTTTTTTTTTTTTTGGTTAAATTATTTAGTATCTGATAATTCATTTGAACTACGACTAATTTGAATTTGAGTCGAGTTTGACTCCATTAATAAAAAAATTCTCTTGATACTCATTTTATCTATTCACAATACTCAAAATTCGAGACATTAATTAAAAAAAATAAGTTTCTTATCACTTCAACCCAGTTGAACCAATGACCATTACCGCTCTCATCAAGTTTTTACGGTGCAAAAGAAGACAAGAAGGGAGTTTGTACGTCGGGAAGAAATTATTTTCTGAACATATTGGTGAGACAATGGGGCCAAAAAGGTACACGTATAAAAGCTCTTTTAAAAAGTGGGAATAAGAATTTACACGAGGCAATGATATTGAAGGATAAGACAACCACACAATTTAAGAAAGAGAATCACTGGCTACAAACTTCCACTTCCTGAAAAACTGAAACAACAAATTCATGACCCATTGCTCTCATGTCATGTGATGTAACCAAAACCACATGGCCACCACTCCAAATCAAGACACCACGTGGCCTCCATAATATTACCTATGTCCAAACATTACATATATACATTACAATGCACACAAGTTTGTACATATTTTTCTTTTTCTTTTTTCTTAAAAGGTCCCTTTAGCAGTAAATATATAGAAAAATGGCACGTAAACGGCGTAGTTTTAATATTTATTACTGAAATTATCTATACTTAAATACAAAACTGTTTCATTTTGTCTAGTAGCTAGAAGAAGTGTTTAACTATCTACTGTTTTTCAAAAAATAATACAGAATCACTTAATTCTGCTGCACATCAAAAGCATTGCAGCTGGTGCAAGAAACTACTCGGTTCATTTAATTCTGAACCGGTTCATCCGTAACTATTTCCTTTTCAGGATATTTCATTATTTATAACATTATTCTTTACATAAAAAATTAATCATCTAATTGAATAAAGAAAAACTCTTACAACATCCGTTTTATGTTGGATCACTTTATTTGCTAGACTCTTTTATTTTTTTATTATTTTTATCCATTTAAAATTAATTCATTCGTCATTGCTTATTTTAAAGCACAATATATACATTTTAATCAAACCCCTCTCTTGTCTCTTTAGTAATTCCCCAAATTCAATGATTGTAAATGGCTATGGAAGGAGTACTTACTTTTTTACCACCGTGCATAACAATTTTATAAAAAGAGAAACTAGCTAGCTAGAATTAAAATTAACATTGACAAAATCCAAAATCATTATACGGAAAATTAAAGAAAAAAAATTGGCAAGTAAATTAAGGTACATACAGGGATATGGGAGTCTCTGGCATTTCTCTTGGGGTCAGTGGCGGAGAAGACAGTGTAGACAAGAACAAAAGTTCCGATGATCTCGGCGGCTAAACCAGTCCCTTTGCTGTAGTCCTCATTCAGCTCATTGGCTCCTCCGCCGTACTTTTTGTAGTATGGCTTCTGGAATGCCTTCACTAGCCCAACCCCACATATCGCCCCCAAGCACTGCGCCACCATATACATCACCGCCCGTATTAGCGACACCTTCCGAGCCAAAAACAACCCAAATGTCACCGCCGGATTTATGTGACCCCCTGCACCGAAGCCAAAAACAACCCAAATGTCACTAATCATGTATAATACTTGTTCCTTTACTGCAGAAACCGTCTTACATCTTTTATAAACAAAAGATGCTTAAAATAACAAATATAAAAGGTGTTTAAGAATAATCAACTTTTGAGAAGTAGTATGAGACCAGAAACAGATTCTGAAAATCACAGATATGATAGGACCACATAATTTATTTGAACATATTGAATTCTTATCTGAATAAGTATATCCCATCTACGTCTCTATTTGAGAGATCCCCGACAACAACTAATTAAAATGGAATTTGAATTAGGATAAAATGTCACTTGTTACAACTTTTATACATTATGTAGGACAATGAATCTAGCATAACTCAGATGGCAAGGAGGTTTGCATTTTTTGAGATTTAAATTCAAATTCTGGGTTTGTTTGTATCTATGAAGCATTAATTTTCATTAAAAATACGTCAGAATGCATTGCAAGTCTCATTCTGCCGTTTTAAAGTGAGTTATTTTGTACCAGATATTAATAATTTCGTAATATGTAAGAAAAATTATTGAAAAATCTTGACACTCACCATATAATATTGAATGCAATAGCAGATCTGTTTTCGTCCACTCAAAATACCCTTATTACTATCAACCAAAAAATCTAGGTACTAAAATAAATTTAAACATTTTTAAATTCATTCCATTTGTTCGAAAATTAAAAGAAAAAATAGACAATAAAATTAATTTGTCCTAAAACCAAATAATACTACCACATATAGTTTCTGAGTGAGTAAATAAAAAGAAACTAACCGGAGATGCCGGCAGTGCAATAGACAAGGACAAAGATCATGCCACCGAAGGCCCAAGCAATACCCAGAACTCCGACGCCGCCGCATTGGTCGCCGCCGTCAATCTGGCTCTTGTAACCGATGACCGTCAAGACGGTTATGTAGAGGAACAAAAGGGTGGCAATAAACTCGGCAATGAGAGCTCTGTAGAAGGACCATTTTGTGAGCTCATCTGGGTCTATCAACGCCACCGGCGGCGGCTCGTGGTAGTCCTTGCCGGAAAATGACCCCTGCTCCGCTACCTCTACGTCCTTAGTCATGATTTCCTTATAGTTATACGACTATATATGTATATGTATGTATGTATATATATTTCGAGAGAGAAAAAGCAGAGGAGTTTAGAGAGTAGTGTAGTAATGGAGTGGAAGTGAAAGGATGAAGTGGGGGTCTATATATACACCACGCGAGCATGGACTAGGCAATCCCACTCGAAAATTTCAATTGTTGTTTTTATCAATTTATTTATTTATTTTTAGATTCCTAAATTACTACCAACGGATAGTACTATAAAATGTAGTATGTGTCTAATTTATTTTAGATATGATCGTGTGGTGTAAGTGTTAAATTTTGTGTTATACTCCTTATATAATATTTTCATCCGGTCTATTTGCAGTATTCTTTTTAGATTTTTCATTTATTTATAACATTATTTTTTATAAAAGAGTTTATCATTTAATTTATTTAAACTTCATACATTTTCAACATTTATTTTATATTACATCACTTTAATTTTAACTATTTTAACTATTTACTATTTTTACTCATTTGAAACTAATAATTGTAAGGAGTCCAAGATTGCAAATGAGTTGAAACTAATAACTACGTATTTATTATCTTGTTGGTCTGGATTTTCGTTCTTCTAAAACTAAATTTCACATTTTTGGATGGAATTATACAGAGCATAAATATAAATATAAGATTTAGGCCGAAAAGTTTATGACTTATTAGACTTACGTAGCATTTTAACAAAGGTTCACGTATTAACTTTACATAAAAATGAAAAAGCTAAGGAAGAATAATTTTTAACAACTGAGCTCATTGTCACATTAAATAAAAAAAATAAGAAAATGTCCTATTATTATTTCATTTTAAAATTAAAGATATATTTTTATCTTTTCATATTTAACTTAATCTTTATATTTTAAGATTTGATTAGAAATTGTCATTTCTTTTATATCAGCAATATTTTGTAATTATATTTTATAGAAATTTACCAATTTTATAAATTATTTTATTAAAAATGATTAATATGTATAAATCTTTTTTGAGTTAAATTAGTTTCTAAAAATCAAATTTACTGTTTAATTTCTTCTGTTTTGTGAAGAGACTCTTACTTCTTTTATAACTGAATTTAAGATCCTCTAAATTAAGAATTTGTATAAAATATTAAACATGTGAATAATATCAAAGATATTATATTTGAAATTTCTGTTACTTAACACTATTAAAAAGCATTATTTATGCTGTTTGACCAAATTAATGATTACATAAAGTAAGTTTACAATATTTTAAATTTAAAATTAATGTCATTTATAATTTTTTTTTAAAACCAATTTGTGTTTTATGTACTATTTACAAACTCAATTTATTAAACTTGTGTCAACTATAAATAAGATGAATTCATATATTGACTTTAAAAATCTAAAAGAATTTGTTTTAGATTAGAAAGACAAATTTTAACCTTATTCGTTAGGGAAAAAAATAACAATAAATACATTTGATATTCTGAATACTTCAAATTCATGTGAAGAAAACAAAAACAAAATGAAAGGTAGTTAATGCAGTTCCCATTAATAGAATTCCTGTAGTGTTGTTTGGGGTGGGCGGGGTGGGCGGGGTGGGGGGGGTGCCGTCCATGACAATTTCTACTGCTACTGTTGCCCTGTACGCTTCACCGACCCAACGGACTAATTTCCTGGTCCACAAATTTTACATATGCATACACGGCAACAACAACATGATACCATGTAGGACAGGAAAATCTTCCTCAAATTTCCCCCACAAAAATTGTAAAATTCTTGGAATTCGACTTGTCACCGGAACATTCATCTCAAATTTGTCCCGCTCTCGTTCGGGCATCCAACCTTTACAAAGTTCAGATGATAAGGTCATGGTTGAAATCGGACAAGATATAATACTTTTAAAAAAATCGTAAATTTTAACAATATAATTTATATTATTAAAATTAAAAATCTCATAATTTTAAATTAAAATAAACAAAATTAATAATATCAGATATAATTATCAAATTTAATCTTACAACATATTTGTTTCATATTATATTTATTGGTCATCTTACATTATCAATAATTTAAGGCCATTATCTAAAATGAATGTATTTATTTTATATGATTATTCTACATGACCACTTAATAAATAAGTCTTAATATTTTGAAATATTACCACACATATAGGTAATCATCTGTTATGTCATCCTATAATATAATATATATCTTTATATATGTGATGGTAATAAATAATAAAATATATTATATATAAAATAAAATATTATTATTACATTTTAATATATAATATATAATGTATTATGCAATCATAATGATTATATATTTCATTTGTTATAACTTAGGGCAATTAGTTAAAATATATGATATAACAGCTTGATGTCATATTCAAATGACACAAAACAAATGTGCCTTGCATGATACAAATCTTTTATTATAAATAATCCCCCCCCCCCCCCCCCCTCTATTTTAGAGTATAAATTAGAAACACTTCTATTTTTATCATCTAATTTGGTTATAAAGTTTTATCTTTCAGACTTACTATGTTGTTATTTAGTTTTTGTTAGGTTCCGAAGGGAAAAATACTAGAAGGGGGGTTAAATAGTATTTTTTAAAATTTAAGACTTGCTTAGAAAACTTTTCAGTTTTAAACACTTATTGCTTATTAAAAGAGTTTTTTATATTTTGAAAATATTTAGCAGCGAAATTTGTTAAGCAAAGAACCCCTTAGATTTTAGAATAAAAGTTAATGGCTATAGGAGTAATGACAGTAAGTTTTTACTAAAAGAGTTTAGCAGAGACTTTAGCAAAGTAAGGGTAAAATAAATAAGCAGTAAGAAAGATAAGCAGAAAGAAAGATAGGCACAAGAATTTTTATAGTGGTTCGGTTTAAGCCTACTCCACTCTTCTTCTCTTTTACTTGAGAAGGCACACACTAAAATGTTCACACAGAACAATAAGCAGCAGAACACTTAGTCCAGAATTACAATGGGTCACTTAGACCAAGTCACACAGACTAATAAGCAGATTATAAATTTTGCTTGCTATCTTTAAGTAGAGAGCTCCTTGTTGAGCAGATTTGATAACACTTGTTCAAACTTGTTGTGTTTTGCTAAGTTCTTTTTGTGTTAGACTGTCAAAGCAATTCTTGGTTGTTCAGTACTCATAAATGAAATTTATGACTCCTATTTATACTACTCCAAAAATCTATCCGTTGAGAATTTTGAAATAGATCCGTTGGGAGTTGTACTGCCTTGACAGTGACTTGTACTTTTTCTAGCTGTTCCTTGCTTAGTTCAAAAAGATAGCCGTTATTTTGTCTTCTTGTACTTTTTGAAAAAGCCTTCTAGGAGTTGACTAAGCAGGACAGAAAATAATTTTTTTTTGACAAACTTGCTCGAATCTAGGTAAGGTGTCTTGCTATATCATTCTTTGCTTATTTTCATTATAAGCAGGATTTTCCTTGAATTTTTTCTCTATATCTTTAGCATCCTTCTTGATCGATGAACAGAGTCTTCACTGGTGATCAAAATTCTTGCTTAACTAGTAGAGTATATCCACCTAACAAGTTGAATATTTTTCTAAGTCCTTTTACATCATATAAGTAAGGACTATATTACATCATCAATTCTTATATTAAATAAATGTAATTCTTTAAGCAGGGTAATATAAGCAAGGGTGCATCAACAGTTTTAATTGTTGATAAGAAGTCGTGATGAATACTAGTTTCATAATTTTAAAATATTAGTATATACATATTACAATTGAATATAATTAAACTGAAATATAATTCTAGTTTTAAAACAAAATGAGTATTGTATTTTCTTTATTTCAAACTAGAGACACATTTAATTTTTTTAGGTTAAAGAAAAATATTATAACTCATCTGATAAAGATTCCAGTCCAAAAATTATCTTAACCGACAAAATTGATTGTATCAATTAAAGTTTAAGTACATTTAAATCGATT
Organism: Centella asiatica; assembly: GCA_014636745.2. NCBI lineage: Eukaryota > Viridiplantae > Streptophyta > Magnoliopsida > Apiales > Apiaceae > Centella > Centella asiatica. The sequence continues at coordinate 14,043,546 of CM025784.1, read as the reverse complement.
CAAAATTTAATATATCGTCATTTAATTAAAAATTTTGAACACATCAATTATAAAATGAAAGAAATATTATTGATTAAGTACTAGCCACTAACCTATGGAATGTACGGGATATAACACAAATGAATTAGGTTCCTCTCTTCTAAACATTAAGAAATGCAATTAACAATTTACCTTAATGCATAAAAATTTACAATACATAGCAATATAGCATTTAGTAAAAGTCTATTAAATTGTGAATATAAGGGAGAGAGAAATGATTGTGTGTGTATATATATATAATGACATTATTTGAAGTAATAATAATTATAGTAAAAATAGTAAAGTCAGTTGAAATAGTGAAATGATGACATAACATTTAAAGAATTTAATAATTTTTTATAGTTTAAAAATAAAAATATATATCTAATTTAAAATAATCAAAAAAATATATACATATTTAATTTTGAAATAAATGGAGTTTGGAACTAAGGGAGTTCGCATGAGTGATAACAAAACGAAACAAAAACTTTCATGTGAGTGGTAATACTTCTTTGTAAATAAATTATATATAATTTTTTGAGATTATTTTGAACTCTTTTACATATAATTATATAAAAATCAATATATTTTAGGCATACAAATTTTACAATTTAAATAATTATAAAAATCATGTTACAAACTATAAAATAATTTAAAAATTTATATACTATCGATAGACTCAAAACCACGAGCCCGACTCGTGCCCCATCATACATAAAGGTCGGGTCCCAAAGTTAATTTTCTAGACTTGAAGATTTCCAACCATCTCAAAGAACACTGACGTGGTAATCCACGTGGGACGTGGAGAACACCTCACATGCTACAATTGCCTTGGTCATATGGAGAGGACATAAATGTGATTTTCCCCTTTAGGAAAAACCACCTTATATATCACATAATTGATATGTTTGTTGTCACTAACCTACCTAGGAATCACTCGGTCACATGTAAAACAAACGTCACTCATTATATAAATAACAGACTTCATCATTTTCACGAGATAATGATATTTTCTTTTTCTAAAATTAATATTTTATTATAACCTTCCACAAATATACTCATTCTTGCACCGAAAAAGTTTCGAGTAAGCACACCAATGATCTGCTTATCTTATTATTGTGTAGGTTACTCATCCTTGACCAAAAATTCAAGTGTTCTAGCCTTGCTATGGATCTAACCTCAACAACTACTTTATCTTTTAATATTATTTTAGTTCGTATGATTTAATTTTTTAGATAAATTATAAATTCATAGATTAAAATTAGTATGTAAATTTTGAAATATAAGTTATAGGTTTAATTATCTTAATCCTCTCTCTCACACACACATATATATATTTGTAATAAATACGATAATCAAATTAAGTTGAAATTTTTTTAAGTTAATCATATTTTATAAAACAGACAATTCAATTAATTTAGAGAAATTATATTTTCACATAACGATTAAAAATTCCCGAAAGTTTCATCTCATAAAAACATAAATCTCACAAATTATTGATTCCAACATATATGTAAGAATATCATTTTCATAGCACCTCTTGTAAATATGGTAAATGACAGTGGTAGTCCAAGTATTATTAATCAACAGGAAAGACACGTAATAGTGGTCAAGGAAGGCTACAGAAGGAAGGGATGGGTCATTGTGGAAGTAGGACACGTGTCGGACGATGACTGAGATGATTTTCTAGATCTGGAGTGAGTTATGATATGCGGTGGAGAATTAATTGGCGGCAATGCTTTGAAGCGAGATGAGAGAGAGGAAGGACAGAACTTTCGAGCATTTGAACTATAGATGGGTCCCATTTCCCAACCCATTGGATACGAAATGAGATCCGTTGTACTCCGTAATATTCAAGTTGCGTTTGTGTTATATGAATAGAGGTGCGAAAATAGTAACCCTATATGGATAGGGGTGAAAAAAGATGAAAAAAATAATTAAAAACTATTCATTTCATTTTAAAATTAAAAAATATATATATATATATAATTTTAAAATTTGAAATATATTTTTATTTTTAGTCTATAAAAAAATTAAAAAAGTTCTTAAATGTCATTAAATTATTTGACTATCTCAACTAATTTGACTACTCAGTGATATTTAGTATAAGTATTACTACTATTATTTCAAAGGTTATGATAATAAAGATATATTTTACACATAATAATTATTTTCAAAAGTTATTAATTTAAAAATATATCTCAAATTTTTAAAGAATTGAATATAAAGAATTTAGTGTATAATAGTGAACTAATAGTGGAACAAGAGATGTGAATAAATGGGAGAAAAAATAACAATAAAAAGAAAATATATTCATTTTATCATCTTTCATAGTTATTATATAACATTATGATCTCATTCTCATCTACATTTTCTAATTCAAACGCAACATCAGTGTTATCGTTTATATAAACATTGACTCGAACTATGTTGGGGGATGGATTAGTGTACTTGACGGGGGAAAAAGTGACGTGGGGGATGGTCGAACAAATGGAAGCATATAACCGCGAAGAGTTGAGCTCTGAGGAAATGGATAATATCAATAGAGGGGCAAAAAAATATACGAAAAGAAATTTATACTGAACAAGGGGAAGCAATCTTGGAGATGGAAGCTGATCAAAACATAGAATACTAGGTAGAAAGTTTTGTAGGAAATGACCAGAGAAAACCTGACACAGATATGGGAAATGGTGGGGTGTGTGGGTGGGGGGGGCGGGGGGGGGGGGGGGGGGGGGAAGGTGCTGAGCAAAACAGCAACCCCAAATCGTCCTTCAAGGCAAGCTTTTGGGTATGAAAAAAAACTCAGAGGAGTCCACACAAGTGCAACACATTTGGTTCAACCCTACTACCCTATTTGACCTGTCCATGATTACTACAACGAAAGCAACAAGTCTAGGCCAAATTCCAAAAGTTTCCCTAGATCCAAGTTTCAAAGAAAGATTGGAAAGAAATGGAAAACCACACTTATCATCAAGTTATTGGGCAGATTCATAGGTTTCAATGCCCTGTCCAGTCGATTGCAGCAACTACAGAAACCAGAGGGAGAGATGAAGCTTATAGATTTAGGAAGTGGCTTCTTTCCGGTCAAAATGGAGGAGATGACTAATGTTGAAAATGCTTTAACGGGGGACCTTGGGGTTCAAAATCTCAAGTACCAGCCGATAATTATGCACTATTAATAAAAACTAAACTAACACAATTAAGCATTATAGTTATATTGAGAATATGACAGAGATATCTAAATAACAAATGAAATAGAATTGAGAATATAAGTATCCAAATCAGCAATAGAAGTGTAAAAACAGGAAAGAAAAGAAAAGAAGAAAAATTTATTGAAACAGAGGAACAGTTGAGTTGTCGATCTCTAAAAAAGAAATGACTGTTCTTGAAAAAATATTCGCCCCACTTACGTTACGATGAGTTGTTGCGAATCTTACTCAAGGACAAAACAACACAGTACTACTAAAACACAATCCAATACCAATGCAACATTGACGAAGTGACTTATCATCTAGCACTACCCCCAGCTCTAGGTCATGTTCATGATATTTTTCATGTCTCAATGCTACGACCTTATAGAGGGAATCATTCTGGCATTATTGACTACCAGTCCATTGAGCTACAACCAAATTTGTGTCATGAAAAAACGCCAATACAAATTTTGGATTGTCAAGTAAAGGTTTTAAGAAATAAAGAAATTGCATCCGTAAAAGTTTTATGGAGAAACCACAATGTTGAAGAAGCAACATGGGAACTAGAAGAAATGATGATGCAAAAGTATCCTCAACTTTTTCACCAATAAAGTTTCGAGGACGAAACTGATTGTAAGGAGGGGAAAATGTGACGACCTGAAAAATTTGTTTATCTATAAATAATTTATTCACTCATATTTGTTTTCTTATTAACGTGTATAGTTAATATATGATGTTTTTGAATGTTTAAATATTTTTTTTGGAACCATTAAAGGGTTATATTTTGTTTGGATGTTGGTTACAAGGACAAGCAAATTATGTTTACATGTCTGGTAACAATCGTAATTGCTTGAAGGAATATAAGCATTTAAACTAGTAAGTCTCTTGCTGTTCAGAATGGCATACGTAAGAATGATTACATCATGTGTACGTATATTAATTAGATTAGTAAGTTGCTTAAGTGACTAGCTTATGTGCATGAAGGACAGTAGATGCTTATTACATATATCCAGCTGTTAAGAATTATGATGAGTAGCCGTTTTATTAACCAATGATTTTATCTCAAAGCTTAATCTCAACTTATTATAAATATCTCATTCGGAGGTAACATTTCAATATCTGTTAGGTTTTAGAACATTTGATGATGATTGTCTTTAGATTACTTAGAGTACAAATGTATAGAAAGTGTTAATTAGTAACACTGAAGTTTTGTAGCCAGTAGTTATCTCTTTGATTGTAATTCATTCATTCTTTGTAAAGAGATATAATTATTTCTTATTTGTAAGTAACTGCTAGAATGGAGTATCAAAGCTTCAGCAAGTCAAAATGGGTATTTGATCCGTTGGAGTTTACAAAAAGGCTTGTCGGAGACTAGAAAAACTTGTCAGAGACTAAGGATTTTATTTATCAGAGACTAGTTTTGCTTATTGGAGACTAAGGCTTACGTCATCAGAGACTAAGGCTTACGTCATCAGAGACTAAATCTTACGTCATCGGAGACTAAGGTTAAAAGCATCAGAGACTAAGCTGAAGTCATCAGAGACTGAGCCTTAAAGCATCGGAGACTACACAATCTGACGTCATCA
>CM025784.1:13977408-14038351 GCA_014636745.2 Centella asiatica | reverse complement strand
ACTTGGATATACTCACACTGGACAGGCTCTACGGGAACTTAAAGACTTATGAACTCGAAGTAGAGCAATGACAACGCATGCATGGCAGGGACAAAGGAGCTGCGTTGATGGTTGAGACAAGCAAGTCTTAAGAGAAGCTTGATGAGGAGTCTTCCGATGCTAGCTCGACTGATCAGGAAGATGAACTAGATTCTGATGATGACATGGAGGAATTCATGGCATTCATGGTCAAACAGTTTAAGAAATTTAGGGCCAGCAGGAAATGAAGAAAATCATCAAGGAAGCCTAACCCTAAACGTGAAGGTCAAAAAGTCACCTTCGATTTAAAGAAGATAAGATGTTACAATTGTGACGGGTTAGGGCACTTTGCCAATGAGAGCAGGAAGCCTAGATCTAGTGATAGATCTAAGGATGAAGAATCAAGGAAAGACTTTGCTGACAAGAAAGCTAAATCAAAGAGCAAAGCCTTGATTATAGAGGGTAAAGATTGGATTGACAACGACTCTGATGAAGAAGTTGTCAACTTTGCTCTAATGGCTCGTAATGACGAGTCAAGTGATTCTACAAAGGTATGTGATGCAACTCAGAACTTTAATGTGCTTAATTTACTTGACACATCTAGCATTGAAAGCATACAAAAAGATATGTCTGATTTGCATGTTAGTTTTAGATCTTTAACTATCGAATATACCAATGTAAAAGAATCACGTGACATTCTCTTGAAAAGAAACAAGTTTCTTGAAGAGAGATTGGCACAGTTTGACACCGTCAAATATGATTTAAACAAAACTCATCATATGATTGATGCTTTGAAAACTTCTAAAAGACAATCAACTCAATCTGAGTCAAGTCTTGAGTCTACAACTAGTGAGAAATGACCCAAGAAAGTCTGGGTTCCAAAAATCTCAAACTAGTTACTCTTTACTGTGCAGGTCAAAAAGAAGAAAACATGGTACTTGGACAGTGGTTGTTCAAGGCACATGACTGGAGATAAGTCCCTGTTAAAACAGTATGAAGAGAAAAGTGGCCCAAAAGTCACTTTTGGAGATGACAACAAAGGCCATACTAGGGGATATGGCAGTGTTGAACATGGAGATGTCATCTTCACTGAAGTAGTACTAGTTGACGGCTTAAAGCACAATTTACTGAGTGTGAGTCAACTATGTGATAAGGGATTCAATGTCACCTTCAAAGAAGATCAATGCTTGGTGTGTGACAAAGAATCTGATAATGTGATATTGACAGGGAAAAGAAAAGGAAATTTGTATGTTGCAAACCGTATCTCTTCCTCTGATCAAATCACATGTCTTTACAGCAAAGCTTTAACTGATGAAAGTTGGCTTTGGCATAAGAAGCTTTCCCACTTGAACTTTAAGAATATCAACAAGCTTGTGAGGAAAGGATTGGTAGTTAACATTCCACAATTGGAGTTTTCACAAGATGGATTGTGTGATTCATACCAGAAAGGGAAACAAAAGAGTGTATCATTCAATAGCAAACCAGTAACATCAATCACTGACCCTTTACAGTTGTTACACATGGATTTATTTGGTCAAGTGAATGTGATGTCTATCTTAAGGAATAGATATGCTTTGGTTATTGTGGATGATCACACGAGGTATACTTGGGTAAAATACCTCTACACAAAAGATGAAGCTGCTCAGTTGATAATCAATCATATCAAGAAGATAGAAACTGAGTCAGGAAAAACAGTAAGGGTAATAAGGAGCGATATAGGAACAGAATTCAAGAATTCCCAAGTTATTGAATTCTGCACTGAAAAACGAATAACTCATCAATTCTCAGCTCCAATGTGAGAAACCGAAAAAATTTAAATGTATTTTACAGTAAGAAATAATTTTATTTTGTGTTATTATATTTTTTTGCATGGAGTTAGCCTTTTTAAATGTGAATGATAAATTTATATCTACAATGAAAATTTTATGAAGATGTGATATCCATGATGATGAGGTTAAGTTTCTTAAAAAGGTATCAAAAAGGGGATTAACAAATCCCATATAAGATTATATTGAACAACATGGAGGAAGAGGAGAGGGTTACGTAACATTTGTGATTACGTGTTTGATTAGAAACTGTTTAGGTGGCTAAGTTTTCATGCATGTAGGACAGCAGCTAGTTGCTACCAAGAAGTCATGATGAATAGCCGTTTTACCGTCCAAATTAACCAATCGTTTTATTCCAATGCGTAACCTTAGTTTACTGCTCTTGAACTCTATAAATACCTCATTCGAGATGAAATTTTAACTCTTTTACCAAAATTTCTCTTTTAAAGAGTTTCGCTCAAATATATCATCTCCATAAATTTCCAAGCTTTTTTTTTCAGAAATTATTTTCAGATCAGCTTTGATCTCACCCTTAAGAACAAAGAGGTAAGAACCTGGAACCCTACTCAGTTTCTTTCGTGCATAGCATCAAAGATTTATGCTAAGTTCTTATACTTTTGCATCTTCATAAGACATCATAAGCTGAGTTTGAGCATGATAGATCCTCCATTGTAGCAGAAACAAGTTCTAATGTTAATCTCTGATGAGATGTTGTTAATCTCTGATGAGATGATGTTAATCTCTGATGAGATGTTGTTAATCTCTGATGAGATGCTGTTAATCTTTGATGAGATATTGTTAATCTCTGATGAGATGCTGTTAATCTCTAATGAGATATTGTTAGTCTCTGATGAGATATTCGTAGTCTCTGATGAGATATTCTGTTAATCTCTGATGATGACGTCATTAGTCTCCGAGGGGTTATTTACTCTCGGATGACGTCAGCTTTAGTCTCCAACAGGCTAAAGTTTAGTCCCTGATGATGTCATCAGTCTCTGATGAGAAGTTAGTCTCCGATGATGTCACCCTTAGTCCCCGATAGAATTAAGATAACGTCATCAGTCCCTGATGAGTTGTTAGTCTCTGATGACGTCATTCCTTAGTCTCCGATGGGCTAAGTTCAGTCCTTGATGTCGTCATCCATAGTCTCTGATGAAGGAAATTCCATAGTCTCTGATGAAGGAGATTTCTTAGTCTCCGATAGAGGAAATTCCTAGTCTCTGATGGGCAAAATATGTTAGTCTCTGATGGCTAAAGATATCAGTCCCTGACGAGTTTGTTAATGAGAAAATTATTCCCCGATGCATAGTCTGTTATCAAGACTATAAAATATTATTTTCTTAAAATTATTTTATGTTGTTATTCTTTAAAACAGTAAAAGTTTAAGGACATCACATACATGTTTTCTTTCATAAATTCTTATTAAAGTATTAAAATATTACTTGCATAATTTACAAAATCTTTCACTCACCATTAAGTTGAATTTGAAACTTTGTTGCAAAGGACCGAGGCAAGTATATTATCACTCTTATGCTTATTTCAGTTAAGCGCATGATCAATTGATCCGACATGCACAAAAAGTTGTGATATTTAATTTCCTTGTGAATCATAATGCTATGCTTTAATTTCTGCTAGCATGATATGAATGAAAGCACATGGATATAAAGAAGCTTTGTTATATCAGCTATTTTTTTTATATTATATCTGTGCAATCAATGAGAATCCTATGTCCCTTAAATGGGTTATGCCACAGATGGCTAGAGGAAAGGAAAGGTGCTGATTTGTTCTTCACCTGACCTAGAGGAATTTTATGTGACTACGTACGTTCACAAGGAGGGATCATGCGGGCACAGTTAGGCCAGCTGTATACCGTATGATTAGCAGATCCAGCGGTTTTAGCCCCGATGGATATTTTCACTTCAAAGAAGTTATGCTTTGTTTTAAGAAGGATTACACAATTGTTTATCATCAGTAGTCCTAAAGATTCCTTAAAGATTTCTGAGGCATTAGTATCGATTCACTAAGCCTCTTAGTAGAATTGAATTTTTTTGAAACATTCCAGATTTGCTTTCCCAAATTATATATATACTTGCTGGGCGTAAATCGCTCATTCTTGTTGAATTTTAATGCCTTGCAGGACAGAATATAAAGGTTGAGCCCTCTGACAAGGGAAAGACAAAAATGATCGGTTATTGAGGTTGGCTAGCCTTTGTAATACCAATAAGGAGGGAAGAAAAGAAGACGACCTATAAAGTGATGTTTTGAATTATAGTATACAGATAGAATAGTTTCCGCTGTATATGTAATATTTTGGGTTGTAATAACTCTTTATTATCGTTTCTTTCAGTAATTATTCTATGAATGGATGTGTGGTTATCTTTTCCTTCTCTTGACGAGGCCCTAATCCAGTGAGGGATTCTGGGGTCGTCACATCCAAGAACTCCTAAACAAAATGGAGTTGTTGAGAGGAAAAATAGGACCCTTATTGAAGCAGCAATGACTATGTTACAAGAGGCTAAGCTTCCTACTTATTTTTGGGAAGAAGCTATTAGCACAGCTTGCTTTACACAGAATAGATCCTTGATAAACAAAGCATACAACAAAACACCTTACGAATTAATGACTAGGAGAAAACCAACTCTCAAGTTTTTACATGTGTTTGGTTGTAAATGCTTTGTAGTGAGATATTCATCAAAGACAAGAGGAAAGTTTGACAATAAGTCTGATGAAGCAATCTTCTTAGGTTATTCTCTGTTAAGTAAAGCATACAGAGTATATAATCTAAGAACAAAGGTCATTGTGGAATCAATACAAGTCGTGTTTGATGATAAAAAGATTCCAGGAATGATTGGACAAGGATTGCATGAACCTCTCAGTTTTGAGAATGAATTGGATGCATGAGAATATCCATCAGAGACTACTGAAAAACCCCAAGATAGCAATGATCCCTACCTAATTGAGGGGGGGGGGGGGGGTTAACTTTTGTGCATGAAGTACCAAGGACTAATACTCTATTAGAGACTAGAGTATTAGATGAAACACAAGAAACTAGTGACTTTAGTGAACCATCAGAGACTAATGGTTCACCAGAGACTAGAGTCACTGATGCACAATCCGAGACTATTTTGACACCAATGAATATAGAGATAAATAGCTCAGGGGGAGCTAATAATGAAGAAGTCAATGATATAGGGGGAGCAGTCTCTGATCATGAAGCTAGATTGAATAACATCAATCTAGAAAATGAAGCCTCAACTTCAAGGTCAAATCAGCCACATGTAATTCCATGGTTGAGAGACCACACACCAGATTTGATTATTGGAAGGCTAGAGGATGGAGTCAAGACTAGAAGTGCAACTCAAAATGAATGTCTATACCTCAGTTTTCTCTCAAAGATTGAGCCAAAGAAAATTGAGGAAGCACTTCAAGATCTTGACTGGATATTAGCCATGCAAGAGGGATTAAACCAATTCACTTGAAACAAAGTTTGGAGACTGGTGCCCAAACCAAGGAATAGATCAAGTATAGGTGCCAAATGGGTCTTCAGAAACAAATTGGATGAAGTTGGTACAATTACAAGGAATAAGGCAAGACTGGTTGCAAAAGGATATTCTCAAGAAGAAGGAATAGATTATGATGAGACTTTTGCACCAGTAGCAAGACTTGAAGCGATAAGAATTTTCTTGGCATATGCAGCCTACAAAAACTTCAAGGTGTACCAGATGGATGTCAAGAGTGCTTTCCTAAATGGAAAATTGGAAGAAGAAGACTATGTTCAACAACCACCAAGTTTCGTGGATTCCAAGTTTCCAAATCACGTGTACAGGTTAGAAAAAGCACTCTGTGGCTTAAAACAAGCACCAAGAACCTGGTATGATACTCTATCCCAATTTTTACTTGAAAACAAATTTGTTAGAGGTATCATAGATAAAACTTTATTTTATAGAAAGCAGGGCTCTGACATTATATTGGTGCAAATATATGTAGATGATATTATTTTTGGGTCTATAAATGAGAAACTTTGTGAAAATTTTTTAAAACTCATGCAGTCTAGATATGAAATGAGTATGATGAGAGAATTAACATTTTTCTTAGGTTTGCAAATAAAACAATCAACTGATGGAATATTTATCAGCAGTCCAAGTACATCAAGGACTTATTGAGAAAATATAACTTGGTTGATTGTGCATCTGCAAAAACACCCATGACTACTGCCACTAAGCTAGATAAAAATTTAAAAGGAAAGAAAATTGATATTACTAGCTATAGAGGCATGATAGGCTCTCTTTTATATCTAACTGCAAGTAGACCTGATATAATGTTTGCTACATGTTTATGTGCTAGATTTCAAGCTGACCCTAGAGAGTCACATTTGATTGCTGTAAAAAGAATACTCAGATATCTAAAGGGTACCCCAAACCTTGGTTTATGGTATCCGAAAGAATCTGATTTTAAATTAATTGGTTATTCAGATGCTGACTATGCAGGTTGCAAGCTTGACAAGAAAAGCACAAGTGGAAGCTGCCAACTTCTTGGAGGCAGACTTGTTTCTTGGTTCAGCAAGAAACAAAATTCAGTTTCTAGTTCAACAGTAGAAGCTGCATACATTGCAGCTGGGAGTTGTTGTGCTCAAATCCTATGGATCAAGAATAAACTCCTAGACTATGGTATGTCATTATCCAAAATTCCTATATATTGTGATAATACAAGTGCCATAACAATAACAGAAAATCCAGTGCAACATTTAAGAACAAAACACATAGATATTAGATATCACTTCATAAGAGAACATGTAAGTGAAGGTAATATCGAATTACACTGGGTTCCAACTGATAAACAATTTGCAGACATATTCACAAAACCTTTAGATGAATCTACTTTTACTAGATTAGTTTCTGAATTAGGAATGTTGAATTATGCCTCTAAAAATTGATTAATTTGTGAAAACAAGTTGATTAGTTGTATGAAGCTAGAATTAAATTTCTGGATTGAAGCTGTTTTTTATTAAATAGAATATTAGAAGCTAGAATTTAATTTCTGGAATGTAGCTGTTATCAAATAACAAAATTTTTGAAGCTAATAATCATTAAACTTGATTGTTGGAAATATTTTGAAAGCTTAAGAGAAAGAGACTATCTTAGTCCCTGATAGTGTTTTTAATTAGTCCCCGGCTGAATTGAAAAATTGAACTATCGGAGACTAACTAGTCCCCGACAGTTGTTTTTAATTAGTTCCCGACTGAATTAAAAATTAAACTGTCGGAGACTACCTTAGTCCCCGAAAGTTGTTTTTAATTAGTCCCCAACTGATTTAAAAATTGAACTATCGGAGACTACCTTAGTCCCCAACTCAATTAAAAAAATTGAACTATCAGAGACTACATTAGTCCCCGACGTCGTTTTTGATTAGTCTCTGACTCAATCAAAAATGAACTATCGGAGACTAATCGGGCCTAGTCTCTTATGAGTGACCTTATCAAAGATTAGGGCAATCTCTGATCGAGGGTAATCTGGTAGTTATCCTACCCACGATCGAAAAATGGTTCACTATCTTTAGAATTGCAAACGTTTCTAATACTTTGCTAAAAGTAAAATCAAACAAATTTGCAATCACAATCTCTCAAAGCTTTGAAATTATTTTCTCTCTGCAAATTCTCTGCAATCTAACCCTATTTCAAGTTTCTTCAAAGTTCACAGATCTCTTCAAATGGCCGCTAAAATAGTCTGTTTCCAGTTTGGAGATTTCGATTTCATCAAGACTAACCATGCAGGGGTGGCTAATAAGCATGAGTTTGGAGCCCAGTATCACCTCTTCGTGGATTTTCTTCAAAACTCCACTCTATCATATGTCATTTATGAAGCTCCCGTCCAAACCGCTGAGGTTCTCACGGCTGTCTGGTCCACTGCTACTATCCAGGATGAGATCACTGACTCTCCTGTGGTAAGTTTCAGGTATGCAAACTCTGTTTATAATATAGATCATACCGTAGTTAATAATGTTTTACGCTTGCCAATCTATGAACACTTTGACTCTCCTGCCTCTGATGAAGAACTTTTTTCTATGTTTAAAAACTTACATTATTCTGCTGAAATTAGTTCTGTTGGGTCTATTACACGACCCCATCTAAGGCAAGAGTGGTCACTGTTCTTTGATATAATCACTAAAACATTTACGTCTAAATGCAGTGGCTATGATGCTATCACTACACTCACACAACAAATTGCTTTTAGTGTGTTGTATGATAGACATCTAAACATTGAGCTTTTAATTCTGTAAAATCTTTTGGTAAAACTGAAATCTGGTAATAAAAATAAAATTTATTATGCTAGGTTTTTGATGATGATTGCTTATTATCTAATCCCTAACCTTAATATTACTGGATTGCAAGTTGTACCAACTGTTTTGCAGAGAAAAAGAATTTTTACTGATGTGAAGCACAAATCTGCAAAGGTAAAGGTTCCTTTATTTTTCCCTCCTGTCATGAGATCTACTCTCATTGACAGGCTTCCAAACCTCTACTCTTTGACATTCTTTGAGGATTCTAAAAACCAAAACCCTATTAATCCTCCAACCACTTCACAACAACAATCAATAGCCCCCTCCACAGTTTCCCAAAAGACTGTGGCTGTAAAAACAAAGATAGTCGAGAAGCTCCCAATAAAAAGAAAAATAATTAAGGGAGTAAGTGAGGATGAGGGAGAACCAGAAGCTGAAATTCCACTTAAGAGAAAGAAGAGATTAATAACCTTTAGCCAAAGACAATCCATTGCTTCCCAACAAGCAATGGAGGTTATAAGGAAAAACAGTGAACTGTCACCATCCTCCCAACAGGATGTTGACATTGAAGAAAGTTCCCAACCAGGAACACACTGTACAGAGTCTGCATAACCTCTTGTTCACCAACAAGAGGAAACCCAAAGAGAGAAAATACAAGAAAAGAGTGACACAAGGAGTGCACACAATGAGTCATCACTTGATGTTCCTCAATTTTCAATGTCTGAGGAACAGCCAACACTCCACACTGTACATTCTTCTCCTTCTTCTCCCATACTTGATTCTTTTGATATTACTCATTTAAATTCTCTTGATTTTTCCCAAGAGGAGCCCATACTCGAGACAAGCTCTTGAACATATTCCATGGATAGATCCCTAGCCCAAAATATACAAAGGGAACCCCCTATCCATGCAGTCACAAGCACTTCTCCAACCCCCACTTCTGTAGGACAGAGTGCACCTATCCATATGAGTGAGGATGTGAGAAAAAATAGTGAGAGTTAGGCTCCTGACCTGGAAAAAGGGGAAAATATATACATATAAGAGAGTCAAGCTTTAGAAAGCTTGGAAAAAAGAGAGCAAGAGAAGCTGGGTGCCTTATCCCAGGCTAAACGAGAGGGTGTGAGCAAGAATGAGATCCTTGAATAAAATAAACGAGAGAAATTTTCAGCAGGTGCATTTTTACAACATGTTGAAACCAGCTCACAAGAAACTCAAGTTTCTTCTGCTCCCTCCACCAATATCCAAACATAAGAAACTGGGAACAGTTCAGACACAGGGGATGCAACCTTAAACATTATTTCTGAGATGTCTAATGCTGACTTTGAGATTTTATATGGTCTACAACAACAATAAGATCATATGTCTACATTGAAGACACGGCTTGCAGATGAAACTGTGTCTGAACCACCTGCAGAGACAAATGTTGATGAATGGCTTGATGCCACATATTTAAATACTCTGGAGGAAGCAGCCACCCATTTAAGGCAGGATTATGTGACCAACATAGGGTCAACTGCCTCTGCACCATCAGTTAAAGATATTCTAGAAGAAGTAACCAAGGTGGATAAGAAACATACAAAGTTTCACCACTTCTTGGTTACTGGGATCGATGTTGCAGTGAAGAAACTAGAGGAAAGGATGGAGTTGGAGACAGACAAAATCAGAAGGTGCTATGAAGGACATCTGCCAAGGAGGACTATTTCTGCCATTGATACACTTATCAAAGACAAGTCCAAGACTGACAGTAGTCTTCAAGCCCTAGAAGAAAATATCCAACTCCTGATCCAAAAACAAGACAGAATGGAGCAACTATTGCTGCAGGCTATTCCACATTTGGCCACCTCCTCTCACCCTAAAGATGTTGATGTTAAAAAGGGGGAGAGTGGTCCATCCAAACCTGTATATACACACAAGTCTGGTCCTGTCCTTGATGCTGAATTACAAGCAATGATGGACAGGATCCTAAAGAAACATTATGATCTTGCCACAGCTACAACAACAACACAACTTCCAATAACAACAACAACAACAACAACAACAACAACAGCTTCTCCTTCTTCCTCTGCACAAACCCCTACAATCAAAGACAAAGGCAAGGGGGTTATGGTTGAAGATTCAAAGAAGAAAACCTCTACTCAACCAGGACAGCCCAAGCTATTGGGGGATGCCATGAAGACAGCTCACTTTCCCACTCCAGTTGAACTGATAGTGGATGAGAAAGTGGAGTTGGTTTATCCTCAAGAATATAAACTGATAGAATCTGATGCACTTCTAGCTCAGAAACTTCAAGAGGAGGAGGATATGGCAGCAGCTAGGGAGGAGGAGTAGGAAAAGAAGAAGAAAGTCTTTACAAGGAGATCAAGTGTACAAAAAGTAGCCATAACCAAAAAGAAAAATAAAGAGATGGAAGAGGCAGAGAAGAAGTCAAGAAGGAAACCTTTGGTCCAGGAATCTGCAAAGAAACCTGTGATCAAGGCAACTATCAAGAAGCCTACCTCTCAAGATCCTCCAAGGTCAATTGAGACTGCTTTGGTGGCTGTGAGTGGACCAACAAAGCCACAAACAGTTTCATCAAAGAAGTCTTACAAAGTTGAAATGGCTAATACAGAAGAAATTATCAAAGCCTTGAAGAAAACCACAAAGAAGATTGATCTGATTAAGGGTAAAAATAACAAAGATCTTCTCCATGTCTTTTTAAAGGATGGAGAGTCTTTAAAGTTTGAAAAGCCAGCCTTGGAGGGGCAAACCAAAGAGAATTTGGAATGGTTGTTGACTGTTGTGCTTGAGACTTCTGATCTCAATATGGATCTTCGAAGCCATATTTAAAAGGTAATGAAGGTGAAGCATAAGGTGGATACAGTGCTGGAAGCTAATCCTAAACCTCTAGGATTATGGTATGAGGCTTTTCATGGAGAGAAAGTTTTCTTCAACTACAACAGAGACATTAATAGTGTCAGAGCGAGACACATTGAAGGCTTTATCAGTCTACTCAAGGATGTTAAAGAAGAAGTTGAATTGATACTGAAAAAGCTGTTGATGGACAGACTGGAGTTGCTGAGAAGAAATAGGAAAGAAAGACTAGAGTTGCTGAAGAAAAAATAAAAGGTTGTGTTGGAAGGTATGTTTGTTGAAATAAGCTGTAATTTTTATTTTTGAAGCCAGACTTATAGGATTTAAACCTGAGTCTTGGTGGAAGCTGAACAACAGATCAAAGATCTTAGTTTAGAATACATTTCTAGTTAGCAATTCTTTATTCTTTTTCTAAGTAATTGTAATGTTGAGTTTTGACATCATCATCAACCTTGAAATTATGCTTATCATTCTGATATTCATAATTAGGGGGGAGATTGTTAGGTTTTAGAACATTTGATGATGATTGTCTTTAGATTACTTAGAGTACAAATGTATAGAAAGTGTTAATTAGTAACACTGAAGTTGTGTAGCCAGTAGTTATCTCTTTGTTTGTAATTCATTCATTCTTTGTAAAGAGATATAGTTATTTCTTATTTGTAAGTAACTGTTGGAATGGAGTATCAAAGCTTCAGCAAGTCGAAATGTGTATTTGATTCGTTAGAGTTTACAAAAAGGCTTGTCGAAGACTAGGAAAGTTTGTCAGAGACTAAAGATTTTTTATTTATCAGAGATTAGTTTTGCCTGTCGGAGACTAAGGCTTATGTCATTAGAGACTAAGTCTAAAAGAGTTGGAGACTAAAGCTTACGTCATCGAAGACTAAAGTTAAAAGCATCAGAGACTAAGCTAACGTCGTTGGAGACTAAGCCTTAAAGCATCGGAGACTAAATAACTCTATCGGAGACTACACAATCTGACGTCATCAAGGACTAAAAGCACCAGAGACTAATTGATGATGTCACCAGAGACTAAAGACGAAGCATCAGGGACTAATCGTGATTTATTTCCTGAAAGATACAGAGTTCGAATTAAAAAGGAATGTCTTCCATGTAGTTTAAGATAGTATTGAAGACGTAGCTGGTAAGGTAACTAACCAGAAATCTCTTCCTAATCAAAAAGGAAAGATTGTATTTGATTCGAATAAGGAAGCTGAATTTTATTCAGAATTAGAAACTGAGTTAATAGTATTCAGTTGAAATAGAAGCTGTAATTAGGTTTACAGAGAATTGTAATTTGAAGCTGTATAGGTTTTTCATAGTTTGTATCTTTTCCTATACAGAATAGAAAAGAAGCTGATGATCATATTTATTATGATTGTTAGAATTTGTAATCAGTTGTGAAATCAATATAGCAATTGATTAGAAATTGATCTGAGTTCTTGTTCTTTATATTTCGCAAGAAAATTTAATTTCTTAAAGAACAAGTAATTCGAAAAGTATTCAAAGAACTTGTATTCAACCCCCCCCCCCCCCCCCTTACAAGTTCTCGGCATCTCACTGGGAAAATAAGCCAAAACCCTATGAATCATCCAACCACTTCACAACAACAATCCATAGCCCCTCCACAGTTTCCCAAAAGACCGTGGTTGTAAAGACTCAAACAGCCATCCGAAAACTCCCAATAAAGAGAAAAATAATTGAGGGAGTAAGTGAGGATGATGGAGAACAAGAAGCTGAAGTACCACTTAAGAGAAAGAAGAGAGTTATAACCCTTAGCCAAAAGCAATCCATTGCTTTCCAAAAGGCAATGGAGGTTATAAGGAAAAACAGTGAACTGTCACCATCCTCCCAAAAGGATGTTGACATTGAAGAAAGTTCCCAACCAGGAACATCCTGTACAAAGTCTGCACAACCTCTTGTTCACCAACAAGAGGAACCCCAAAGAGAGATACTAAAAGAAAGGAGTGACACAAGGAGTGCACACACAGAGTCATCAATTGATGTTCCTCAATTTTCAATGTCTGAGGAACAACCAACACTCCACACTGTACATTCTTCTCTTTTTTCTCCCACACTTGATTCTTTTGATATTACTGATATAAATCTTCTTGATTTTTCTCAAGAGGAGCCAATACTCGAGACAAGCTCTCAAACATATTCCATGGATAGATCCCTAGCCCAAGATAAACAAAGGGAACCCCCTATCCATGCAGTCACAAGTACTTCTCCAACCCCCACTTCTGTAGGACAGAGTGCACATATCCATATGAGTGAGGATGTGAGAATAAATAGTGAGATTTAGGCTCCTGACCTGGAAAAAGGAGAGGATATACACAAACAAGAGAGTCAAGCTTTAGAAAGCTTGGAAAAAGGAGAGCAAGAGAAACTGGGTGCCCAACCCCAGGCAAAACGAGAGGGTGTGAGCAAGGATGAGATCCTTGAACAAAATAAAAGAGAGAAATTTTTAGCAGGTGCATTTTTACAACTTGTTGAAACCAGCTCACAAGCAGCTCAAGGTTCTTCTGCTCCCTCCACAAATATCCAAACAGAGGAAACTGAGAACAGTTCAAGCACAGGGGATGCAACATTAAATGTTATATCTGAGATGTCCAATGCAGACTTTGAAATGTTATATGGTCTACAACAAAGACAAGACCACATTTCTGCATTGAAGACAAGGCTTGCAGATGAACCTGTGTTTGAACCACCTACAGAGGACAATGTTGATGAATGGCTTGATGCCACATATTCCAACACTCTGGAGGAAGCAGCCGCCCATTTAAGGCAGGATTATGTGACCAATATAGGGTCAACGACAGTTGCCCCATCAATTAAAGACATTCTTAAAGAAGTAACCAAGGTGGATAAGAAACATACAAAGTTTCACCACTTCTTGGTTACTGGCATAAATGGTGCAGTGAAGAAAATGGAGGAAAGGATGGAGTTGGAGACAGACAAAATCAGATGGTGCTATGAAGGTCACTTGCCAAGGAGGACTATCACTGCTATTATGTGACCAACATAGGGTCAACTGCCTATGCACCATCAGTTAAAGATATTCTAGAAGAAGTAACCAAGGTGGATAAGAAGCATACAAAGTTTCACCACTTCTTGGTTACTGGGATCGATGGTGCAGTGAAGAAACTAGAGGAAAGGATGGAGTTGGAGACAGACAAAATCAGAAGGTACTATGAAGGACATCTGCCAAGGAGGACTATTTCTGCCATTGATACACTTATCAAAGACAAGTCCAAGACTGACAGTAGACTTCAAGCCCTAGAAGCAAATATCCAACTCCTGATCCAAAAACAAGACAGAATGGAACAACTATTGATGCAGACACTTCTACATTTGGCCACCTCCTCTCACCCTAAAGATGTTGATGTCAAAAAGGGGGAGAGTGGTCAATTCCAACAATATGTTCCTGTACAAAAATCAAAGTCTGGTCCTGTCCTTGATGCTGAATTACAAACAATGATGGACAAGATCCTAAAGAAACATTCTAATCTTACAGCAGTAACAACAACAACACAACTTCCAACAACAACAACAGCAGCAACAACAACAACAGCAGCTTCTCCTTCTTCCTCTGCACAAGCCCCAACATCAAAAAACAAAGGCAAGGGAGTCATGGTTGAGGAACCAAAGAAGTAAATCTCAACTCAACCAGGACAGCCCAAGCTACTGGGGGATGCCATGAAGACAACTCACTTTCCCACTCTGGTTGAACTGATAGTGGATGGGAAAGTGGAGTTGGTCTATCCTCAAGAACATATACTGATAGAAGCTGATGCACTACTAGCTCAAAAATTACAAGAGGAGGAGGACATGACAGGAGAATGGAGGAAGAGGGGGCAAAGAAGAAGAAAATCTCTACAAGGAGATCAAGTGCACAGAAAGCAGCCATAACCAAGAAGAAAAATAAAGAGATGGAAGAGGCTGAGAAGAAATCTAGAAGAAAACCTTTGGTCCAGGAATCTATAAAGAAACCTGGTATCAAAGCACTTATCAAGAAGCCTACCTCTCAAAATCCTCCAAGGTCAACCGAGACTGCTTTAGTGGCTATGATTGGACCAACAAAGCCACGAACAGTTCTATCAAGGAAGTCTTATAAGGTTGAAATGGCTAGTACTAAAGTGATTATCAAGGCCCTGAAGAAAAGTACAAAGAAGATTGATTTGATCAAGGGTAAAAATAACAAAGAACTCCTCCATGTCTTTTTGAAAGATGGAGAGTCTTTGAAATTCGAGAAGCCAGCCTTGGAGGGATAAGTCAAAGAAAATCTGGAGTGGTTGCTGACTGTTGTGCTTGAGACTTCTGATCTCAACATGAATTTTCGAAGCCAGATTCAGAAGGTGATGAATGTGAAACATAAGGTGGATACAGTGCCAGAAGCTAATCCTAAGCCTCTTGGATTATGGTATGAGAATTTTCATGGAGAGAAGGTCTTCTTCAACTATAACATAGATATCAACAGTGTCAGTGAGAGACATATTGAAGGTTTTATCAGTCTACTCAAGGATGCCGAAGAAAAAATTGAATTGGTTCTGAAAAAATTGTTGAAAGACAGGCTGGAGTTGCTGAGAAAAAATAGGAGGTAAAGTTGTTGTGTTGGAAGGTATGTTGTTTGTTGAAATAAGCTGTAATTTTTATTTTTGAAGCCAGACCTATAGGATTTAAACCTGAGTCTTGGTGGAAGCTGAACAACAAATCAAAGATCTTAGTTGAGAATACATTTGTAGTTAGCAATTCTTTATTCTTTTTCTAAGTAATTGTAAATTGAGTTTTGACATCATCATCAACCTTGCAATTATGCTTATCATTCTAATATTCATAATTAGGGGAAGATTATTAGGTTTTAGAACATTTGATGATGATTGTCTTTAGAGTACTTAGAGTACAAATGTATAGAAAGTGTTAATTAGTAACACTGAAGTTTTGTAGCCAGTAGTTATCTCTTTGATTGTAATTCATTCATTCTTTGTAAAGAGATATAATTATTTCTTATTTGTAAGTAAATGCTGGAATGGAGTATCAAATCTTTAGCAAGTCAAAATGTGTATTTGATCCGTTGGAGTTTACAAAAAGGCTTGTCGGAGACTAGGAAAACTTGTCAGAGACTAAGGATTTTATCTATCAGAGACTAGTTTTGCTTATTGGAGACTAAGGCTTACGTCATCAGAGACTAAGTCTAAAAGAGTCAGAGACTAAATCTTACGTCATCGGAGACTAAGGTTAAAATCATCAGAGACTAAGCTGATGTAATCAGAGACTGAGCCTGAAAGCATCCGAGACTAAATAACTCTATCGGAGACTACACAATCTGACGTCATCAGGGACTAAAAGACCAGAGACTAATTGATGACGTCACTAGAGACTAATGATGAAGCATCAGGGACTAATCGTTATTTATTCCTTGAGAGATACAGAGTTCGAATTGAATAAGGATTGCCTTCTACGTAAATCAAGATATTATTGAAGACGTAGCTGGTAAGGAAACAAGCCAAAAATCTGTTCCTATCAAAAAGGAAAGATTGTATTTGATTCGAATAAGGAAGCTGAAGCAATATTGATTTAGAATAGGAAAACTGAGAATTTAGTTTTTAGAGAAGCTGTAATTAGTTTTACAGAAATTGTAATTTGAAGCTGTATAGGTTTTTCATAGTTTGTATCTTTTCCTATACAGAATAGAAAAGAAGCTGACGATTACATTGTTGTGATTGTTAGAATTTGTATTCAATTGTTAAAGTCAATAGAAGCAATTGTTTATAAATTGATTCGTGTTCTTGTTCTTTATTTCCACAAGTTATAATTAATTTCTTGAAGAACAAGTAATCGAAAAGATTTCAAAGAACTTGTATTCAACCCCCCTTCTACAAGTTCTCGACTATTTCACTGGGAAAACAATCTCTTTTCTAAAGATTTTCTAATCCTAAAGTTTTTCTTTAAACCTACCATCTCCATATGATTTCAAGTTCTCTCTTTTGGGCGATTACTTTCAAACAAGCTTTGATTTCTTTCGTCAACCCAAGAGGTAAGAATCTTATGTTCACCTCTGCTTTTCATTTTTTTTACATAACATCCGAAAGTATTCACTGTATATGCTAAGTCTTTAGGAAAGAATAAAGTTGTTAAAGAGAATGGTGTTTTGAGTTATTAAAGGGACGATTATGTATCTTAGATTGAGTTTGTTCTTCGCTAGATATCGTTCTTGATCATGGAAGACTTCCTTTTACCAGAGACAAGTTATATGATCAGTCTCTGATGAGATAATGTTAGTCTCTGACGAGATAATATCAGTCTCTGATAAGCTAACGTTAGTCTCCGATGACGTCAGCCTTAGTCCCCGATGGGTTAAGATGACGTCATCAGTCTCTGGTAAGTTAACGTTAGTCTCCGATGACGTCACCTTTAGTCTCCGATGGGTTAAGATGACGTCATCAGTTAGTCTTTGACGAGTAGTTATCCACTGATGCTAATCAATCCCTGATGGGTGAATTATCCCCTGACGGGTGAATTATCCTCTGATAGGTGAATTTTTTTCCCTGATGGGTAGTGCATCCCCTGACGGGTAAAATTTTCCCTGATGGGCAACTTCGTGCCCTGATGGTCATTCTCAGTTTTGCATAATCATCTTCCAAAGTATGGATTTCTCATGTTATACCAACAATGATGTTTTACAGAACCCTATTGCAACCAATATATTGAATCTAGCTAAGGACCAAGGCAAGTATATACTCATTCCACTTTCTTTTTTACTGATTACGTAAAATCATTATTTCGATTTATGTAAATGAATGATGTTAATGCCTATGCAAGATGATGATCTCTTTTATGATTAAGTAATGTACGATCATTGATCTGATGTACGTGAAAATATGTTGATTATTGAGCTATGTGTTATTGGGTGATTGCTAGTTGTTTAAAATCGCTAGCACACCAAAAGATAATGAAGATGATGTAAGGGTTTTGCAGGTTGTGATCTTGTTTGCACACCCGAGCATGTCCCGTATGGATATATAGTTATGTTATTGGCAGTCGCTGCTTTTATTTGTTGAGCACGCGAAGGTTATTGGCAGTTGCTGCTTTTAATTGTTGAGCACGCCAAAGTTTTTAAAACAAGAAAATGTTTACAAGAAGATATATCCATATGGGAAGTTAAGGGGCTGTTGAATGCTTTCACCTGGTATTCTGGCCAATGATGATAGGGAATGAAAGACTGAGACATCGGTTAATCAGACCCTCGCAGACCAATGTTTTCTGCAAGTGACTACGTATGTCAAATGATGGAATCAAATGACCAGGCTGACCAGCTGGGATGAAATTTGATTGTTAAGGGAAGTCAGATAGTGATCAGTCTGGTCAGGTGATGCATTATCTGATGAAGAGAGGGCGAATCAAGATTTATTTTTAAAGAGGGTTAATCCCTTGATATCACTCGAGAACCCTAAATGATACATGTTTATTGATTATCTGGAGGTGTTGGCATTGCTTCGCCCAACCCCAATGAATATTAAATCTTTTGAATTATCTGTTCTTCTTACTTATGAATATATACTTGCTGAGCGTAAACACTCATGTGGAATGTTATGAAATGTTTTATAGGTTATGTTAAGAAGGCTGAGTCGCCTAATAAAGGAAAAGAGAAAATGGAATAGTGAGAGCTTCTTGATTTCTCTCCTATGGATGGCCTTTAGAGGGAAAGTGAAACGAAAGGCCATCATAGAAATGTTTAGGTTGTAAGGCCAGATAGGCCATCTAAAGTTAGTTTCTGCTGCAGCTTGTTTATTTTCAAGCTTTGAGGTTTTGTAGAAGATGTGAACCTTAAGATTTTATTATGATGTTTGAGAATGTATGTTTTATACGAATAATGTAAATGCTTGGCTATGATGTTTTTGTCACTGTTATGTTGTGTTATCTTTGTTTTTTTCTAGCGTAGCCCGGGGTTCCAGCCTGGGGATCTTGGGGTTGTCACCCAAATTGTTGACAGTGCCCGAGGCCCGGCTCAGGGGATTTTCCGGGGCCACCACAATTAGGATGAAAATTATTTCCTCTTTGTTCTTTACCCTGACACTTATGCTCTTAATTGATTATATAAATGTCAAGATCTTGTGTCTGTCATCCCTTAGAAGTTCTGAGAGTGTGGGTGGTCCAAAAGTTGCAAGAGTAGGTGCTTGAGTTGTTGATCCAGATGACTTGGTTTTGGTAACATCAGGGGAAGTTTGATCTTCTTTGCTTTGATCCCTTGATGCACCTTTTGGGGGCTAAGACTTCTTGGGCTGAGTTTTCTTGGAGGATTTTAGTTTGACACTCTTTTTCTTTTTTTCTTCTTTTTCCTTTTCCTTTGCCATAACCATCTCCTCTTCCTTTTGAAGTTGCTGTGCATATAGTGCATCAGCTTCCATAAGCTTATTGTCTTAAGGAAAGACAAGTTCCACTTTCCCATCAATTATTGCTTTAATGGGTGTTGGAAAGTAAGTTGTCTTTATGGCATCTCCAAGTAGCTTGGGTCCTGATTGAGCAAGAGATTTCTTTTTGGGTTCTTCAATCAGGATACCCTTGCCCTTATTCTTGGCTTTAGGAATAGTCATATCCCCTGATGGTTGATTGCTTGAAGGATTCTCCACAACAACCCCTGATGATAACTTTGAAGATTTCTCCCCCATTTTTAACAGCATTACCAGTGGAAGTTGAGAGTTGGGATGTGACTGAGAAGTGTTTTTTAAGAGTGAGTTGTTGATCAACATTGTTGGTAAGCTTCTTGATCATGACAAATCAGTGGCTGGTGGCAAGAGAATCTACAACAATCTGTACATTTTGTATTTTTTTCTTGAACTAAAGTATGTAATTTATGAGATTCAACGACCATAGACTGTCCTATCATAATTTGGGACTTGAAGATTTTGATAAGGACAGGGTCTGTGGCACATGAGAGCTCCTGCTTTAACAGTTTTATTGTATATGACATCTGGTTCTTCTGATAGTATAAATTAACTCCCAAGAGTGGTGCAAAATCATCCATATAAGTGTCATCTTTATCACTACTTGAAGATGATGGTGTATGTATAGTATCAAAATTTTCTCTATATTCTTTGTTTACAAGGATCTCATCCTTATCTCTCTCAGACTCTCCTTTTTCTATGCCTTCTAAGGCATCACTCTTTACATCTCCTTTTTAATTGCCTTCTAAGACAGTACTTTCTTGCTCTCTTTTTGTCAAGGTCCTCTCAATAGGTTGACATTGTCTCTCTTCACTATATATTTTCTCAGCCTCACTCAAAATATACCTAATTAGGCTCCTATGGGCTGTGTTTTCATTAACTGTGGACAATTGTAGTAATGTATCTATTGCTATGGTGTCCATAGAAGAAATTAGAAGAGGAGAGGATTTATTTGTGTATACAATTGGGGAAGTATAGATATCTTTTGAATAGGTATGTACAATTGGGGGAGTATAAATACTTATTGCAGTAGTATATACATGTGTATCTATGTCCCCTGTGTGACCATCAATGATTGAATCATTTAGAAAAGAATCAATTATTTGAGAATCTTGATTATTAATCACTGAGTCAATGAGAATTGGCTCCTCCATGAAGTGAGAAATTGGAGGATCTGATGTCATAACACTTAGTGTTTGTATCATAACATCTGAAAAAATTTGAGGTAAAGAAAAAAAAGGGAGAGGTGTAGAGGGGAGTGTTAACTGGATCATCGAGTGAGGAGGTGATCCATCAATTGAGGTTGTGTGTGCACTCACTGTGTCAGATATCTACAAGTGGCTCTCAGAGACCCTAATGTGAGTTTCATCAGGGACTATGGTCAGTGTTTGTGCTTCACTCAACTGTGTCCCTGGTTCAGGACTTTGTTCAATAACTGATTCCTTTTGAGATGAAATAGTTAGAGATGTGTTAATTTACTTATTAAGGTCAGCATCCTATTGGGGGGATACCGCCTAGTCTGGTTGTGGTTCAACACTCATGGCTTTCTTCTTCTTCTTCTTCAATCTCTTCAAGCCAGTCACTCTCTCTCTTTGCTCCCCCTCAATTGATGAGGTTACTTCAAAGGTTTTTCTTTTATTACCCTTACAGTTTTGGGAGACTAAAGGTTGGGCTGTTGAGAGTTGTTGTGTAGAAACTAGTGATACTACTTGGGTAGGCTAAGAAGTTATGGTGATCTCAGTCATTGTAGTTGAAATTAAAGAAGTATTAGTTTGAGAAAGAGAATGGTGTGTAAAGATTACCTTTTTCATGTGGGATGGAAGTACAAAAGGTTCT
Source organism: Centella asiatica (assembly GCA_014636745.2). Lineage (NCBI taxonomy): Eukaryota > Viridiplantae > Streptophyta > Magnoliopsida > Apiales > Apiaceae > Centella > Centella asiatica. The sequence continues at coordinate 14,017,104 of CM025784.1, read as the reverse complement.
ACTGTATAAGATTTCTTTGTTTGTGTATAACTCTGTATAGCTATGTCATAGTAAACTTTACCTATATTTATTTTTAGTTCCATCCCACATGTAAAGTTTACTTATATTTATTTCTAGTTCATCAAAGATTAATTTACCTATATTTATTTTTACGTTCTTAATCATGATATAAGTAATTTTAAGAGTTAAAAAGGTTATAACCTCAAAGTTAGAGAACTTACCTAAGAATACTTTTGTTATGGTATCAAAGAGATAAGATATCTCTCTTTTCACATTGACCCTTTTAAGATCCTTGAACTTCAACACCACGTTGTTTGGGGATTTGTAGCCCAGTTCTCTTAAGAAGTCCAAGAGTTCTGCATCAGTTGGCAGTTCCACAAAGTCTTGTGAAGACACCCTTAAAGCAAAATTGATTTTGGAGGGAATTATTTTACCCTTTTCAGAAGAAATTTTGAACGTGATTGTCTTAACAACTTCTGGCCTTGTTGAGGAATGCATAAACTTGGTGCCCAACCATAGTTATGAGATTACTTCATTGGACATCTCGTCATCAGTAAAAATAGATTTGTTGTATTATGAGTTGAGTAGATAACTCATCATCGGTTTAAAGAAAGCATCCACCTCATTGATGTCGAAAAATCCCACAAAATTAGTTTGTGGAACTACTAGGTTCATTGGAAGTCTTTGAGCAGTGCTTGGTGCCATTAAAACAATTGGATTTTGAAAAAACTAGGGTTTCTATAAAAGAGAGAGAAAGAAAACTTAAGCAGTTGTTAGAAAGAGATCAAACATTTGGTATGTCTTCAAGGAGAGAGAATTAGAATATAAATAGTCCTTTTTGAAATTAATTCTTGACGACACATCATCAAGGGTTGGTATTAATTTTGTGATACCACGTCATCAGGGACTAAAGAGAATCCCCTGATGAAAAGTCATCACAGACTAGTTGTTTTCCCCTGATGCGTCCAAACGCTTGACCTTGACCCTGATGTACTACACATGACCCTTATGTACACCCCCTGACCCTGATGCACATCCCCTGACCTTGATCTACATCATAATTTTTTTAATTTTGTTTTAAACATATAAGCATACACATATAACATTATCAGAAAATTATGAGATGAGTTAAAAATACCAGTATGTTAGAACAATATAAGCTCAAGTGTTTGTAGAGGGGGGGGGGGGGGGAAAAAAAACCCAAAAAAATTTTTTTTTTTTTAAATTTTTGTTGGCCCTGACTGGAAACAGTTACAATGAATAGAAAAACTATAAAATATGAACACACAGATTCAAATTAAAATAGTTGTATTAAAACTTGATGTTTTTCTAGAAATCTGGATAATCACAAATGTGATTAAATAGCTACAAAATCTGTAATAAAATTACAGCTTCTAAGTCACACACACTAGCTTCTTTTTTCTTTGAATATCTCTCTCAAGATCTATTACAAAGCTTCTCTTTAGTGACTTTTGTGTGTTGCAGTGTTTGTTTGATTTGATGTACTCGATTGATTTCTCTTTTGTGTTGTACATTGTGTAATGAGAACTCCTTTGCATATATAGTAGATCAGTGGTTGAACCCACGTGCTGAAGACGTGCTACTTTTCTCAACTCAGCCGCATATATGTCACATCGTTGTCCTTTGTGACAGACTGCTGCTGCTTTTAGTTGCTTCTTTTTCTTCCCCTGATCTGCGTGCATTTAATGTTTGAGAGTTCTCATTGGACCAATACAAACTTCAAGAAATATCTTTCTAGTTAATATTTCTTGCTTCTTTAACAAGCTTCGTTGATTTGAGTGTTAGTCCTGATGACGGGTGCATGCTATCATAACCATCCACTGACGACAAGCCCTGGTGAACTTTATTAGTGCTTCTGGATCCCTTGATGACACGTCTTGTTAAAGACTGGATCAGGGCTTCAACCTTCACTTGAGTTTTACTCAGTGCTTCTTTGATCCACTGATGTTATAACTTATGCATACACTGATGGCTTCCACTGATGCAGTGTTGAGCTTTCCCCCTGATGGGTTACCCTGACACTGTCATACACTGAAGATTTACCTTGACAGATGACATGTCTTGATCATGCCCTGACTTGTTCCCCCTGATGAGTTTGGCCAGCCACTGCCATACCCTGACGCATTCCCCTGATGGGTTGGTCTGCTTCAGTCATCCCCTGATGGGTTCCCCTGATGATTCTTAATCATTGAAGCTTTGTTTGGAATATCTGATGTGCGGAATACTTTGACTATTTTCGAGTAACATCAGACATTCCTCTTCACTTTGTCAAGTCCTTTATATGTTCCATTTTATGACTTGTCTTGTGAAGTGTTTGATCATCCCCTAATGAATAAGTTTATCATCAGTAGATGCAAAACTTGTGCTGATATTAAGGTTTATAAAATACCTTAAGTATTTACAGATGCACAATTTGTTTGTCCCGTGTGAGTAATTGTAGAAAGGGGGGTTGAATACAATTACAAACTTTTCTTCAAAACTAAACTGTTATGAACAATTTAATTTGCAAGAATAGTTATAAAACTTTACTGAAATGATAAAACAATAGAAACAGTAAAGCGAAATTGCAAGATATAAATTGTAATCAACAATAAAGAATGGTATTGTCAATTAAATTGAATCTTTACAATTTCTTTTGTTAAAAAAAAACAGCTTATCAAGTTGTAATAACTTGCGTCTTTTTCTGTAAAACTAATTACAGCTGCTAACTTTCTCTATGTATGGAAGTGTTGTTCTGAGAGATATGTGATCTGAGATGAAATATATTCTTGTTGTTATCAGTTGTTTCTCAGTTCTCCGATCTCTTACCTCAGCTGCTCTATGTCTATTTATAGACACAACTTCCATATACTCCAAGCTTTTATTCTGAGTTGTTTACCAAAAATATCTTTGTAGTTTATTGGTACTTGCAGCTCTGTCACACAACTTTCTTCATTATTCAGCCTCCCTTAGATGCCAGCCTGTTTATGTGACTTTTTTGGTGTATATTCACTGCACCAGCTTCCATTTTTCTTCTTGGAGTTCCCAAGATAAGATATTAGCAATATATATCTTATCTTTGTGGGCTTCTCTGGACATAATTAGTCCAACTTCAATGAACTTCTTGCTTCAAGTTGTTATAAGTTGTCTTTGCAGTATTTCAACTTGCTGTTTTGCAGGTTTCATGCTTGCAGCTTTGCAGGTTTCATACTTGCAACTTGATGTGTGTGTGTATAACTTATTTCCTTGAAACTTCCTTGGTAGCCAATCTCTCCTTATTGGACAACCATCCTTATCTTATTTCCACCGTCTTTAGCCATATGTCATCCCTTATGTCAGTGGAAATTTATTCTCTGATGGATAGTCTCTGGTTGCTTCAACATTAGTCTCTGATGAACAAACACTTAGTCTTCGATAGTCCGAAACTTAGTCTTTGATAGATAGAAACTTAGTCTCTGATAGTTCAAACACTTAGTCTCTGACAGTTAAAAAACTTAGTCTTTGATAGACAAAAGCTTAGTCTTTGTTAGTTCAAAAACTTAGTCTCCAACAGTTCAAAAACTTAGTCTCCGATAGTTCAAAAACTTAGTCTCCGACAGTTCAAAAACTTAGTCTCCAACAGTTCAAAAACTTAGTCTCCGACAGTTCAAAACTTAGTCTCTGATGGGCTAATTTTGCTTGATTAACTTTGACATTTGTTGAACTCTCCAAGTGTATTCATTGTAGTTTCTGATGCTTTCCTGCAGTTTCTTGATAGTAGATTCTCATAGTGCATTACTGTAGGTACTTGTACATTTACAAAATTTTAACAATTCTAAGTGTTATACATCATCATCAAATGCTATAATTCCTAACACAATTTATTCTCTAAACATCATCATCATCAATTAACTCTAACACAATACTTAAGCACTTGAATGGTTGAACCACTCCAACAATTTTTCTGATATGACTTTAGCAAGTTGATTAATTTTATCTTGCATAATTCACCATTCACAGCTCTCCCACCAGATTGATAAAGGCGGCTTCATCAAGAGCCTTGGTAAAGTTGTCTATCAGCTGCTTGTTTGTTAGTACAAAATGTAGTTCAATGGTTTCATTCATAACATGTTCCCTGATAAAGTGATATTTGATCTCTATATGTTTAGTCATGGAATGTTGCACAGGGTTCTCAATAATGACAATGGCACTTGCATTGTCACACAAAATTGGAATTTTGTTGAAATTTATGCCATAATCCGATAACTGACTTTTCATCCATAGGATTTGTGCACAACAACTTCCAGCTACAATATATTCAACTTCAATAGTAGATGTTGATATTGAGTGCTACTTTTTGCTGAACCAAGATACAAGTCTTCCTTCTAGAAATTGACAACTCCATGTGGTACTTTTTCTGTCAATTTTGCATCCTTTAAAGTCATCAACAGAATATCCAAGTAATTCAAATCCAGACTCCTTTGGATTCCAAAGTTCCAACTCTGTTGTGCCCTTGATGTACCTCAAGATTTTCTTCACAACAATTAGATGGGATTCCCTTGGGTTAGCTTGATAACTTGCACAGAGACATGTTGCAATCATTATATTAGGCCTGCTAGTTGTCAAATACAGTAGAGAACCGATCATTCCCCTATAAGTTTTTAGATCAACTTTCTTTCCATTCTTATCAAGGTCAATCTTGGTTGCTGTGGTCATTGATGACTTTGTTACTTTTGAATCCTCTATGTCAAATTTCTTAAGAAGTTCTTTGGCATACTTTTACTGATGTATGTAAATCCTATCAGTGATTTGTTTGATCTGTAGTCCCAAGAAATAGGACAATTTACCCATTAAGCTCATTTCATATTTTTTTTACATGAGTTGAGAGAACTTTTCACACAACTTAATTTCAGTGGGTCCAAATATGATATCATCAACATATATTTGAACCAAGATTAGATGACCTTAGTGTTTTCTAAAGAACAATGTCTTGTCAATGATACCTCTTATAAACTTGTTATCCACCAGAAACTTTGAGACTGTGTCATACCAAGCTCTAGGAGCTTGCAATGCTTTCTCTAATTTGTAAACACAATTTGAGAATTTAGAACTTTCAAACCCTTGTGGTTGTTGGATATACACCCCATGTTTTAATTTCTCATTGAGAAAGACACTTTTCACATCCATTTGAAAAACTTTAAAGTTTGAATGTGCTGCATAGGCTAAGAAAATTCTTATAACCTCAAGTCTGGCCACTGGTGCAAAGGTCTCATCAAAGTCAATCCCTTTCACTTGAAGATAACCCTTTGCTATCAGTCTTGCTTTGTTTCTTATAACAATGCCAGCTCCGTCCATCTTATTTCTGAAAACCCACTTAGTGCAGATGATAGTTCTATCTTTTAGCTCAGACACCAATTTCCATACTTGATTTCTTTCAAATTGATTCAACTCTTCCTGCATAGATATGATCCATTTAGCATCTTGCATGGCTTCTTCAAATTTCTTTGACTCAATTTGAGAAAGAAAACAAGTATATAGGCACTCATTAGATGTAACTTTTCTGGTTTGCACTTTTTGGTTGGGATCACCAATGATTAATTCTGTTGTGTGAGTCCTAGGTCATTTAGGCTTAGTGAGGTATCTTGATGAGCTTGCATGATTATCATTTCCTCCCCTTAAGTTTGTGCTACAAGCTTTTGATAAAACTCCCCCTGAATTTTCTTAAGTCATGGTGAAAGTTATCCCTTGATTGTGCATTCCCTGATGGAGTATTCCCTGATCTGTTGTCTGGGTAATTAACTCCATCCATTGAAAGGGCTTCTTAGTCAGTTGGATTAACATCAGGGAAGGTTAGTTCTTCCATTTGTCTGCACACATCAGCTTCACTATCTTGATAATCAGAATCATCTTTTTCAAATCTGAGCTCTTCATGAAATCCAGGGTCTTCAAGTCCAGAGATTTCTTGATCATCAAAATCTACATTTATCATCAAAAGCTAATTTATTTTTTGACAAAATTAATTATTCATAAAGATAATAACACTGTGAAGCATTAGTCAATAATTGTTCTTATTAAAGGATAATTATTACCTGATGATAATGCAACAGTGGCTAATTATCCTCCAACAGTTTAACTATCAGTGGATAATTAACTCCTGGTTATATATACAGTAGAGAAACTTTTATCCTATACATGATTCCCTATGTTTATTATTCATCATCTATTTGAGGATCTTGTCATAGCTGATTCAGGTATGTGTTAACTCTCTACTACTTTATTCTTTATTTCTTCTAATTTTACTACAATGAAGGATGTTAGTAATGATCCAACTCCTTCTACCCAAGTAGCAAAACCTTCTAAAAACAAGTCTATGTCAAAAGTCACCTCCTCTATCTCTCAAAAGATAAAGGTTGTAAAATGAAAACAACTAGAGCCAGCAATAGTTGAGGGGGAGGGTGAGCATTTAGAGGAAGTTATGAAGAAGAAATAAGGAACAATGAGAACCCTTTGAGACTGCTTAATATTCTCTCAAAAGGACATTAAGTTCTAAAAGGAAAAAACACTTCTCAATATGTAATCTCTCAAAGGACTGTATCTATTGAAAATAGTCCACCTCCAAGGACACATGTATTTGAGTCTACAATGATCACATCTATAAATACCTTTTAGAGGAAGAAGAAGAAATAGGCTTTGATCAATGATCAACCTGTCACTAAATGCACATACAGGGTCTCACATTGATGCTTCTCTTTTCTCTATTCAAGAGGAGCAACCAATATTCAAATTCTACCCTTATTACTATTTTTTTTTCTCTCTTTGATATTTCTTTAGAAGCAATGAAAAATTTCTTAATTCCATTGGTTTCAGATTCTTTGATAATTTAATCATCAGAGAAGAAAACTCTTGTAGCTAAAACATAAACAGGGGGAGATTGATAGGAATTATAACATTTGATAATTATGTATAAACACTTAAAAATTTTTAATTTGTAATTGTACATGTACCTGCAGTAGTGCACTATGAGAAATTACTATCAGAGACTGTAGTTAAGCATCAGAGACTACAAGGACTGCATTTGGAGAGTTCAACAAAAGTCAAAGTTGGTCAAACAAAATTAGCCTATCAGAGACTAAGTTTTTGCCTATCAGAGACTAAGATTTAGCCTCTCAGAGACTAAGGAATTAGATTCTCAGAGACTAAGTTTTTGCTTATCGGAGACTAAAATTTAGCCTATCGGAGACTACGAGTCAGAAACTAAAATTTAGCCTATTAGAGACTAAGGTTTGTATTACCAGAGACTATTGTTGAAGCTATCAGAGACTAAGGCAAAGACTATCTATTGCATTGAAGTAGCCTTGAGAAGATTTGACCGTCGCCAAAGTTATTTGGCTAACACAAAACTCAACATTACTCAACGCCAAAGTCATTTTGACTGTCACCAAAGTCATTTGTCTATAGCCAAAGTCATCGGAAAAATCAAAAATAGTGTCAAACTACAAATTCACTATCACCAAAGTCATCAGACAAATCCACAACAATGCCAAACTCAAAATAACTTATTGCCAAAGTCGTTGGGTAATTTTACGCTAGCACCAAAGTCGTCGGGTAATTTACACTAGCACCAAAGTGCTTGGTCATCAGTGGATAAATTTTGAAGCACCAAAGTAATTGTGCATCAAGGGATAAATATCCACTGATGAACAAAATTGGCCGTCAGGGGATAAATATCACCTGATGAACAAAATAGCTCATCAGGGAATAAAATGATTAGAGACTAAAAATGACATATGGGATAACACATGTCTGAGTTAACAAATCCACTAACTCAAGTCTAAAGGCAGTGAAATTAAAATATAGATGGTGGTCTAATAAAGAGAGATTGGCTACAAAAGAAGCTTCAAGGATATAAGTTATACACTGCAGGTGTGAACATTAATAAAGTAAAATATGGAGATAAGCCATACTTATACACTAGCATCCGCATATAGCTATTGGTGTGAAAACTGTAGAGATAGCTTTGATGGCCTGATGTACTCTTATCCCTTGATGACTGTGTATCCGCTGATGCACAGTCTGGTTCCTTTTTGGATGAGGATTTGTGTGTTTTGGCAAGAACAGTTTTCTTGCCTCTCCACCATTAGTGGAAGCTTCACTTAATGAGAAAACATTCTCTTTTCTAGCTTGGTTACAGCTTTAACAAACTTGACAGGTTGCATAGGCCTTTTACCAAAGCTATCAACATTTTCAACCTTAATAAAAGGTTGCTTCACATGAGTCTCCTCATAGTCTAAACCAATTTTAGGATCACATTTTCTATTGTTCAATTGATCCTCTAGTTTTTTGCTAGACTCATTCCATTTCCTTATGATCTCCTCCTCTTGTTTGAGCTTTTTGGAGGTCCACTCTTCCCTTTTGATGGCACAGTCACGGAGATTTTTAGTCCTGTTGAGATCTATTTCTAGATTTTCAAGCCTAGTCAATTCTGATTCTAAAAAGGTGTTTCTCGATGTTAAATTTTCATTCAACTTTTGCACTCTTTCAGTTTCAGCTACTGCACTCCTCAAAGTGTCATAAAGGTCTCTAATCTCACAAGTCATTTCCTTAAAAGTTTTAAAACAATCGGTTTTGGACATGTTAGAGGAAATTTTGAGGCTTACTTGTAAGCTGCTGCTGTCAGTAGATGAGGCCATCAGGGCTAAGTTGACATATTCCTCAGTTTCTTCTTCATCTGAGTCAGCCCAGTCCTTTCCTTTTGCAATATAAGTTTTTCCCTTCTTGTTAGCATTGAGAAGGTCAAAGTACTTCCTTTTGTAATCCACCACAACCTCCTTCCCATTGGACTCACTTTCATTTTTGGCTTTGTGGCACTCATTAGTAAAGTGGCCCAACTAATTGCATTTGTAGCACTTTATTCTTGATTTGTCAATAAAGTTGCTTGTGCTACTGGTTTTCCTTCTTGAAAATTTCTTTACCCCATTTGGTTTTTGAAATTTTAGTTTGGAAAACCTTCTTGCTAGGAAGGTTATTGTTTTATCCACTTCTTCTAACTCTTCAGTGGTGTACTCAGTCCCCTTAAAGTTAGCTTCATTATCCCCACTTTCTTCACTTTCCTCAGCATCTCCTAGTTGCTGCTTCATCAAGACACTTTGTCCTGCTTCCTTTTTGTTTTTCTCGGCTGCCATCAGGGCTAAAGATGTAAGCTTTCTAGTATCCCTTAACATTTCAGATCTTTGTTGAACCTTCAGTTCATATGTCTTTAGTGTACAATAGAGCTTATCCAAGTCTAGGAGATTCATGTCCTTGGATTCCCTGATGGCTATTGTCTTTGGATCCCATGATATGGGAAGTGCCCTCATAAATTTTCTGTTCACATCTTTGTTGGCATGTCTTCCCATACATCTTTAGGTCATTTACCAACCTGTTGAATCTGTCAAACATTTTGGTGAGTGATTCACCATTTTTCATTATGAACCATTCATACTGTTGTATCAACAATTGTAATTTGTTTTCCCTCACGTCTTCCATACCACCATACAAGATCTGGATAGTATCCCATATTAACTTAGACGTTATAAGATTCATGATACTATTTAGCATATCATCGTCTAAGCCATTATAAAGAATACCAGTGGCTTTGAGATCTTTCTTCACCTTTTCTCTTTCCTCTAAAGTCATTTCATCGGTAGTCTTTGGGACTAATCTTTCAGGGATGTTTATTCATTTACTACTTCTTGAGGAATGAGCTTCTTAGACACATGAGGGCCTTCTTCTAGAATTTGTAAATATTCATCATCAATTGCTCTAAGATGAACTATCATGCATTGCCTCTAGAAGAAATATTTACCTCGTTCCAACATAGGAAATTTACTATTTCCAGCTTTGTTTGAAATTGAAAGGATCTTCTAGCAAGTGTAGTCTGCTAGTTGGCTCTGATACCAATTGTTAGAACTAAATAAGCTCGAGTGTTTGTGTGTGTGTGTGGGTGGGGGTGAGGTGGGGGGGGGGGGGCTGAATACAAACACTACAAACTTTTTCGGTTTTTAAAACTTAATACATAAAACTGGAATATATACAATGATCAGAAAAACAATATTGAAATTAAAATGAACTCACAAGCATTCAAGTTAAAATCGTTATATTATAACTTGGTGTTTTTCTGGGAGTTTGTATAATCACAAAGTGATTAATAGCTACAACTCTGTAATAAATTACAACTTCTTTTTCTCACACACTAGCTACTAATTTTTTCTTTGAATATTTCTCTAGATCTATTACAAAGTTTCTCTCTGGTGTATAAGTGTTGTGTGTGGTTGTTGGTGTCGTGTAACAACTCTTTCTGTATATGTAGGAGATCAGTGGTAGAATCCACGTGCTAGACATGCTACATTTTTCTACGTTGTCGCAGTATGTCCCATCATTGTCCTTTCGGGGATATAGGTTAGACTGCTTTTGGCTAGTGTTGCTTTTTTTTCATTCCTTGATCTTCATGTATTTAATGTTTGCGAGTTGTTATTGGACCACCAAACTTCAAGGAATATCTTCCCAGTTATATCCCTTTCTTCCAAAACAAGTATCAGTGATTTGCGTGTAAGTTCTGATGGTGAGTGGACTAGGTCATAACCATCCCCTGATGACAAGCTGTGATGTTGACTTGATCATTGCTTCTAGATCCCCCTGATGACAAGGCCTGATAAGGACTTGATCAGTACTTCACTATCCACTGATGCTAATTCTTGATGTGGAATTAGATAAGTGATTCTTGATCCCCTGATGTAAAGACCTACTTGTATCCACTGATGCAGTGTTTTGTATTCTTCCTGATGGTTTCCATGACATGTTTTTCCATCTTTGCTATTCCCTGATGCAGTGGTCGAACTTCCCCTGATGGGTGGTCTTGTTCGATGTCACTCCTGATGCCGAGTTTTGGGATTCCCCTGATGGGTTCCCCTGTCAGTGTCATTCACTGATGTAGTATTTTAGGCTTTCCCTGTTGGGTTTTTCCACCAATGCCTTTTCAAATACTGATAACTTTAACCACTGATGCTTTGTTGGCTTTGTTTGGAACACTTGAAATATGGAATACTTGAATGTTTAAGTAACAACAGACATCCCTTTACACTATCAAGTCCTTTTTAAGTATCCACTGATGACTTGCCTAGTGCAGATAAGGCCATCCCCTGATGACTGAGTTGTCCATCAGTGGATGCAAAGCTTGTGCAAATATACTAAGATTTATAGAATACCTTGAGTATTTACAGATGTACATTTATCCCTTTATAACTGAATTATCATCATCAACATTTATATTTAACACCCCTTCTATAAACACGTTAGCTTGTTTTGTTCTAAGAATTGGTATCAGTGCCAACTAGCAGATTACACTTGTTAGAAGATCTTTATCTATGACTAGCAAACCTAGAAATAGTAAGGTTCCCATGTTAGAACATGGAAAATACTTCTTCTGGAGGCAATGAATGATCGTTCATCTCAGATCCATTGATGATGAAGATGTACAAGTTCTAGAAGAAGGTCGTTATGTACCAAAAAAGCTCATTCCTCAAGAGGTGGTGAATGTAATCACTGTCCCTGAACGTCTAGTCACAAAGACTACTGATGCAATGACTCCAGAGGAAAGAGAAAAAGTTAAGAAGGATCTAAAAGAAACAAGTATCCTTTATAATGGCTTAGATGATAACATGCTCAATAGCATAATGAATCTCACCACATCTAAGTCAATATGGGATACCATCCAGATCCTATGTGATGGTAGGAAGGATGTAAGGGAAAACAAACCAGCTGTTAACACAACAATACGAGTGGTTCTCAATGAAATCTGGTGAATCACTTACTAAAATATTTAACAGATTTAATAGGTTGATAAATGACCTAAAAATGTATGGGAAGGTATATGCCAACAAGGACATGAATAGAAAATTCATGAGGTCACTTCCCATATCATTGATCCAAAGACAACAACCATCAAGAAATCCAAGGATATGAATCTCCTAGACTTGAATAGGCTTTATGGTACCCTAAAGACAGATGAATTGGAGGTCTAACAGAGATCTGAAATGTTAGGGAATACCCGGAAGCTTAAATCTGCAGCCCTGATAGCTAGCAAGAATAACAGAAGAGAAGTAGGATAAAGTGTCTAGATGAAGCAACAACTAGGAGATGTGGAAGAAAGTGAAGAGGAAAGTGGAAATGAAGAAAAATGGGACTGAGTACTGTTTGTCCCATGGAGTAATTTTAGAAGTGGGGGTTGAATACAATTTCTAATTTTTCTTTGATTTAAACTGTTTAATATAGTTTAAAACTCAAGAACAATTATATCACCTTATTGAAATGATGAGATAATTAAAATGCTAAAGCAAAATGCAAGATAAGAATATCAATCAACAATATGTATTTTTATTGTTAATCAATTTGAATCCTTGCACTTCTTTCTGGTAGTGATTACCAGCTGCAAATAACTCTATTGAAAATAACAGGTACACTCTAGAAAATGATTTCTACTTTCTCTCAAGTTATGAAAAACTTGTTTCTCTCTGTAAGTTTATTACATCGGCTATTTATCTGAGATAATATGTATACTTTTGTTTTTGTGTATCTCAGTGATGTTCCTGTTAGAGATCGTCTATATCCTGTATCGATCATAGGATCACTCTATAATTCTCTATGACCTCCCACAGTTCACGACATCCCTTGCTTCTCGCTGTGAACGGCTCCGAGTAGAAGCGCTGGTCCCCTTCGGCTTGTGCCTGCTGTTACCTACCGTAGGACCTCCGTCCCCGAAGCGAATAAAGAGGAGCAGGCAATGGAATTGTCCTCTCCCAGCCCAGTAGTTCCGCAGCTACTACCGTGGTTGTTGCCAACGGGGATCCCCCATTCCAAAAGGTTACTGGGCCGGCCGTTAGGTCCAAAGTTGTATGCCACTGCTATGGTGCCGATAGTGTTTATCTCATCTGCTCCATGTCTCTATTTATAGACATAGCTCCCTTGTTCTCCAAGCTTCCTCAGTGTGTTACCTCCAAAAATATCTCTGATATTCTTTGGTAATTGTAGCTCTGTCACATAACTTCTTCTTTTTGTGTGACCTTCCTTGCATGCCAACATGTTATGTAACATCTCTGGTGTATCAGTACACCAGCTCCCTTATTTTCCTCGTGGAGTTCCCATGATAAGTTATCTCTGCAGTGAATAACTTATCTTTATGAGCCTCCGTGGTTTTGATTAGACCAGCTTCCATATTTTCCTCCTTCAAGTTTCTATAAGTTATCTCTGCAGTTTTCACACCAACAGCTATATGCAGATGCTAGTGTATAAGTATGACTTATCTCCATATTTTACTTTATCAGTGTTCACACCTGCAGTGTATAACTTATCTCCTTGAAGCTTCTTTTGTAGTCAATCTCTCCTTATTGGAACACCACCTATATTTTAATTCCACTGCCTTTAACTTGAGTTAGTGAATTTGTGAACTCAGTCATGTGTCATCCCATATGTCATTTTTAGTCTTTGATCATTTTATCCTCTGATAGACAGTCTCTACTGCCGAGAAATCTATCCCCTGATGACGAGAAACCTATCCTCTGATGCCGAGAAATATATCCCTTGACGCTGAGAACTTATCCCTTGATGCTGAGAAATTTATCCATTGACGCCGAGAACTTATCTCCTTATGCCCAGACTCTGGTAATAGGCAAATGTTTTTGGCTTTAGTAAACCCTTCTTAAGACTACTTCAATGTAATGGGGAGTGTTTGCCTTAGTCTTTGGTAGTTTCAACATTAGTCTCTGATAGTATAAACTTTAGTCTCCGACAGGCTAAGATTTTAGTCTCTGACAGACTTCAATTTTAGTTTCTAATAGGCTAATTTTCCTTAGACTCTGATAGGCTAAAATTTTAGTTTCCGATAGGCTAATTTCCTTAGTCTCTGACAGACTAACTCTTAGTTTTCGATAGGCTAAATTTAGTTTCCGATAGACAAAAACTTAGTCTCCGATAGGCTAATTCCTTAGTCTCTGATAGACTAACTCTTAATCTCCGATATACTAAATCTTAGTCTCCGATAGACAAAAACTTAGTCTTTGATAGGCTAATTCCTTAGTCTCTGATAGACTATCTCTTAGTCTCTGATAGGCTAAATCTTAGTCTTCGATAGGCAAAAACTTAGTCTCTGATAGGCTTATTTTGTTTGACCAACTTTGACTTTTGTCGAACTCTCTAAATGCATTCCTTGTAGTCTCTGATGCTCACCTACCGTCTCTGATAGTAGTTTCTCATAGTGCACTACTGTAGGTACTTATAAAATTACAAAATAAACAATTCTAAGTGTTTATACATCATTATCTAATGCTATAATTCCTAACAAATACACCCCTGAAGAGCTAGAGGAAATGGATGAAACAATGGTCATCCTTGTAAGAAAATTCTCCAAGCTGAAAATCCAAAAGCCAAAAGGGATAAAGAAATTTTCAGCAAAGAAACTTAGTAGCACAAACAAATTTATTGATAAATCAAGAATCAAGTGCTACAAGTGCAGTGAAATGGGACACTTTGCAAATGAGTGTCGTAAGGCCAACCATGAAGGTAAGCCCAAAGGGAAGGAAGCTGTGATGGATTATATAAAAAAAAAATACTTTGACCTTCTTAATGCAAACAAGAAATGAAAAACATATATATAGTAGAGGGAAAGGACTGGGATGACTCAGATGAAGAAGAAACTGAGGAATATATCAACCTAGCCTTGATGGCCACATCCACTGATAGGAGCAGCTAACAGGTTAGTCTCGAAATTTCCCATAACATGTCTAAAAATGATTGTTTTAAAAGGAAATGACCCGTGAGATTAGAGATCTCTATGATACTTTAAAGAGCACTGTAGCTGAGACTGAGAGAGTGCAGAAGACCAATGAACAATTAACTGCTAGAAACACTCTTTTAGAATCAGAATTTACTAGGTTTGAGAATCTAGAAAAAGAACTCATCAAGACTAGGAACCTCCTTGACTGTGCCATAAAGAGAGAAAAGTGGACATCCAAAAGGCTAAAAGAAGATGAGGAGGTCATAAGAAAGTGGATGGATTCTAGAAAGAAACTAGAGGATCAATTAAACAGTAGAAAATTCGATCCTAGGTCTACTTTAGTCTATGAGGAGACTCAGGTGAAGCAACTTTAGATTGAGGTTGAAAATGCTGCTAACTTTGGTAAAAGTCTTGTGCAACTTGTTAAGTTTGTGAAGACAGTAACCAAGCTAGGGAAAGGGAATGTTTTCACTAAGAGTGAAGCTTCCACAAGTGGTGGAAGTGACAAGAAGCCTATTCTTGCCAAGGAACCCAAAATCCCCTCTAAGGAGCTTGACTGTGTATTAGTGGATACACAGTCATCAGGGGAAGTGAGTTTATCAGGCCTTAGAAGCCCTTCAGAGGATAAAGGTCTGTTAAGGGATGAGAAAAAGAACAGAAATGGAAAGTTAGGTGCGAACAAAGCCAATAACTATGCTCTTAATTTTGAAGCCACTAGGGAAGTGTGCTGGAATTGTGACAATTTTAATCATTTATCTTTTCAAAGCAAGGAAAAGCCACATATTAACTGGCACAATATATATGCTATTGATTTAATTAAGTCAACTTCTATTTATGCATGCACCTCTAAGGGTAAATAAAAGGAAGCAGTTGATAAATCTAAAGCATTATGTGAAGCTCCTAAACAGGAGAAAATGTGTGGTTTGCCTAAAGCAAAAGTGAAAATCAATGAAAAGACTATTATACCAAAAACTGTGTCTAAACTTAGAGGACCCAAATACACTTGGGTACCAAAAATAAATTAAATGTTCTTTATGTGCAGTGAAAGGTCAAAAGCAAACAAGTCTGGTATCTCGACAGTGGCAACTCAAGACATATGACAGGAAACAAAGCCTTGCTCATAGAGTTCGATGAAAAGATCGGTCTAGTAATATCATTTGGTTATAACGACAAAGGAGTAACACTGGGTTATGGCAAGGTAGCAAATAAGAATGTCTCATTTGAAGACGTAGTACTAGTTGATGGGCTAAAGCATATTTATTAAGCTTAAGTCAACTATGTGACAAGGGATTCATTATTTCATTCAAAGGTGATAGGTGTTTAATCTCCAATGAAGATGATGGGAAGTTGATCTTATCAGGGATTGAGGAGACATTATAAGATGTTGATTGGATGATTACCATGCAAGAGGAGCTCAATTAGTTTGTAAGAAACAAAGTCTGGAGACTAGTGCTAAAACCATTGAAAAAATCAATAATTGGTACTAAATGGGTCTTTAAAAATAAACGGATGAAACTGGTACAGTGACAAGGAATAAGGCCAAACTGGTTGGGAAATGTTATTCACAAGAAGAAGGGATTGACTATGATGAAACGTTTGCACCAGTAGAAGATTGGAAGTAATCAGGATATTCCTTGCCTATGTTATTCATGCAAATTTCAAAGTGTATCAGATAGATGTAAAGAGTGCATTTCTAAATGGAAAACTACAAGAAGAGGTGTATGTCCAGAAACCTCCTGACTTTGAAGATCAAAAATTTCTTAATCATATCCACAGGTTAGACAAAACACTCTATGGACTTAAATAATCACTAAGAGCATGGTATGATACTTTATCTCAATTTTTACTTGAAAATAATTTCACAAGAGGTATTGTAGATAAAACTCTTTTTCATAGAAAATATGCTGGTGACATAATACTTATTCAAGTTTATGTAGATGATATTATATTTGGTTCTACTAATGAGAAGTTATGTTCTAAATTCGCAAAACTGATGAAAAGTATATATGAGATAAGCTTGATGGGTGAACTAAATATCTTTTTAGGTATACAAATTAAACAGACCAATGATGGTATTTTTATCAGTCAATCAAAATACATCAAAGATCTTTTAAAGAAAATTAATTTGCAAGATGTTTCAACTGTTAAAACACTCATGGCAACATCCACTAAACTTGATACTGATTTGAAAGGAAATAAAATTAATATATCAAGTTATAGAGGTATGATAGGCTCACTTTTATATCTAACTGCTAGTAGACTAGATATAATGTTTTCTATATGCAGATTATGCAGGTTGCAAAATAGACAAGAAAAGCACAACAGGAAACTGTCAATTTCTTGGAAGTTAACTAGTGTCAGGGTTTAACAAGAAATATCATTTTGTATCAACCTCAACAACTGAAGCTGAATACATTACTAGTGGGAGTTGTTGTGCTAAGATCTTATGGATGAGAACTCAGCTAATGGACAATGGTATGGTGTGTTCTCAAATTCCTATCTGTTGTGATAAGACCAGTGTTATTGCCATTAACACTCTAGGACAATGCACATAGACATCAGGTATCATTTCATTAGAGAACATATGATGAATGGTACAATGAAACTTCATTTTATTTCCACTCAGAAGCAACTTGCAGACATATTCACCAAACCATTGGATGAAGTCACCTTTAACAGGTTGAGAAGTGAGTTAGGTATGCTCAACTTTGGTGAATAAAACCTTGAAAATCTTGTGCAAGTTTGATAAAATGAAGCAGAAGATAATTACCTACTAGTAGCAAAAATTAAAATTTTAATTTCTAAGTTATCATCTTTATTTCTTCTAATTTTGCTACAATGAAGGAAGTTAGTAATGGTCCAACTTCTTCTACCCAAGTAGAAAAACTCTCTAAATCAAATCTATAACAAAAGCCACCTCTTCTATCTCTCAAAAGATAAAGGTTGTAAAAAGAAAACAACTATAACCAACAATAGTTAAGGGGGAAGCTAAGCATTTTTAGAGCAAGAAATAAGGAACAGTGAGAACACTTGGAGACTGCTTAATATTCCCTCAAAGGGATATTGAAACTAAAAGGAAAAACCACATCTCTAGGTGCAACCTCTCAAAAGGTTGTATATATTGAAATTAGTCCACTTCCAAGGACACGTGTATATGAGTCTACACAACAAATACCTAACTATACCTTTCAGAGGAAGAAGAAGAAACAAATTCTGATCCATGATCAACCTGCCACTAAATGCACACATAGGGTGTCACATTGATGCTTCTCTTTTCTCTATCCAAGAGGAGCAGCCAATATTCAAATTCTACCCTTATTCTTTCTTCCTCTGTCCTTGATATTTCTTTTGAAGCAATGAAAATGTCATAATTCCATTGGTTTTAGATTCTCTGATAGTTCAATCATTAGAGAAGCCAATTCTTGAAGCTGAAACACCTATAACAACTTTCAACTCATCAATGGATAGTTCAACTGTTCTTTATCAAACATCCATTGATGCAGAACACTTACTTCTTATATCTCCTACACCACTCCAGGTCATCTACAACTGAAAATTTCAAATATTACTAGTGAGCCTGAGAGAATACAAAATGAGATTCAGACCTTGTGTCTGAAAAAAGGTGAGGAAAAAGAGATTAAAACAAAAAAAAAATGTACATAAAGTGAGTGTGAAAGGCTGATTTGTAAAAGTCAGGCAAAAAGAGCAGATGTGAGCAAGGATGAGATCCTTAAAGAAAAGAATAGAGAGAAATTGTTCACACACTACTACCTTTGTAGCTCATGTATTCTCTGATCACCATTCTAATCAGAAATCAGAGGATACTAAGAAAAGAATTAGTTTAGGAGATGCAGAACAATAATTGCTAACTAACATGTCTAATAAGGACATTACCAAGATAGACTGTCAGATCTCACAAACTGCAGATGAACCTGAAGAAAAAATTGTAGATGTTTGGTTGGATGGAAGCAACACAAGAAGTATTGGATGATACAACAACACAACTCATACCAAAGTATTGAATCACACAAGGATAAAGTGCCGCTGTACCCACAGGATGTTTATGAAACATTAATCAACAGATAAAAGAGAAACATGAAACTTCAACACTTCAGATCAATGGTCTTTAAATTGAGCTTAAAAATGTCAAGGAACACACTATTAGTATTCTTACTCCTCTTCCTACAAATTCAAAAGACATTTAAAGAGGGAGAATAGTCAGAACCTAGTTCAAAGGACATTCACGAGCTGAAACATTTCTTCTTGCTAGTCAACCTAATCTATCCATTTCTACCCTTCAACATTAAATGTTAATGTCAAAAAGGGGGGAGAATGATCAGGTCAGAGGGAGTAAAGAGTAATTTTGATGAAGACATGGGGAGAATTGTTAAAGATATTAGCAGATTGATGGTTGAGCTTGAAGAACTGTAGAAAGCCAACAAAGTTATTAATGCATTAATCACTGTTAGCATAATAAAACTAGTACAATGTGATTTACACATCTTTAATTTTAATTCTAAGTAAATGATATTAAAAGGCTATGACTTGACATTATCATCAAACCTGGATTTGTGCTTATCATTTGATAATCATAAATAGGGGAGATTATTAGGAATTATAGCTTTTGATGATGATGTATAATACTTAAACTTGGTAGAACTAGATGTTGTACTAGAACTTGTTGTACTAGAACTTGTTGTACTATCAGAGACTACCATCAGAGACTACCAGGAATGCATTTGGAGAGTTCAACAAACTTGAAGACAGTCAAGCCTATCGAAAACTAAGAATTAGCCTATCGGAGATTAAGAATTAGCCTATCGGAGACTAAAAATTTAGCCTATCGGAGACTAAGCACTAGTCTATCAGAGACTAAGGATTGCATTTTCGGAGAGTATTATTGAAGTTGTAAGAGGCTAAGCCAAAGACTCTCTAATGCAGTGAAGAGTCCGCGAAGCTGGACAGGGGATAAATATCTATTGATGAATAAGTCATCAGGGGATAAATATTCACTAATGAATAAATCATCGGAAGATAAATGGCTTGATAGAGCAGACCTCTACCAGAGTTCTTCAACAAACAAAGAAGCCAACCAAGATCCATAATAGAGTCGCAATTCGTATTGGCAAGGTTGGGGAGCTGATCTGTAAAAGTAGAAAGATTAAGTAACAAAGACGTGACTTAACAGAGATGTTAGGTAATAAAGTTGTTACAACTACTGATAAAGAGAAATTGCTCTAATTGAATAGTGAAGTTGTTGAAAAATAGAATAGATTAGAGATAAGAAGTTGTATAAAAAATATACAAAATAAAAATCTTTAATATTACAAAGTATAGAATTATAGATAGAGAGAGAGAGAGAAATTATTTAGTTCATTACTCTGTAATATGCAGCAAAATCTAAAAGATTTTGAGAAACAAGTTTTCATAACTTGAGAAGTTAGAAATTATTTTCTAAATAGTAGTTGTTCAACTTTGAACAGATTTCAGAAGCTGGTATCAATTCTTGATAACCAGATTGTAATTTCATATTCAAAATCAATAAAATCCATTTTTTATTGATTGATATAATCTGTTGTGTTTTTACTTTTGGAATTTATTTTTAGATTGTATTGTGATCTTTTCATTGGGAAACGAATTTGAGAATTGTATTCAACCCTCCCCCTTCTACAATTACTCATCTGGAAATAAAATCCTCTCAAGTTGTAAGGCTTAACAAAGAGTGTTACGCTCTAATATCACTTGTTAGGTCCTAAAGGGAAAAATACTAGAAAGGAGGTTGAATAGTATTTTTCAAAATTTAGGATCTTGCTTATAAAATATGCAGTTTAAAACACTTCTTGCTTATTAATGATCTTGCTTATATTTTGAAAAGAGGTAGCAGTGGAATTTATAGTAAAGAACCCCTTAGTATTTTTAAAACAAATGGTTTGAAGTAGTAATGTTAGTAAGCCTTTGTTAAAAGAGTTTAACAAGTTCTAAGCAAATCAGGGATAAAGGAATAAGTAGTGTACAATGCTAAGTAGTAAAGTCAAATGAGCACAGAGATTTTTATAGTGGTTTGGCCAAGTCTACTCCACTCTTTTCTCTTTTACTTTAGAAGGATTCCACTAATCGGTAACATTGTTACAAAAAACATACAGTTCTTGCTTACAAATTGGTGACCTAGACCTAATTGAGTCACACAGACCTTAGTCATACATATAATCTAAAGAAATGATAAATTTCTTTTTCCTATCTCAAAGCAGGATGCTCCTTGTTGAGCAGGTTAGATAGCACTTGTTCAAGTTTGTATGTGATAACCTTGCTGAACGTTTAGAATGTCAGATGTTAGAGCCATTTCTCATTTGTTCTGTTGTTCATAAATGAAATTTATGATTGATATTTATATTCCCCTAGAATTCTATCTGTTGAGCATTTTGAAAATGATCTGTTGGGGGATTGTACTTACTTTGACATGACTGACAAGTCGGATACCCTTTACGGTTGTCCCTTGCTTCTCAAAATAAAGTAGTCATGAAGTTGTCTTCTAGTACTTCGTGAAAAGACTTTTAGAAGTTGACTTTAAGCAAGGCAAGGATACCTTTCTGTCATGCTGCTTTGGATCCTAGAGAGGGATCTTGTTGTCTTGAGACCTTGCTATTTTTCTCTATAAGCAGGACTGTCCTTAGAATATTCTTCGAAGTTACAACATCCGTTTTGATCAATAAGCAACGTCTTCTTCACTTGTGATCACAATCCTTCCTTATCTAAATATATACATATATCCACCTAATAAGTTTGATATTTTTCTCAGTCCTTTTACATTGAATAAGTAATGATTATAATACAATAGTATATCTTATGTTAGGTTTTGTAACATTTGATGATGATTGTGTTTAGAATACTTAGAAATACAAATGTACAATTAGTTCTAGTCTATAGCATTTGAGTTTTTGTAGCTGGTAGTTTACTCTCTCATTTATATAATTTATTTTTATATGAGAGTAAGTTAAATTTGTATTATAAGAGACTACCAGAACTGCATTACAGAGTTCAACAAGTCAGAGACTATATTTGGTCTATCGGAGACTAAGGCAAAAGCTTATCAGAGACTACAACTTAAAGCGTCAGAGACTAATCTTAAGTCGTCAGAGACTAAATGTAAGTCATCAGAGACTAAGTGTGAACCATTGGAGACTAAGATTAAAGCATCGAAGACTAAGCTAAAGCTGTCGGAGACTAAGCTAAAGTTGTCGGAGAATAAGCTAAAGCTGTCGAAGACTAAGCTAAAGCTGTCGGAGACTAAACATAGTTGATCAGAGACTAAAAGTGCATATTACTTTTTGATGCAGTACAGAGTTCTATTTAAATTAGACGTTATCTTCGACATGGACATTGAAGAGTCATTGAAGACGAAGCTGGTTAGAGATATACCAAAGATATGTAATTGAAAGAACTATTCGTATTGTATAGGGATTAATTATTGTTATCGAATAGGATTAGAAGCTGAATTCATATTCAGAATTAGAAGCTGTAATTTATTTTTACAGAGTTATATTAGAAGCTGTATGATTATATAGTTTTGTTTTATATGGTACAAAAGTTGAAGCTAACGATCAATTTGTGATTGCTAGAATTTGTAATCATTTGTTAATCAATAAAAAGCAATTGTTTATAAGTTTGTTTTTTTTGTTCTTTATTTTCTGCAAGTTATATTACTTTAAAGAACAAAAAGTTTGAAAAAGATTTCAAGAACTTGTATTCAACCCCCCCCCCCCCCCTACAAGTTCTAGGCTATTTCATTGGGAGAACAATTGGTATTAGAGCATATTAATTGATATTTCAATTAACAAGATCCAGAGATGGCCAATGATGAAGGAAGCAGCTCCAACATAATGGCATATGCAGGAAGTCGTGATGGTGGAAACAGAATTCCAGTTTTAAAAAAAGAAAAATACCCAATTTGGAAACAAAAGATGTATATGCACTTGAGGGCAACCGATCCTGAATACATTGATAGGATTAAGAAGGGTCCCTATCAACTAAGGAAATTTGTTCCTTCAAAAACTGTGGAAGGAACAATTATTCCTGAACACTTTGAACTTGCAACAAAAAGTGATTATACCAATGAAGACAAGTTACAAGTGTTGAAGGATGCTAAAGTGATGAACATACTCTATAATGACATAGATAAGAATATGTTCACAAGCATAATCAATTGCACAACATCAAAATAGATCTGGGATACCATCAAAGTCCTATGTGAGGGGGTCAGACCAAGTAAGAAAGAATAAAAGGTCATTGTTGACACAACAGTATGAATTCTTTTAAGCAAAGCCTGGTGAATCAATTACATCAGTGTATGATAGATTCAATGACTTGCTGAATGACCTGAAAATACTTGGAAAGTCCTATGACAATGAAGATGTTAATACCAAATTCGTGAGAGCTCTCCCACCAAGCTTGGTTCAAAAAACAACTACAGTAAGAGAAACTCATAATTTGGACATTCTCATATTGGATAGGCTCGATGGAAATCTAAAGACTTATGAACTGGAAGTAGAGCAAAGGCAAAAGATGCATGGCAGGGACAAAGGAGCTGCACTAATGGTTGAGACAAAGAAGTCTCATGAGGAGTTTGATGATGAAACCGACACTGCAAGCTCGACTAATGAAGAAATAGAATCCAATACTGATGATGACATGTAGGAATTCATAGCCTTCATGGTGAAGCAATTCAAAAAATTTAGAGCTAGCAGGAAAGGGAGAAGATCATCAAGGAAGCCTAACCCTAAACGAGAAGGTCAAACTGTGACCTTTGACAAGAAGAAGATAAGATGTTTTAATTGTCATGGGATAGGGCACTTTGCCAATGAGTGTAAGAAGCCTAGATCTATAGAAAGATTTAAAGATGAAAAGAACATAAAATCAGGGAATGACCTTGCTGATAAAGGGAACAAATCTAAAAATAAGGCCTTGATTACTGAAGACAAGGATTGGATTGACAGTGACTCTGAGGAAAAAATTGTCAACTTTGCCTTGATGGTTAAAACTGATGAGCCAAGTGATTCTACAAAGGTATGTGATGCAAATCAGCATTTTAATGTGCTTAACTTAATTTATACATCTAGTATAGAAAGCATACAAAAAGATATGTCTGATTTGTATGTTAGTTTTAGATCATTAACCATTGAACATGCCAAAGTTAAAGAATCACATGACCAACTCTTGAAGAGAAATAGATTTCTTGAAGAGAGACAAATACAATTTGATACTATCAAGTCAGAACTGAATAAAGCTCATCACATGATAGATGCTTTGTAAAAGAGGGAATATTACTTAGTCGAACAACTTGAAAATGAACAGGCTAAGATAAAAAAAATGGAATCAATCCTCTAAAAAACTTTCAGACTTGGTAGAAGATCAAATGACGGGTCAAAAATCTGGTTTAGGATATGATGAGTTTCTAGAAAAGAAATCAGATACAGAAAAGGTTGAAGCTGCTAATTCCATGACTAACAAGCCAATTCCCATTAAAAGAATTAATTTTGTCTCACTAGTCATTGAACCTAAATTTATCAACACTCAAAGTCAACATGTCACTGCAGTTATAAAGAATGATCAAAATTCAGTGAATACTGTTGAAAAGAGTGGAAGTAAAAGATTGAATATAGGATTCATGACCAAGACACAATTAAACAAGAAATTGGAAAATCTTACTGAGTATAAGGTTGAAAAGTCAGTGGAGTCTAGCAGTGGAAGAAGGAATAAGAATGGAAAAATAAGCATCAATAAATATACTAATTATGCTAGAATGCCTGATGCTCCTAGAAAAACATGTCACATATGTGGAAATCCTAATCACATAGCTATACATTGTAGGAGTAAAAATAGAGTTCCTATAGTAGAGACTACATCAACGAAGATAACTAAAGAAAAATCATCTGTAAAAAGGTTTAACCATCTTTGCAATAATTGTGAAAATTCTAAACTTGGCAGTCTCTCACCTTCAAGAAGCAAGACTATTAATTGTCCATTAAAAGTTAAAAATTCTAAAAGACAATCAACTCCATTTGAGTCAAGTCTTGATTCTAAAACTAGTGAGAAAGGACCCAAGAAAATCTGGGTCCCAAAAATTTCTAACTAGTTATTCTTACTGTGCAGGGCAAAAAGAAAAAAACATGGTTCTTGGACAGTGGATGTTCAAGACATATGACACGAGACAAGTCTCTACTTAAACAGTATGAAGAAAAGAGTGGCCCTAAGGTAACTTTTGGAGATAACAGCAAAGGCCATACAAAGGGCTATGGCAATGTTGAGCATGGAAATGTCATCTTCACTGAGGTATCACTAGTTGATGGCTTAAAGTAAAATCTGTTAAGTGTGAGTCAACTATGTGATAGAGGTTTATATGTCACCTTCAAAGAATATCAATGTCAGGTGTGTGACAAGGAATCTGGAAATGTGATATTGACAGGGAAAAGAAAAAAAAAATTTGTACATGCAAACCTAATCTCTTCTACTGATCAAGTCACATGTCTTTATAGCAAAGCCTTAGCTGATGAAAGTTGGCTTTGGCATAAGAAGCTTTCCCACTTAAACTTCAAAAACATCAACAATCTGGTGAAAAAAGGCATGGTAGTTGGCATTCCTCAACTGGAATTCACACAAGAAGGGTTGTGTGATTCATGCCAGAAAGGAAAACAAAGAAGTGTGTCATTCAAGAGTAAACCAGCAACATCAATAACTGATCCTTTATAGTTATTACATATGGACTTATTTGGTCAAGTGAAGATGTCAATACTAAGAAACAAATATGCTTTGGTTATAGTGGATAATCACACAAGGTATACTTGGGTAAAATACCTTCACTCAAAAGATGAAGCTACTCAGTTGATTATTGATCATATCAAGAAAGTAGAAACTGAGTCAGGTAAAATAGTAAGGGTTATAAGAAGTGATAGAGGAACGGAATTCAAAAATACCCAAGTAAATAAATTCTGCACTGAAAAAGGGATATCTCATCAATTCTTAACTCCAAGAACTCCTCAACAAAATGGAGTTGTTGAGAGGAAAAATAGAATCCTTATTGAAGCAGCAAGGACAATGCTAGAAGAATCAAAGCTTCCAACCTATTTCTGGGAGGAAGCAATTAGTACTGCTTGCTTCACACAGAATAGGTCCTTGATCAACAAGACTTACAACAAAACACCCTATGAGTTAATGACTGGGAGAAAACCAACTCTCAAGTTTCTGTATGTGTTTGGTTGTAAGTGCTTTGTTCTGAGAGATTCATCAGAGACAAGAGGAAAATTTGATAGCAAATCTGATGAAGCAATTTTCTTAGGTTACTCTCTATCAAGCAAGGCATATAGAGTGTATAATCTAAGAACAAATGTCATTGTGGAATCTATTCAAGTTATTTTTAATGATAGCAAGATTTCAGGAATGATTGGTCAAGGATTCCATGAAACTCTCAGATTTGAAAATGAATTGGATGCATGGATGGATCCATCAGAGACTGAAGAATTACTCCCATATGACAATTTTCCTTCAACAAGTGAAGGGGAGTTAATGGTTGTGCATGAAGTACCAAGGACTAATACTATATCAGAGACTAGAGTATTAGCATCTTATGAAACACAAGGAACTGGTAACACAAATGCACAATCAAAGACTAATGAGACACCAAGGACTACTGAAGTCAATAGTGAAAATCAGACAAATAGCTCAGGGGGAGCCAATAATGAAGAAGTCACTGGTTTAGGGGGAGTAGTCACTGATCCAACAACTAGATTGGACAATATCTTCAAGATTAAATATGCCACCTGCAAGACCTTGGTTGAGAGATCATAGACCATATTTAATTATTGGAGATTTAGAGGAAGGAGTCAAGACAAGAAATGCAACTCAAAATGAATATCTTTATCTCAGTTTTCTTTCAAAAATTAAACCAAAGAAAATTGAAGAAGCACTTAAAGATCCTGACTGGATAATAGCCATGCAAGAAGGATTAAAACAATTCACAAGGAATAAAGTCTGGAGATTGGTGACCAAACCAAGGAATAGATCAATAGTTGGTGCCAAGTGGGTCTTCAGAAACAAATTAGATGAAGCTGGTACAATGACAAGAAATAAAACAAGACTGGTAGCAAAGGGTTATTCCCAAGAAGAAAGAATTGACTCTGAAGAAACCTTTGCACCAGTTGCAAGACTTGAAGCAATAAGGATTTTCTTGGCATATGCAGCCTATAAAAACTTCAAGGTGTACCAGATGGATGTCAAAAGTGCTTTCTTGAATGGAAAGTTGGAAGAAGAGGTCTATGTTGAACAACCACAAGGTTTTGTAGATCCCAAGTTTCCAAAACATGTCTACAGGTTAGATAAAGCACTGTATGGCTTAAAACAAGCACCCAGGGCCTGGTATGATACTCTCTCTCAGTTTTTAATTGAAAATAAATTTATTAGAGGTATCATAGATAAAACACTTTTTTTTTTATAGAAAACAAGGTTCTGATTTAATACTTGTGCAAATATATGTGGATGATATTATATTTGGATCTACAAATGAAAAATTATGTGAAAAATTTTCAAAGCTGATGCAGTCTAGATATGAAATGAGTATGATGGGTGAGTTAAAATTTTTCTTAGGATTGCAGATAAAACAATCAACTGATGGAATTTTCATAAGTCAATCCAAGTACATCAGAGACTTATTAAGGAAATATGATCTAGTTGATTGTGCATCTACAAAAACAACCATGGCTACAGCCACTAAGCTAGATAAGGATACTAAAGGAAAGAAAATTGATATAACTAGCTATAGAGGCATGATAGACTCACTTTTATATTTAACTGCAAGTAGACCTGATATAATATTTGCTATATGCTTATATGCAAGATTTCAAGCTGACCCTAAAGAGTCACATTTAATTGTTGTTAAAAGAATACTCAGATATCTAAAGGGTACCCCAAACCTTGGGTTATGGTATCCTAAAGAATCTGATTTTAAACTAACTGGCTATTCAGATGCTGACTATGCAGGATGTAAGCTTGACAGAAAAAGCACAACTGGAAGCTGCCAATTTCTTAGAGGCAAACTTGTTTCTTGGTTTAGCAAGAAACAAAATTTAGTGTCAACTTCAATGGCTGAAGCTGAATACATTGCAGCTGGGAGTTGTTGTGCTCAGATCCTGTGGATCAAAAATTAACTCCTAGACTATGGTATTTCATTATCCAAAATTCCTATTTATTGTGATAATACAAGTGCCATAGCAATAACTGAAAATCCAGTACAACATTCAAGAACAAAACATATAGATATAAGGTATCACTTCATTAGAGAACATGTTAGTGAAGGAACCATTGAATTGCACTGGGTTACAACTGATAAACAACTTGCTGACATATTCACAAAGCCTTTAGATGAACCTGCATTCACTAGGTTAGTCTATGAATTAGGTATGTTGAATTATGCTCCTAGAAATTGGCAAAAACTTTAGAAACCAAGTTGTTAAGTTTTGTTGAAGCTAGAATTTAATCTCTGGAATGTAGTTGTTATAAATGAATAGAACCTTTGTAGCTAATAATCATTGTATTGATTGTTGGATGACTAATGAAATAAAATTGAAGCAGAGACTAGTTTAATTTAGGCTCTGAAGGAATTTGAGTGAGAGACTAAAATTAGTCTCTGATAGTTGTTTTTAATTAGTCTCTGATAGTTGTTTTTAATTAGTCTCTGACTAGTTTAAAATAACCTATCGAGGACTAGTCAAACTTAGTCTCTGATAGTTGTTTTTAATTAGTTTCTAACTAGTTAAAAATGACCTATCGAAGACTAATCAAAATTAGTCTCTGATAGTTGTTTTTAATTAGTCTCCGACTAAACAAAAATAACCTATCGGAGACTAATCTACTTTAGTCTCTGATAAATGAATGTGGCAGAGACTAGGGCAGTCTCTAATAAGGGGTAAATTAGTAATTTTTCATATACCCACGATCGAAAACCGTTCACTATCCTTTGAATTGCAAACGTTTCTTATACTTTGTTAGAACAAAAATCAAACACAACTGCAATCTCTTACACTCAAAGAACTTTCTCTCTCATATCTGTGCAATTTAATTCCTTTGCGAAGAATTTCTTCAAGCTTTTCACAGGTATCAACAATGGCATCCAAGATGGTGTGCTTCCAGTTCGGTGACTTCGACTTCATTAAAACCAACCATGCTGGAGTCTCCGACAAGAATGAGTTTGAAGTGCAATACCATCCATTCGTGGATTTTCTTCACGCTTCACCTCTGTCGCATGCCATTTACGAAACTCCCACTCAGGCCGCGGACATCATCATTGTCATGTGGTCCACTGCTATCATCCAGGATGAGAGTGAGAACTCTCCTGTGGTAATCTTTAGTTTTAATAATATTTTGTATAATATTACTCATGAAGTCATAAACAATGCTTTAAATTTGCCTATTCATGATAACTTTGACCCTCCTGCCTCTAATGAGGAAATTTTTTCCATGTTTAAAAACTTGCATTATGATACTGAAATTGCATCGGTTGGATCAATTACACGCCCTCATTTAAGGCAGGAATGGTCTCTGTTCTTTGACATAATCACTAAAGCATTCACATCTAAATGCAGTGGTTATGATGCCATCACTACACTCACACAACAGATTGCATTTAGTGTGTTGTATGATAGGCACATCAATTTAGGGTTGTTGATTCTGCATAGCTTAGTGGCTAAACTTAAAACTAGTAGTCGAAACAAAATTTACTATGCTAGGTTTTTGATGATGATTGCAAATCATTTAATTCCTAACCTAAATATTACTAGTATGCAAGTTGTGCCTACAGTTATGCAGAGTAAGCGTATCTTTACTAATGTGAATAACAAGGCAGCAAAGGTAAAGGTTCCTCTTTTCTTTCCTCCTATCATGAGATCAATTCTCATAGATAGCTTTCCCAACCTTTATTCTTCGACTTATTTTGAGGATCTTGCACAACAAACCAGAAACCCTGTTGATCCTCCAACACCATCTTCACAACAACAATCTACAGCCCTCTCCACAGTTTCATGAGAGACTGTGGTTGTAAAATCCAAGAAAGCCAGAAAGTTACCCATTAAAAGAAAAACAACAGAGAGTGACAGTGAGGCTGAGGGAAAAAAGAAAGCTGAGGTGGTTTCTCAGAGAAAGAAAAGGTTGATAACCTTAGGATAAAAACAATCCATTGCCTCTCAAAAGGAAATGAAGGTTCAAAGGAGAAGCAACTCTCTGTTAACATCCTCCCAACAGGATGCTAATATTGAAGAAAGTTCCCAACCAGGAACAACAGGTACAGAGTCTGCACAATCCCCGGTACATAAAAAGGGACAAGCACAAAGAGAGAGAAGATCAAAAAGAAAGAATGACACAATGAGTGCACACACAGAGTCTAGTCAACTTGATGCTCCTCAAATTTCTGTTCTTGAGGAGCAGCCAACACTCCAATCTGTACATTCTCCTATCTCTTCTCCTATACTTAATTCTTTAGAACTTGACTGTTCAAATTTTCTTTATTTTTTCCAAGAAGAGCCAACACTCCAGGTGGATCAAGCCAAACCATCAGAGACTAGTTCTCACATGGACTGGTCGGAGAGTAGTCAACTATCAGAGACTAGTACTCCACCAGAGACTAATGCTTGTATCTCATCAGAGACAGACACACAAGAACCATTTGTCCAACATAAAAGTGCAATCAGCTCTCCAACTCTTTTCTTGGAGAGATCCCTAACCACAAATATACAAAAGGAACCTCCTCTTCTTGGAGTCACAAATCATTCTTTTTTACCTCCTCCTTCTGTAGGATAGAGTGATACTACCCACATGAGTGAGGCAGAGAGAATAATTAGTGAAAGTCAGGCTCCTGACCTGGAAAAAGGAGATAATATACAAATACTTAAGAGTCAAGCTTTAGACAGCTTGGAAAAAGGAGAGATAGAGAAGCTGGATGTCCAACTCCAGGAAAAAGATGAGAGAGTGAGCAAGGATGAGATCTTTGAACAAAATAATAGAGAGAAAAATAAATTCTCAGCAGGTGACTTTTTCAAGCCTGTTGAGCACTCCACCACCATTGAAGCTCAAATTTTCTCTGCTCCAACAACTTCCCAAACAGAGGAAATTGGGGGAAGCTTACAGACAGGGGATACAGCTTTACAATTACTTGTTGACATGCCCAATACTGATTTTGAGATGTTATATGGACTTCAACAATGACAAGATCATATCCCAGCATTGAAGACAAACATTGCACATGAACCTGATTCTGTTGAGATTGAAGACGAGAATGTGGATGCTTGGTTGGATGCAAGCTACACCAATTCTTTGGATGATACAGTTGCCCAATTAAGGCAGGATTATTTGACCAACATAAGGTTTGGTGCCGATGAGGAATTGATCAAGCTTGATAAGAAACATACAAAGTTCAAGCACTTCATGATCACTGGTCTCAAGGCTGCCATTCAACGTATTGAGGATAAGATGGCTCTGGAAACAGACAAAATCAGCCGATGCTATGAAGGACACCTTCCTCGGAGGATGCTTACTTCCATTGATTCACGCTTAAAGGAGCAGTCCACCACTGAAAGGCGACTTCAAGCATTGGAATCTAACGTCTAGTCCATCTTGCAGAAGCAAGAAAAATTTGATCTTGCTCTTCAACATCTCACACAACTTCTTGAAACTGCACTACCAACACTGGCTACTACTTCCTTTGCCCCTGTAAATTCTAATGTCAAAAAGGGAGAGAGTAATCAGTCAAAACAAGTTATGTCTGAGAAAACTGAGAAAACAAGCTATGCTAGTTTGATGGCTGAACTGGCAAGAATTCAAGATCATTTTTAATCTTTTAAATTGCAAACTCATAGCCGCGTTTTTACTGCGAGCAAAATCTTATTTTATCATATTTTTCATAAGAAAAAAGTTTTAAATTTATTCTCTAAATAAGGAAGGAATCTTAGATGAGATCAACTTCTTCTAAATAAAGGGATTGTTAAGTATAAATGATGATGATGATTAGAGTTTTGTTTGTGCATCTGTACATACTCAGGGTATTTTATAAACCTAAGTATATGCACATATTTTGCATCCACTGATGATCAACTTAGTCATCAGGGGATGAAGTACTTCACACTAGACAAGTCATCAGTTGAAATTTCTAAAGGACTTGATAGTGAAGAGGGATGTCTATTGTTACTCAAAAACATTTAAGTATTCCACACATCAGACATTCCAAACAAAATCAACAAAGCTTTAGTGATTAAAACCGTCAGGGGAACCTATCAGGGGATGACAAAGGCAGATCAACCCGTTAGGGAAACGCGTCAGGGTATGGCAGTGGCAAGCCAAACTCATCAGGGGGAACGTGTTAGAGCATGACAATGACATGCCAACCTATCAGG
Source organism: Centella asiatica (assembly GCA_014636745.2). NCBI lineage: Eukaryota > Viridiplantae > Streptophyta > Magnoliopsida > Apiales > Apiaceae > Centella > Centella asiatica. The sequence goes on along the minus strand of CM025784.1, from coordinate 13,984,893 downwards.
GGAATTCATCAGGGTATAACAGTGTCAAGCTAACCCATCAGGGGGAATGCTCAGTACTGCATCAATGAAAGCCATCAGTGGATGATTTGAGTCTTAACGTCAGGGGATCAAGAAGGACTTGGATAACTCAAGTGAAGGTTGAAGCACTGATCGAGTCTTAGACAGAACTCGTCATTAGGAGGATCCAAAAGCACTGATCAAGTCTAGATCAGGGCTTGCTATCAGTGGACAGTTATGACTGCATACACTCGTCATCAGGTCTTACACGCAAATCAATGAAGCTTGTGCAGAAGCAAGAGATATAAACTAGAAAGATATTTCTTGAAGTTTTGTGGTCTAATGACAACCCTCGATCATTAAATGCACACAGATCAGGGGATGAAAAAGAAACAACAAAGGTAGCAGCAGTCTGACACATCGTTCTTAAAGGACATCGATGTGACACATATACGGCTAAGTTGAAAAGAGCAACACGTCTAAGCACGTGAGTTCAACTACTGATCTTCTATATATGCAAAAGAGTTCTCATTACAAAAGAGTGTGGATATCCAACAGATCAACGAACATTTAGAAGCACACAAACACTAGAGAAGTTTTGAAACATTTTTGTGAGAAAATATTCAAAGAAGTATTGTAGCTAGTGAGTGTGAAAGAGAAGCTGTAACTCGTTACAGAATTTGTAGCTGATTAATCACATTTGTGATTAACTAGATTTTCAGAAAAACCTCAAGTTTTAATACAACTATTTTAACTTGAATGCTTGTGTGTTCATTTTAAAGTCATTATAGTTTTTTCTGATATTGTAGTTATTTCCATCAGTGCTTAACAAGTGTTTAAAAATCGAAAACTTTTGAGTGTTTGTATTCATCCTCCCCCTTCTACAAACACTTGAGCCTATTTTGTTCTAACAGGATAATTCTATCCTAGGACACTAAATTTTACAACAACACTATTTTCTCTTTGTATGTGTTGTTCATCAACTATGTGCGACTAATTCTCTTTCTAGTATTATATTCAAGGTTTGATTTGTCACAAATTATGAGATCTAATTGCTTTTATTTGTTATATTATTCTTGATTTTGTAATTTCTCTGTTTACTAAGTTTATTATTGTTTTGATTAATTGTGTAGGTGGCCAATTATTTAATTATCACCCATATTAGATTATCAAATATGTAATGTTTGAATGTTCTAATCTTTGAGGAAATTAACAACATTGGTTATAGACAAGTTTCTAATTATTGTTAAGGAATTTTGTAATATAATTTAAATGAACTGAACGTTTCGAGCTTGTTGATTAGAATTGAGTCTCGCTTCTTAACACTATCGGTGAATTAAATTATGTGATCATATCTATGGTTGTTCATCGTATCTTGGTTATCAACAAACTAAGTTGAGATTGGTTGTTGATGCGTGTTGACAACTATAACCAATTTATTATAAGACAGGTGAATAACTTTTGCATCAAAGTTGAGAATAATCATCTGACTAGTTTCCTTCACATATTTATTAAATCCTCATTTTTATTATTCATGCATTTTATATTGATTTCTCACTTATAGTTGCTTTATTCAAAAACTTCTTTTTTATTTTAATTTTTCTTGACAAAATAAGTAAATTTTAACTGATATATGCTAATATATCCTTACTTATCACTAGTTACAAGTTAGTTAATTTTTAGCATTAATTTATTTTTATTAGATTCGACACCCATCATACTCCCTTGTTGCATTTAATTTGGTGCATATAACACATCTTATATAATTTCTTTTAAATTACTTTATATATTTTTATTTTTTAGTATCTTTATTTTCATTTAAGTTCTTCTTAATTTATAAATTTTACTAAATAAATAATATAACTAATAACTAGTAAAGTTTATCTGAGTGTACATATGAGAATTTAAATTTATTTACTCAATATTTATACTATATATTAGAGCAAAAACTACTTTCGATTGCAATATTACGAATAGTAGTTTAGTGGTCATGGTGGTTGTATTTTCTTTTTGTCGCGGTTAACTAGTTTATTAGTTTAGTAGTCATGGTTGTCATACTTTTCTAATAAAATAAATATAATATTTCATTACCTAAACCAAATATAACATGATAAAGAAATGCTTAAACCAAATACAACATTGCAATGATAATAATAATAATAATAATAATAATAATTATTATTATTATTATTATTATTATTATTATAATCCAATAAAGAAATAAAATATTAGGCCAAAATACATTTTTATTACATAAGGAAGTTAAATTTGAATCTAATTTAGAACTTTTAATATCATATAAATGTTAATACATAAAAAAGCTTATAATTACCTAACATCATTATTAGTTAAAATTTTAACAAAAATACAAATTAACAATAGTCTTTCTCTCACAATACATTAACAATATAAATTTTAACTAACTCCAATGTAGTAACATTAAAAATACTTTCAAATATATATTAACAAATATCTTTTCCTTAAAAATATAAAAAAAAATAGATTGAAATTTATTTTATAGTTTATATTTAGAAAAATCTTAGTTACTCCTTTAAATAAATTATTCAAATAATATAATAAGATCAAATAGTATTTTAAACAATTATATCTTAAAATAGTTAACCGTAAGCATGTAAGTGAACCAATGAGGTATTACTTATAATTAGACAAATGATTATACGAATTAAATTTATATAAACAACTTATTATACAATTTTAAAAAACTATAGGCAACCTCCTTTTGATGGGATTTCGAATAATAGTTTAATAAAATAAAATCTAAAATTACTTATATTTCATATATAAGTTGTTTTCAAAAAAAAAATTTATAACAAGAATATTGACAACATCTTACATATATTAAAAATATATATTATTTATATAAAATATATAAATTTTTTAATATTACACAAAATAAAAATTTTAAATAAAATAACCAATGTTATGCACGTGTATGACAATTGACATCAAAAATTTTATATATAATGTGATAGTTTATTATCTATTCTTATAAATTAATTCAAAAAAAAGTTTGCGTACAAGAGAACTTATTAATCATGTCTCTTTCAACCCGACTATAGCAGACTTCTCCTCTTATGTCAAATTTTTTTAATTACATTAAAAATATTATTTTCATAAATAATAATTAAAGACTACCACTACTACTAATAATAATCTAATCAATTAAAGAAAATAATCTTACAATTGAATCGAATTCATCTATGATGAAATAATTACAATCAAATTAATTATAATTTTAATCACTAATTAAACTTATTTGATTAAAATGATTATAACCAAATCTATTCTTATATATTATTGCAGAAGTTGAGAATGACTCAATGAGTAGTTATAGAGTTAATTCATTAAATTTACAGATCCAATTTAAAATATATTTTTAACTCATATAATTTTTTTTATTGATTATAGGATATTGAGTTTGTTATATTTTTAACTCATATAAAACCAATTACGTTACATTATTATTAAATTTAATAGATTAAAGAAATAATAAATTTATTGAATAATTTTTAAATATTAGTGACTTTTTAATTATTTAGTATTTATTAAATTGTATCATGATCACTAAATTAATATATAAAAATATTTATTAGTGTTGTGTATAGATTCATAAGCTAGCATATAACTAAAATAATAAACACGCATATGAACGGAATCGAATACTCATCATAATTCGTATTCTCTTTTTTTCATAAAAAGACTTATTTTTGAGTTTTTAATGGATATGATGTTAGGTTTTAGAACATTTGATGATAATTGTCTTTAGATTACTTAGAGTACAAATGTATAAAAAGTGTTAATTAGTAACACTGAACTTTTGTAGCCAGTAGTTATCTCTTTGTTTGTAATTTATTCATTCTTTGTAAACAGATACAATTATTCTTTATTTGTAAGTAACTGCTGGAATGGAGTATCAAAGTTTCAGCAAGTCAAAGTGTGTATTTAGTCCGTTGGAGTTTACAAAAAGGCTTGTCGAAGAATGGAAAAACTTGTCAGAGACTAAGGATTTTATCTATTAGATACTAGTTTTGCCTATCGGAGACTAAGGCTTACGTCATCAGAGACTAAGTTTAAAAGCATCAGAGACTAAGCTGACGTCATCAGAGACTAAGTCTTAAAGAATCGGAGACTAAATAACTTTATCGGAAACTACACAATCTGACGTCATCAGGGACTAAAAAGACCAGAGACTAGTGATGACATCACTAGAAACTAAAGATGAAGTGTCAGGGACTAATCGTAATTTATTTCCTGATAAGATATAGGGTTCGAATTGAATAAGGATTGTCTTCCACGTAAATCAAGATATTATTGAAGACGTAGCTGGTAAGGAAACAAGCCAGAAATCTGTTCCTAATCAAAAAGCAAAGATTTTGTTTAATTCGAATAAGGAAGCTGAATCATTATTGATTTAGGATAGAAACTGAATTAATTGAATTTTTCAGTTTTTAGAAAATCTGTAATTAGGTTTACAAAAAATTGTAATTCGAAACTGTATAGGTTTTCATAGTTTTGTATCTTTACTATACAGAAAAGAAAAGAAGCTGATGATCATATTGTTATGATTGTTAGAATTTGTAATCAATTGTTAAAATCAATAAAAGCAATTGTTTATAAATTGATTTGAATTCTTGTTCTTTATATTCCGCAAAAAAGTTAATTTTTTAAAAAAAAAAAAAAAAAAAAAAAAAAAAAAAAAATTTTTTCCCCCCCCCCCCCCCCCCCCCCCCCCCCCTAAAAGTTCTTGGCTATCTCACTGAGAAAACAATTGATATCAGAGTCTGTAATTGAATTTATTCAATTAACACGTTCCAAGAGATGGGCAACGATGAAGCAAACAGCTCTAGCATAATGGCTTTTGCGGGAAGTCGTGATGGTGGAACCAGGATTCTAATTCTTAAAAGAGAAGAATATCATATGTGGAAGCAAAAGATGTACATGCACTTGAGAGCAGCATATCCAAATTATATTGATAGGATTGAGAAAGGTCCATATCTACCTAGGAAATTTATTCTTGCTAAAACTGTTGAAGGATCTGTTTTGGCCGAACACTTTGAACTTGCTCCTGAAAGTGATTATACAAATGAAGACAAGTTGTAAGTGTTAAAGGATGCTAAGGTAATGAACATACTCTACAACGGTATTGACAAAAATATGTTCACAAGCATCATTAATTGCACGACATCTAAACAAATCTGGGACACCATCAAAGTCCTATGTGAAGGGACTGACCAAGTCCGAAAGAACAAGAGATCATTGTTGACTCAACAATATGAGTTCTTTCAAGCAAAGCCTGGTGAACCAATAACGTCAGTGTATGATAGGTTCAATACTTTGCTCAATGACTTGAAGATACTTGGTAAGTTCTATGATAATGAGGATGTCAACACCAAGTTCATGAGATCTCTCCCACCAAGTTGGGATCCAAAGACTACTGCTATAAGAGAGGCCTATGACTTGGACACCCTCACACTGGACAGACTTTATGGCAATTTAAAGACATATGAACTTGAAGTAGAACAACGACAACGCATGCACGACAAGGATAGAGGAACTGCGTTGATGGTTGAGACAAGCAAGTCTCAAGAGAAGCCTGATGATGAAACTTCCAGTGCAAGCTCGACTGATGAAGAAACTGAATCAATCACTGATGATGACATGGACGAATTCATGGCTTTCATGGTGAAGCAATTCAAAAAATTTAGAGCTAGCAGAAAAGGAAGAAAATCATCAAGGAAGCCTAACCTTAAACGTGAGGGTCAAAAAGTCACCTTCGATTTAAAGATAATAAGATGTTACAATTGTGACGAGTTAGGGCACTTTGCCAATGAGTGCAGGAAGCCTAGATCTAATGATATATCTAAGGATGAAAAATCAAGGAAGTCAGGGAATGACTTTGCTGACAAGAAAGCTAAATCAAAGATCAAAGCCTTGATTACTGAGGGTAACGATTAGATTGACAGCAACTCTGATGAAGAAGTTGTCAACTTTGCCCTAATGGCTCGAAGTGACGAGTTAAGTGATTCTACAAAGGTATGTGATGCAAATCAGAATTTTAAAGTGCATAACTTAATTGATACATCTAGTATAGAAAGAATACAAAAAGATATGTCTGATTTGCATGTTAGTTTTAGATCTTTAACTATTGAACATACTAATGTAAAAGAATCACGTGACCTTCTCTTGAAAATAAACAAATTTCTTGAAGAGAGATTGGTACAATTTGACACTATCAAGCCTGACTTAAACAAAGCTCATCATATGATCGATGCTTTGAAAAAGAGGGAATATTACTTAGTAGAGCAGCTTGAAAATGCTCAAGTTAAGATTAAACAGTAGAATACTTCCTCTAAAAAGTTGACAAACTTGGTAGAGTGACAAACAATAGGTCAAAAATCTGGACTAAGTTATGATGAATATCTAGACAAGAGTTCAAATTTAGATGTTCTATTTGAAGCTGCGAACTCCTTGACTAGTACGCCAAATGTAATAAAGAGAATTAATTTTGTCTCTCCTGTTAATGAACATAAATTCTTCAACACTCAATATCAACAAATCACTGCAAAAACAGAAATTGATCAAAAGACAGTGAATGTTGTCGATAAGAGTAAAAATAAAAGATTAAATATTGGGTTCATGACAAAGACATAGTTAAGTAAAAAATTGGAAAATCTTCCAGACAAAGAGGCTGAAAAGTCAGTGGAGTTGAGCAGAAATAAGAAAAATAGGAATGGAAAAATAGGCATCAACAAGTACACAAATTATGCTAGCATGCCTGATACTCCTAGAAAGACATGTCATGTATGTGGTAACCCCAACCACATAGTTATTCACTGTAGGAGCAAAAATAAAATTCCTATAATTGAGACTGTACCTTCAAAGATAATAAAAGAAAAATCACCTGTAAAAAGGTTAGATCATCTTTGCATTAACATTAAAAATTCAAAGCTTGGCAGTCTCTCACAAAAAGGTAGCAAGACTAATGATTGTCCAATTAAAATCAAAAATGCTAAAAGACAATCAACTCAATATGAGTCAAGTCTTGAGTCTACGACTAGTGAGAAAGGACCCAAGAAAGACTGGGTCCTAAAAAATTCTAACTAGTTACTCTTTACTGTGCAGGGCAAAAAGAAGAAATCATGGTACTTGGACAGTGGATGTTCAAGGCACATGACTGGAGATAAGTCCCTACTAAAACAGTTTGAAGAGAAAAGTGACCCAAAAGTCATTTTTGGAGATGACAACAAAGGCCATACGAAGGGTTATGGCAGTGTTGAACATGGAGATGTCATCTTCACTGAAGTAGCACTAGTTGACGGCTTAAAGCACAATTTACTAAGTGTGAGTCAACTATGTGATAAGGGATTCAATGTCACATTTAAAGAAGATCAATGCTTGGTGTGTGACAAAGAATCTGATAATGTGATATTGACAGGGAAAAGAAAAGGAAATTTCTATGTCGCAAAC
>CM025784.1:13948272-13977398 GCA_014636745.2 Centella asiatica | reverse complement strand
GCTTTCCCACTTGAACTTTAAGAATATCAGCAAGCTTGTGAGGAAAGGATTGGTAGCATTCATTCCACAATTGGAGTTCACTCAAGATGGATTGTGTGACTCATGCCAGAAAGGGAAACAAAAGAGTGTATCATTCAAAAGCAAACCAGCAACATCAATTACTGACCCTTTACAGTTGCTACACATGAATTTATGTTAGAGTTAAATGATTATGATGATGATTATGTAATAAATTGTGCAACTGTAAATACTTGAGGTATTTTATAAACCTTAAGATCAGCACATATTTTGCATCAACTAATGATGAACTTATTCATCAGTGGATGGTCAATAACTTCACAAGGCAAGTCCGAAAATGGAACATCCAAAGGACTTGGCAAAGTGAAGAAGAATGTCTGATGTTACTTGTTAACAGTCAAAATAATCCACACATCAGATATTCTAAACAAAGTTACGTTGATTAAGTACCGTTAGGGGAACTCATCAGGGGAACTCATCAGGGAAACTGATCATGGGGAACCCATCAGGGGGAACTCATTAGGGGAACCAATCAAGGGAAATCTGTCAGGGGATGACGAAGGTAGACCAACCCGTCAGGGAAACACTTCAGGACATGTCAATGTCAGGCCAACCCATCAGGGGGAACGACCAACATGACATCAGTGGAAGCCATCAGTGTATGCTGTCAGTCATAACTATCAGGATCAAGTAGCACTGAGTGAATCTCAAGTGAAGGTTGAAGCCCTGATCCAGTCAATAAGCATCAGGGATCCAGAAGCACTGATCAAAGTCCATCAGGGCTGGTAGTCAATTGATCATTATGACAGCATGCACTTGTCATCAGTACTTACACGAAAATCAACGTAGCGTGTTATAGAAGCAAGAGATATCAACTAGAAAGATATTTCTTGAAGTTTGTTTTTGATCCAATGAGAACTCTCGCACATTAAATGCACACAGATCAGGGGAAGAAAAAGTAGCAACAAAGCATGCAACAGTATGACACATAGGGCAACGATGTGACATACTTGTGGCTAATTTGAGAAAAGCAGCACGTCTCAAGCACGTGATTTCAACCACTGTTCGACATATAAGCAAAGGAGTTCTCATTACAACACAACACAGAGATTGAATCTTTCCAACAGATCAAACAAACATAGAAGCACACAACACTAGGAAGCTCTGTAATATATTTCTTGAGAGATTTATTTTTTCAGAGAAAAGTTTTCTTAGCTAGTGAGTGTGAGAAGTTGTGTATTTAATCACATAATTTGTAGCTGTAAATCACAGTTGTGATTCTACAGATTTCCAGAAAAACAACAAGTTATAATACAACTATTTTAACTTGAATCTGTGTGTTCATTTCTTATAGTTTTTCTGTTCATTGCAGTTGTTTTCCAGTAAAGCGCTTTTAAGTTTAAAAGAGCGAAAAGTTTTAGGTGTTTGTATTCACCCCCCCCCCTCTTCTACAAAGACTTGAGCTTATATTGCACTAACAATTGGTATCAGAGCCTCTTAGCAGATTTCACTTGCTAAAAACGATCATTATCTATGGCAAACAAAGCTGGAAACAGTAAAGTCCCCATGTTGGAAAGGGGTAAATACTTCTTTTGGAGACAAAGAATGATAGTTCATCTAAGAGCTATTGATGATGAATATTTGCAGATTCTAGAAGAAGGACCTCACGTTCCTAAGAAGCTCATTCCTATAGAAGTCGTTAATGGAGTCAGTATTCCTGAAAAGCTTGTCCCAAAGACAACTGACGAAATGACGATAGAGGAAAGAGAAAAGGTGAAAAAGGATCTTAAAGTCACTGGGATCCTATATAATGGTTTAGACGATGATATGCTGAATAGTATCATGAATCTTACAACGTCTAAATCTATATGGGATACCATAAAAATCCTTTGTGATGGTACCAAGAAAGTGAGGGAAAATAAATTGCAGCTGTTGACATAACATTTTGAGTGGTTCACAATGAAAAATGGTGAAACACTCACTGAAATGTTCGACAGATTTAACAGGTTGGTAAATGACTTGAGATTATATGGGAAGGCATATGCTAACAAGGATGTGAACAGAAAGTTCATGAGAGCCCTTCCTATATCATGGGATCCTAAGACAACAGCCATCAGGGAATCCAAGGACATGAATCTTCTAGACTTGGATAGGCTTTATGGCACCCTAAAGACATGAACTTAAGGTTCAACAAAGATTTGAAATGTCAGGGGATGCTAGAAAGCTTAAATCTGTAGCCCTGATGGCTTCCAGGAAGGACAAACAAGAAACAAGACCAAGTGTTTTGATGAAGCAGCAACTAGAAGATGCTGACATAGAAGGGGACAAAGAAGCTGACTCCAAGGAGGAAGAATATACTCCGGAAGAGTTAGAGGAGCTGGATGAAACCATGGCCTTTCTTGCAAAAAGGTTTTCCAAGTTGAAATTTCAAAAGCCAACAGGATCTAAAAGATTTCCAGCAAGGAAACCTAGTAGCACGAATAACTTTATTGACAAATCAAGAATAAAATGCTACAAATGCAATGAGTTGGGCCACTTTGCAAATGAGTGCCGCAAGGCCACAAAAGATGGTGAATCCAGAAACAAAGAAACTGTTGTGGACTACAAAAAGAAATACTTCGACATTCTCAATGCCAACAAGAAGGGAAAAGCATACATTGCAGAGGGAAAGGACTGGGCTGACTCTGATGAAGAAGAAAATGAAGAGTATATCAACCTAGCCTTGATGGCCTCATCCACTGATAGTAGCAGCTCGCAGGTAAGCCTCGAAATTTCCTCTAACATGTCTAAAACTAATTGTGTTAAAACTATTAAGGAAATGGCTTATGAGATAAAGGATCTCTATGACACCCTGAGGAGTGCTGTAGCTGAAACTAAGAGAGTGCAGAAAATAATTGAACAGTTATCTATTAGGAACACTCTTTTAGAATCAGAAAACTCCAGACTTGAGAGTCTTGAAAAAGAACTCTTAAGGACTAAAAATCTTCTTGACTGTGCTATCAAAAGAGAGGAATGGATCTCGAATCTTCTTAGCCAAGAAAGGGAAGTCATTAAGAGATGGAGTGAGTCTAGCAAGAAACTAGAGGATCGATTAAAATGTCAGAAATCTGATCCAAAATCTGGCTTAGGCTATGAAGAGACTCTTGTGCAGCAATCTCCAATTGAGGTTGGAATGACAGCTAGCTTTGGAAAAAGGCCAATATAACCTATCAAGTTTGTTAAGGCAGACACAAAGCTAGAATAAGAGAATGTTTTCCCAGTGTGTGAAGCTTCCACTAGTGGTGGGAGAGGCAAGAAAACTATTCTTGCCAAAGCACTCAACCCTCCAATTAGGAAAGAACTAGACTGTGCATCAGTGGATGCACAGTCGTTAGGGGGAAAGAGTGCATCAGGTCGTTGTAGCCCGTCAAGGGAAAAAGGCCTGTCAGGGGAAAGAAAAAAGAATAGAAATGGTAAGCTAGGTGTTAATAAAACTAGCAATTACTCTTCCATTCATGAAGCCCCTAGAAAAGTGTACTGGAATTGTGGTAACTGTAATCATTTATCTTTTCAATGCAAAGAAAAACCACAAATTTTGACTGGCACAATTTTATATGCTGATGATTTACCAACAACTAAAGCTTGCTCCTCCAAGGATAAAGGTAAGATAACTATTGAGAAATCAAAAGCATATATTGAAGCTCCTAAAAAGGAGAAAGTTTTAAATTTGCCAAAACCAACAGCCACCAATAAAGATAAAGCTATTTTATCTATTATCGTGACTAAACCTAGAGGACCCAAAGCCAATTGGATACCAAAAGCAAATTAAATATTTTTTGTGTGCAGGGAATAGTGAATAGCCGTCATATCTGGTTTGTAGACAGTGGCTGCTCAAGGCACATGACAGGAAACAAAGCCCTGCTCACAGAATTTCAAGAGAAGGTTGGTCCAGTAATTTCATTTGGTGATAACAGCAAAGGATTGACTCTTGGCTATGGCAAAGCAGCAAATGGGAATGTCTCATTTGAAAATGTAGCACTAGTTGATGGGCTCAAGCACAATTTGCTAAGCATAAGTCAACTTTGTGACAAAGGATTCATCACTTCCTTCAAAGGAGATCAGTGTCTAATCTCAAATGAAAGTAATGGGAAGATGGTTTTGTCAGGGATAAGAAAAGGAGATCTCCATGTTGCTGATTTTAATTCAGTAAGTGGAGAATCATGTTTCTACAGCAAGGCAACCCCTGATGAAAGCAGACTATGGCACAAGAAGCTTTCTCACCTGAACTTTAAGACAATTAATGATCTGGTGAAGAGAGAGTTGGTAACTGGACTACCCCAAATGGAGTTTATCCAAGAAGCATTATGTTCAGCATGTCAACAAGGGAAGCAAAGGAAATCATTCTTTGTCAGCATAGATGCCACAATGATCAAACATCCAATTCAATTATTACATATGGATCTCTTTGGCCCTGTCAACATTATGTCAGTGTCGAAGAAAAGATTTACAATGGTCATTGTGGATGACTACTCCAGATACACTTGGGTAAAGTTTCAGCATGCTAAATCAGAAGTGCCTCAACAAATCATTGACCATATCAAGACGGTGGAAACAGAATCAGGGTCAGTGGTTAGATTGTTGAAAACAGACAATGGAACTGAGTTCAAGAATGCAGCTGTTGAGGGATTCTGTGTGGAGAAAGGCATAAATTATACATTTTCTGCTCCAAGGACTCCTCAACAGAATGGTGTAGTGGAAAGGAAGAATAGAACCCTGATAGAAGCTGCTAGATCAATGCTAGTAAAGGCAAGGATTCCCACCTATTTTTGGGCTGAGGCAATTTCCACTGCTTTCTTCACTCAAAATAGATCCTTAATTAACAAAGCTCACAACAAGACACCATATGAGCTAATGACAGGAAGAAAGCCAAGCATCAAGTTCTTGCACGTCTTTGGATGTAAATGCCTTATTCTAAGGAATTTTGGTGAGAACTTAGGAAAATTTGATCCAAAAGCTAATGAAGCAATTTTCCTAGGTTATTCCCTGTCATCTAAGGCCTACAGGGTTTACAACAAAAGACTTCAGGTGGTAATGGAGTCCATAAATGTAGCTTTTGAATGATCAAGAGATTTCTGGACTTGAAGACCCTGGTTTTCATGAAGAACTCAGATTTGAAAATGAAGATGAAAATGATTATCAAGAGACTGAAGGTGATGAGTCAGACAAATAGAGAATTTATCCATTCCTGATGTCAATCCAAACAATGTAGAAGCCCCTTCAGCAGATAGAGTCAATTTCCTGGACAACAAATTAGGGGATACTTCATCAGGGGATCATTCATCAAGACATGCACCATCAAGGGATAATTTGAACCTTGAATTATCCACTAATTCAGGGGGAGAGTTTTTAGAAGCTGGGAGCACAGGCTCAGGGGGAGGAGATGATAGTCAAGCAAGCTCATCAAGACACATCTCCAATCCTAAATGGGCCAGAAGTCACTCAACAGATCTGATTATTGGTGACCCAAGCAAGAGAGTGCAGACCAGGAAAGCAACATCTAATGAATGCCTATATGCTTGATTTCTTTCTCAAATTGAACCAAAGAAGTTTGAAAAAGCTATTCAAGATGCAGACTGGATCTTGGCTATGCAGGAAGAACTAAATCAATTTGAAAGAAATCAAGTATGGAAGCTTGTACCTAAACCTAAAGAAAGAATCATAATAGGTACTAAGTGGGTATTCAGAAATAAGATGGATGAAGCTGACATTGTTGTAAGAAACAAAGCAAGACTGGTTGCAAAAGGATATCTTTAAGAAGAAGGGATTGACTTTGATGAGACCTTTGCACCAGTAGCCAGACTTGAGGCTATAAGAATTTTCTTAGCCTATGCAGCACATTCAAATTTTAAAGTCTATCAAATGGATGTGAAAAGTGCTTTTCTAAATGGGAAATTGGAACAGGAGGTGTATGTCCAACAACCTCTAGGGTTTGAATGCTCAAAGTTTCCAAATCATGTCTACAAACTGGAAAAGGCACTTTATGGACTGAAGCAAGCACCTAGAGCTTGGTATGACACATTGTCAAAGTTTCTGGTGGAAAATAAATTTTCAAGAGGTATCGTTGACAAAACCTTGTTCTTCAGACAACACCAAGGTCATCTGATTTTGGTTCAAATTTATGTTGATAATATTATTTTTGGATCCACTGACACAAGACTGTGTGAAAAGTTCTCCAAACTCATGCAAAGTAAATATGAAATGAGCTTGATGGGTGAGTTATCTTACTTCTTGGGATTGCAAGTTAAACAAGTCTCTGATGGAATTTACATTCATCAGACAAAATATGGCAAAGAACTTCTCAAGAAATTTGATATGGAGGACTCAAAAGTAACAAAGACACTTATGGCCACTGCAACCAAGATTGACCCTGATAGGAATAGAAAGAAAGTTGATTTGAAGACTTACAGGGGAATGATTGGATCATTGTTGTATCTAACAGCAAGCAGGCCAGACATAATGTTTGCAACGTGTCTTTGTGCAAGATATCAAGCTGACCCAAAGGAATCTCATCTCATTGCAGTGAAAAGGATCTTGAGATATATCAAGGGCACTACAGTGTTGGGACTGTGGTATCCAAAGGAGTCTGGATTTGAATTGCTAGGATATTCTGATGCTGACTTTGGAGGATGCAGAATTGACAGAAAGAGTACAACAGAAAGCTGTCAATTTCTAGGAGGAAGGCTTGTATCTTGGTTCAGTAAAAAGCAGCATTCAATCTCAACATCTACTGTTGAAGCTGAATATATTGCAGCTGGAAGTTGTTGTGAACAAATTCTATGGATGAAAAATCAGCTAATGGATTATGGTCTGAACTATACCAAGATTCCAATAAGGTGTGATAACACAAGTGCCATTGCCATTACTGAAAATCTAGTGCAACATTCCAGAACCAAGCATATAGAAATCAGATATCATTTTATCAAGGAACATGTTATGAATAGGAATATTGAACTACAATTTGTACCTTCAAATCAGCAGCTGGCAGACATATTCACCAAAGCTCTTGATGAAGCCACTTTTTCAAATCTTGTGGGAGAGCTGGGAATGGTGAATTATACGTCAGGATCAGGGTCAAATGCCCAAGTTCTAGTATTCCTAACTCATTTCATAAGTTCCTGATGAAATCAACAAATATATGATTATGTATGTTTGTTTTGTAAATATGTATATGTATACTTGTATATTCTACATTTTTGTTTGGTGTTTTTCCTTCTGACTGATGCATCAGGGTCAGGGCCTACGTTAGGACGCATCAGGGTCAGGGTGTCCGACTTATGCGTCAAGGTCTAAGGCTCGCACATCAGCGTCAGGGAATCTGACGTATGCATCAGGGTCAGAGTATGTAAATACAATAAACATCAGGGTAAGTTTAAATGTTTTTAACTGCATCGGGAATCACGGTCAGTTAAGTGATGACAACTCATCAATAAGGCATTCTCTCACTGATGACGTGCCATCACAAAAACTGAACTGACTCCCTGATAGCGTGTTTATAGGAGCGGTTTTCAAATGTCAAAAGGCGAGTATTAATACTTTATCTCTCCTACTTTTTAAAACTCTTCAAAACTTTTAATCTTTTTCTGATATTTGCTGAGTTTTCTTCTTCTTCTCTCTCGTTTTCACAGAAACCCTAGAACTTAAAATCTTCAAAGCATCCATGGCACGCCAACAGATTCCGAGGAACTTAACAGTCCCACCGACGAACTATGTGGGTTTCTCTGACATTAATGAGGTAAATGAATGCTTCAGACCGATAATGAATTATCTACTCATCTCTGAGTATAGAGAAGCTATCTTTACCGATGAAGAAATGTCAGGTGAAGCACTGTCTTAACTTTGGACCAGTGCAAAGTTCATGTACTCCACTACAAGACCTGATGTGGTGAAGGGAATCTCATTCAAGATTTCTTCTAATAAAGGAAAAATAACCCCTTCCAGAATTAATTCTGCCTTAGGGCTACCTACTCAAGACCTGGTGGAAGTACCTGGTAATGCTGAACTGCTCGACTTCCTGAGGGAACTGGGCTATAACGCTACTCCCAACGCAGTGGTAAAGTTCAAGGACCTCAAGAGGGTGAACGTGAAGCGAGAGATCTCTTACCTCTTAGACACTATCACCAAGGTGTTCTCAGGTAAGTGTTCTAACTTTGAGGTTATTACCTCCTTAACCTTGAAAATAGCATACGCTATGATTAGAAATGTAAATATAAATATAGGTAAAATAATTTTTGATGACCTTGTAAATAAATTAGGTAGTTTTAATAATAGGAAATCTGAAGTTTATTATGCTAGATTTTTGTACATGATTATTAAAGCTCAGATTACTAATTTTTCTTTTGAGAATGATATACCTGTACAGACATATAAGCAAACAAAGAAATTGTTTGTAGAAATAATGAAGAAATCGTATACAACCGAACCATTTGCACTTCCGCAGCATATGGTACAGGTAGTAAATTCTTCACCTTCTACTTTTCAACCTGTAAATTCTTCACCTTCATCTACTATGGCAGAGAAAACAATCACCTCTCTGCCTACCCAAGTAGAACAACCAATTTCCACCCAACCACTCTCAATAACCCAACCCATAGTCTCCCAAAAGACTATTGGGATTAAAAGAAAACCCAGTGAAGTTACCACATCAACTGAGGGGGAGCATGGAGAGAGAGTGATTGGCTACAGGCGTAAGAAGAAGAAGGGAGCCACGAGTGTTACCCAACAGCCTAACCAGGCAGTATCTTCTCAAAAGGATACTACTTTTGATAAAGAATTAAATATATTTCTAATTAGTTCCTCTCAAAAGGAATTAGTTATTGATAATTGTCCCCAACCAGGGACACAGTTGAGTGAGGCACATACACTGAACATAGACACTGATGAACATACCATCAGGGTTTCTGAGAACCACTTGCAGATATCTGACACAGTGAGTGCACACAGCACTCAAGATGTTGTAGTTCAGAAGCTTCTCAATAAGATCAACATGAGTCATAAGCATTCTTCTACAGCATCTTTTGATGAATCACCTCCTAGTTCAGTGATTCAGCCAACACTCCCATCTACACCCCTTCCTTCTTTCTTTGTTCCTCAAATTTCTTCAGATATTATGACAAAAACATTAAGTGTCATAAGATTAGATTCTCCACTTTCTCAATTCGTGGAGGAGCCAACATTCCCTGACACACTGATTGACAGTCACCACTCTCAAATGGTTTACTCATTTTTCCTTGAAACAATCACTGATGATCAGACTGGGGACATAAAATCCAATGTATATACCACAACAATAAGTCTTTATGTACCCCCAATTGTAAATACTTCTTCTATACAAACATACACTTCTCCAATTATACATACACACATTACTACTTCTCCTTCTCCTATCACTACTGTTGAACCAGAATCTGTACATACTTTACTTGAACTGGCCACAGTTGTTGATCCCCAAGCCCATAGGAGCCCTTTTAGGACAATTTTGAGTGAGGCTGAGAGAATACTTAGTGCAGAGAGGCAAAGTCAATCCCCTGAGAGGACTTTGGCAAAAGGAGACGAAGAGAGTACTGCCTTAGTAGGCAATGAAAAAGGAGAGAATTCAAGTGATACCTTAGAAGGCAAAGAAAAAGGAGAGAATAAGGGAGATAAGGATGAGATCCTTGTAAATAAAGAACAGAGAGAAAACACAGTTATTGTAAATACCACTTCAAGCTCTGAAAGTGATGAAGATGATACTCCACAAGATGATTTTTCCCAGTTCATCTGAGTTGATTTGTACTTTCAGCCGAATCAAATGTCGGATACTGTACAGTTATTAAAACAAGAACTAGCAAGGACCACTGATCCAATCTTGATCAAAGTGTTAAAATCACAGATCATGATTGGTCAGTCTGTAGATATTGAAAATAAGAAACTATACACACATTTTACAGAAAAGATCAATAATGTACAACAGGTTGTCGACTCCCTAGTCACCAACCAGACCCTGATTAGACTGAAGAAGCAAGCTGACAATGCAGACAAGAAGCTTACTGCTCTCACTACTCAATTGACCAGCATGGAAACTCTGCAACAATCCATGGCTGACACTCTGAAGTAAGTTCTTCAAGTCACATCCTACCTCTCAACTCCCACTGATGATGTTGTCAAAAAGGGGGAGAAATCTACCAAGCATTTGTCAGGGGATGTTGCTGAGAAATCCACAAGTCAATCATTAGGGGATGTGACTGCTCCTGTTCCCACTCCACAATCCAAGGACAAAGGCAAGGGCATCCTGATTGAGGAACCAAAGAAGAAATCCAACACTCAATCAGGGCCTAAGCTACTTGGAGATGCCATGAAGACAGCCCACTTTCCAACACCTATTGAAGCTGTAATTGATGGGAAAGTGGAGCTGGTCTACGCTCAGGATAAAAAGCTGGTGGAAGCTGATGCACTATATGCACAGCAACTTCAAGAAGAAGAAGAGAGGGAAATAGCAAAGGAACAGGAGGAAGCAAAGAAGAAAAATAGTGTCAGGCCCAGGACCTCCAGGAATCCTCAGCAAAGAAGAGCTCAAAACCCGAAAGGTGCATCAGGGGATAAAAATCAAGACAAAACAGAAGACCTTGATGCCACCAAACCTAAGTCATCTGAAGCCAAGGACCAATCACCTTCTCCTATTACCACAGCATATGGTCCACCCACTCTAGCTGAATCCTTCAAAGAAGAAAGGCGCAAAAACCTAACATTTATGTTCTCCATAAAAAGCATAGATGTCAGGTTCAACAATAGAAGGGATCAGCTGATAACAATGCAACTTAAAAGTGGGTCACAATTCATTGTCACAATGGACTGGTTTAGGAGAATGGATGCTGAACAGCTGTGATTAGTTCTGAATCTAATATCAAAATCGTCAGCAGCTAACAGAGACTTGAGGGGGTTGATTGATAAGCTGAGGAGAGTCATCAACGATGATAGGAGCCTGCCCACAGCCTTGGAAAGACCTTTAAAGCTGTTTTATAAATCCACTGATTGGCAGGAGAAAAACATTAATCAAAGACGTTGATGGTCTCGACCTGGAGGAAGCGATCCATGTTCTAAGCCAAATAGCTTATTACAAAAATGAACATGTCATCCAGTTCAGAATCCTGTTGATTCAGAAGGTAGTGAAGGAGATTGAAGAAACCAAAGCTGATGATGGGAACACTGTAGTAAGGAATGTGCCACCAGTAAAGGGATTTAAAGAATATCCAAAAATGATCACAAGCCCTATGGGTGTTCAATTCAAAGATAAAAAGGGGGAGATCATTACCTTCTATTGGTCACAACTTGCTTCAGCCAATATTCAAGAAATAAAATCTGTCCTTGGAGCTTTGGAATCCAGCAGCAATGTCAACATTGTCAACTTCAGAAAACTTCTTCAAAGGGAGCTGGAGCAACTGGAAGCAGGAGGAGAAGACAACAGACTCAGGATTCCTGATCAAAATCCAGATCAAAGAAGACAAGGCCTTGGAAGTGACTCTCAACCGATTAAATCAAGTTATCCATTGCCCTTTTCTCAGCAAAAAGGAAAAGGGATCCTGATGTCTAAATCAGCATATTCTTTGTTGTAATAGATATAGGAAAATACTTGTACAGAAATTCTTTTATTAGTTCATTCAAAATTCTTTCATGTTTTTAGTATTGGTTTTGACATCATCATCAGTGCATCTAGGGATTTATGGTTATCAAATTGATAAACATAAATAGGGGGAGATTGTTAGAGTTAAATGATGATGAAGATGATTATGTAATAAATTGTGCAACTGTAAATACTTGAGGTATTTTATAAACCTTAAGATCAGCACATGTTTTGCATCAACTGATGATGAAATTATTCATCAGTGGATGGTCAATAACTTCACAAGGCAAGTCCGAAAATGGAACATCCAAAGGACTTGACAAAGTGAAGAAGAATGTCTAATGTTACTTTTTAACAGTCAAAATATTCCACACATCAGATATTCTAAACAAAGTTATGTTGATTAAGTACCGTAAGGGGAACTCATCAGGGGGAACTCATCAGGGGAACTGATCATGGGGAACCCATCAGGGGGAACTCATTAGGGGAACCAATCAAGGGAAACCTGTCAGGGGATGACGAAGGCAGACCAACCCGTCAAGGAAACACTTCAGGACATGTCAATGTTAGGCCAACCCATCAGGGGGAATGACCAACATAACATCAGTGGAAGCCATCAGTGTATGCTGTCAGTCATAACCATCAGGATCAAGTAGCACTGAGTGAATCTCAAGTGAAGGTTGAAGCCCTAATCCAGTCAATAAGCATCAGGGGATCCAGAAGCACTGATCAAAGTCCATTAGGGCTGGTAGTCAGTGGATCATTATGACAGCATGCACCCGTCATCAGTACTTACACGGAAATCAATGTAACGTGTTACAGAAGCAAGAGATATCAACTGGAAAGATATTTCTCTAAGTTTGTTTTTGATCCAATGAGAACTCTCGCACATTAAATGCACACAGATCAGGGGAAGAAAAAGTAGTAACAAAGCATGTAGCAGTCTGACACATAGGGCAACGATGTGACATACTTGCGGCTAAGTTGAGAAAAGCAGCACATCTCAAGCACATGATTTCAACCACTATTCAACATATAAGCAAAGGAGTTCTCATTACAACACAACACACAGAGATTGAATCCTTCCAACAGATCAAACAAACATAGAAGCACACAACACTAGGAAGCTCTGTAATATATTTCCTAAGCGATTTATTTTTTCAGAGAAAAGTTTTCGTGGCTAGTGAGTGTGAGAAGTTGTGTGTTTAATCACAGAATTTGTAGATGTAAATCCAGTTGTGATTCTACAGATTTCCAGAAAAATAACAAGTTATAATACAACTATTTTAACTTGAATCTGTGTGTTCATTTTTTATAGTTTTAAGTTTAAAAGCGCAAAAAGTTTTAGGTGTTTGTATTCATCCCCCCCCCCCCCCCCTTCTACAAACACTTGAGCTTATATTGCACTAACAATTTATTTGGTCAAGTGAATGTGATGTCTATCTTAAGAAATAGATATGCTTTGGTTATTGTGGATGATCACATGAGGTATACTTGGGTAAAATACCTCCATACAAAAGATGAAGCTGCTCAGTTGATAATTGATCATGTCAAGAAGATAAAAACTGAGTCAAGAAAAACAGTAAGGGTAATAAGGAGTGATAGAGGAACAGAATTCAAAAATACCCAAGTTATTGAATTCTGCACTGAAAAAGGAATAACTCACCAATTCTTTGCTCCAAGAACCCCTCAACAAAATGGAGTTGTTGAGAGGAAAAATAGAATCCTTATTGAAGCAGCAAGGACTATGTTGCAAGAACCTAAGCTTCCTACTTATTTTTGGGAAGAAGCTATTAGCATAGCTTGCTTTACACAGAACAGATCCTTGATAAACAAAGCATATAACAAAACACCTTATGAATTAATGACTGGGAGAAAACCAACTCTCAAGTTTTTACATGTGTTTGGTTGAAAGTGCTTTGTGCTGAGAGACTCATCAGAGACAAGAGGAAAATTTGATAACAAGTCTGATAAGGCAATCTTCTTAGGTTATTCTCTGTCAAGCAAAGCATACAGAGTATATAATCTAAGAACAAAAGTCATTGTGGAATCAATTCAAGTTGTATTTGATGATAAAAAGATTCCAGGAATGATGGGACAAGGATTGCATGAACCTCTCAGTTTTGATAATGAATTGGTTGTATGAGAATATCCATCAGAGATCAATGACAAACCCCAAGATAGTAATGATCCCTACATAAGTGAGGGGGAGTTAACAGTTGTGCATGAAGTACCAAGGACTAATACTCTATCAGAGACAAGAGTATTAGATGAATCACAAGAGACTGGTGACATTAGTATACCATCAAAGACTAATGGTTCACCAGGGACTACTGTCACTGATGCACAATCAGAGTCTATCTTGACACCAGGGACTTTAGAGATAAACAGCTTAGGGGGAGCTAATAATGAAGAAGTCAATGGTTTAGGGGGAGCAATCTCTGATCATGAAGCTAGATTAGACAACATCAATATAGAAAATGAAGCCTCCACTTCAAGGTCAAATCTGTCACGTGCAATTCCATGGTTGAGAGACCACAGACCAGATTTGATCATTGGAAGTCTAGAGGATGGAGTCAAGACTAGAAGTGCAACTCAAAATGAATGTCTATATCTCAGTTTTCTCTCAAAGATTGAGCCAAAGAAAATTGAGGAAGCACTTCAAGATCCTGACTAGATAATAGCCATGCAAAAGGAGTTAAACCAATTCACAAGAAACAAAGTCTGGAGACTGGTACCCAAACCAAGGAATAGATCTATAATAGGTGCCAAATGGGTCTTCAAAAATAAATTGGATGAAACTGGTACAATTACAAGGAATAAAGCAAGACTGGTTGTAAAAGGATATTCTCAAGAAGAATGAATAGATTATGATGAAACTTTTGCACCAGTAGCAAGACTTGAAGCAATCAGAATCTTCTTGGCTTTTGCAGCCTACAAGAACTTCAAGGTGTACCAGATGGATGTCAAAAGTGCTTTCTTAAATGGAAAATTGGAAGAGGAAGTCTATGTTTGCCAACCCCCAGGTTTTGTGGACTCCAAACTTCCAAATCATGTCTACAGGTTAGACAAAGCACTTTATGGCTTAAAACAAGCACCAAGAGCTTGGTATGATACTCTATCTCAATTTTTACTTGAAAATAAATTTGTTAGAGGTATCATAGATAAAACTTTATTTTATAGAAAGCAAGGCTCTGACATCATACTTGTGCAAATTTATGTAGATGATATTATATTTGGTTCTACAAATGAAAAACTCTGTGAAAAATTTTCAAAACTAATGCAGTCTAGAAATGAAATGAGTATGATGGGAGAATTAACATTTTTCTTCGAATTGCAAATAAAACAATCAACTGATGGAATTTTTATCAGTCAATCCAAGTATATCAAAGACTTATTGAAAAAATATGATTTAGTTGATTGTGCATCTGGAAAAACACCCATGCCTACTGCCACTAAGCTAGATAAGGATTTAAAAGGAAAGAAAATTGATATTACTAGCTATAGAGGCATGATAGGCTCTCTTTTATATCTAACTGCAAGTAGACTAGATATAATGTTTGCTACATGTTTATGTGCTAGATTTCAAGCTGACCCTAGAGAGTCACATTTGATTGTTGTAAAACGAATACTCAGATATCTAAAGGGTACCCCAAACCTTGGTTTATGGTATCCCAAAGAATCTGATTTTAAACTAATTGGTTATTCAGATGCTGATTATGCAGGTTGCAAGCTTGACAGGAAAAGCACAAGTGGAAGCTGCCAACTTCTTGGAGGCAGACTTGTTTCTTGGTTTAGCAAGAAATAAAATTCAGTTTCTACTTCAACAGTAGAAGCTGAATACATTGCAGTTGGGAGTTGTTGTGCTTAAATCCTATGGATCAAGAATCAACTCCTAGACTATGGTATGTCATTATACAAAATTCCTATCTATTGTGATAATACAAGTGCCATAGCAATAACAGAAAATCCAGTGCAACATTCAAGAACAAAACACATAGATATATTAGATATCACTTCATAAGAGAACATGTAAGTGAAGGTAATATCGAATTACACTGGGTTACAACTGATAAATGACTTGCAGACATATTCACAAAGCCTTTAAATGAATCTACATTTTCTAGATTAGTTTTTGAATTAGGAATGTTGAATTATGCTTCAAAAAATTAACTTCATATTTTGAAAGCAAGTTGTTTAGTTGTGAAAAGCTAGAATTTAATTTTTGGATTGCAGTTGTTCGTAATGAACAGAATTTTAGAAGCTAGAACTTAATTTCTGGTTGCACCTGTTCTTAATAAACAAAATTGTTGAAGCTAGAATTTAATTTCTGGTTGAAGCTGTTTTAATTAAACAGAATTTTTGAAGCTAATAATCATTAAGTTGATTGTTTGAAATGTTTTAAAAAACAAAATTTGTAGCAGGGATTATATTTCTTAGTCCCTGAAAGCTTTTGAGTAAGAGACTATCTTAGTCCCCGACAGTATTTTTAATTAGTCCCCGACTTAATTAAAAATTGAACTATCAGAGACTATCCTAGTCCCCGATAGTGTTTTTAATTAGTCCCCGACTTAATTAAAAATTGAACTATCGGAGACTACCTTAGTCCCCGACAAGTATTTTTAATTAGTCCCCGACTTAATTAAAAATTGAACTATCGGAGACTATCTTAGTCCCCAACAGTGTTTTTAATTAGTCTCCGACTTAATTAAAAATTAAACTATCGGAGACGATCTTAGTCCCCAACAGTGTTTTTGATTAGTCTCTGACTTAATCAAAAATGAACTATCGAAGACTAATCAGGTCTAGTCTCTTATGAGTGAACATATTAGAGATTAGGGCAATCTCCGATTGAGGGTAATCTGATAGTTACTCATACCCACGATCGAAAATGGTTCACTATCTCTTGAATTGCAAACATTTCTAATAGTTTGATAAAAGTAAATTCAAACACCTTTGCAATCACAATATCTCAAAGGTTTGAAATTATTTTCTCTCTGCAAATACTTTGCAATTTAAATCTTTTCAAAGAACTTCTTCAAAAGTTCACAGATCTCTTCAATGGCGGCCAAAACAGTATGCTTTAAGTTTGGAGACTTTGATATCATCAAGACTAACCCTGCAGCGGTGGCAGACAAGCATGAATTTGAAGCACAGTACCACCCTTTCATGGATTTTCTTCAAAACTCCACACTTTCCTATGCCATTTATGAAGCTCCCACACAAGCCGTTGAAGTTATCACGGCTATGTGGTCCACTGCTACTGTTTTGCAGAGTAAAAGAATATTTACCGATGTGAAGCACAAATCTGCAAAGGTAAAGGTTCCTTTATTTTTCCCTCATGTCATGAGATCTACTCTCATTGACAGGCTTCCAAACCTCTACTCTTTGACATTCTTTGAGGATTCTAAAAACCAAAACCCTATTAATTCTCCAACCACTTCACAACAACAATCAATAGCCCACTCCACAGTTTCCCAAAAGACTGTGGTTGTAAACACAAAGACAGCCAAGAAACTTCCTGTAAAAAGAAAAATAATTGAGGGAGTAAGTGAGACTGAGGGAGACAAAGAAGCTGAGGTGGCACCTCAGAGAAAGAAAAGAGTAATAAACCTAAGCCACAAGGAATCCATTGCCTTCCAAAAGGCAATGGAGGTTATAAGGAAAAACAGTGAACTGTCACCATCTTCCCAAAAGGATGTTGATATTGAAGAAAGTTCCCAACCAGGAACACCCTGTACAGAGTCTGCACAACCTCTTGTTCACCAACAAGAGAAACCACAAAGAGAGATAATAAAAGAAAAGAGTGACACAAGGAGTGCACACACAGAGTCATCAATTGATGTTCCTCAATTTTCAATGTCTGAGGAACAGCCAACATTCCACACTGTACATTCTTCTCCTTTTTCTCCCACAATTGATTCTTTTGATATAACACATTTAAATCCTCTTGATTTTTCCCAAGAGGAGCCAATACTCGAGACAAGCTCTCAAACACATTCCATGGATAGATCCCTAGCCCCAGATACATAAAGGGAACCCCCTATCCATGCAGTCACAAGTAATTCTCCAACCCCCACTTCTGTAGGACAGAGTGCACCTATCCATATGAGTGAGGATGTGAGAATAAATAGTGAGAGTTAGGCTCCTGACCTGGAAAAAGGAGAGGATATACACAAACAAGAGAGTCAAGCTTTAGAAAGCTTGAAAAAAGGAGAGCAAGAGAAGCTGGGTGCCTAACCCTAGGCAAAAGGAGAGGGTGTGAGCAAGGATGAGATCCTTGAACAAAATAAAAGAGAGAAATTTTCAGCAGGTGACTTTTTACATCCTGTTGAAACCAGCTCACAAGAAGCTCAAGTTTCTTCTGCTCCCTCCAAAAATATCTAAACAAAATAAACTGGGACAAGTTCAAGCACAGGGGATACAACATTAAATGTAATATCAAAAATGTCCAATGCAGACTTTGAGATTTTATATGGTCTACAACAAAGACAAGATCATCTGTCTGCATTGAAGACACGGCTTGTAGATGAACCTGTGCCTGAAGAACCTACAGAGAAAAATGTTGATGAATGGCTTGATGCCACATACTCAAATACTCTGGAGGAAGCAGCCACCCATTTAAGGCAAGATTATGTGACCAATGTAGGGTCAACTAAAGTTGCACCATCAACTAAAGACATTCTTGAAGAAGTAACCAAGGTGGATAAGAAACATACAAAGTTTCACCACTTCTTGGTTACTGGCATAAATGGTGCAGTCAAACGAATGGAGGAAAGGATGAAGTTGGAGATAGACAAGATCAGGAGGTGCTATGAAGGACACTTGTCAAGGAGGACTATAACTTCAATTGATACACTTATCAAAGACAAGTCCAAGACTAACAGTCGACTTCAAGCCCTAGAAGCAAACATCCAACTCCTGATCCAAAAACAAGACCGAATGGAACAGCTACTGATGCAGGCAATTCCAAATCTGACCATTTCCTCTAAACTCAAAGATGCTGATGTCAAAAAGGGGGAGAGTAGTCCATCCAATGTTCCTGTACAAAAACAAAAGTCTGGTCCTGTCCTTGATGCAGAATTACAAGCAATGTTGGACAGG
Organism: Centella asiatica; assembly: GCA_014636745.2. Classification (NCBI taxonomy): domain Eukaryota; kingdom Viridiplantae; phylum Streptophyta; class Magnoliopsida; order Apiales; family Apiaceae; genus Centella; species Centella asiatica. Next base: position 13,958,641 of record CM025784.1, on the reverse strand, counting down.
ATCCTAAAGAAACATTCGAATCTTGAAGCAGCAACAAAAGCAACAACAACACAACTTCCAACAACGACAACAACAACAACAACAGAAGCATCTCCTCCTTCCATTGCAATAGTCCCAAGAACATCAAAAGACAAAGGCAAGGGGGTCATGGTTGAGGAACCAAAGAAGCAAATCTCAACTCAACCAGGACAGCCCAACCTATTGGGGGATGCCATGAAGACAGCTCACTTTCCCACTCTAGTTGAACTGATAGTGGATGGGAAAGTAGAGTTGGTCTATCCTCAAGAACAGAAACTGATAGAAGCTGATGCACTATTAGCTCAAAAATTACAAGAGGAGGAGGACATGGCAGCAGAAAGGGAGGAGGAGGAGGCAAAGAAGAAGAAAATCTCAACAAGGAGATCAAGTGCACAGAAAGCAACCATAACCAAGAAGAAAAATAAGGAGATGGAAGAGGCAGAGAAGAAATTAAGAAGAAGAACTTTGGTCCAGGAATCTGCAAAGAAACATGTGACCAAAGCACCAATCAAGAAGCCTACCTCTCAAGATCCTCTAAGGTCAATCGAGACTGCCTTGGTGACTGTGAGTGGACCAACAAAGCCACAAACATTTCCATCAAGGAGGTCTTACAAGGTTGAAATGACTAGTACAGAAGAAATCATCAAAGCCTTGAAGAAAAGTACAAAGAAAATAAATCTGATAAAGGGTAAAAATAACGAAGAACTCCTTCATGTCTTTTTAAAGGATGGAGAGTCTTTGAAATTTGAGAAGCCAGCCTTGGAGGGACAAACTAAAGAAAATTTGGAGTGGTTGTTGACTGTTGTGCTTGAGACTTTTGATCTTAACGTGGGATTTCGAAGCCAGATTCAGAAGGTGATGAAGGTGAAGCATAAGGTAGACACAGTGCCAGAAGCTAATCCTAAACCTCTTGGATTATGGTATGAGACTTTTCATGGAGAGAAAGTCTTCTTCAATTACAACAGAGATATCAACAGTGTCAGTGAGAGACATATTGAAGGTTTTATCAGTCTACTCAAGGATGCTGAAGAAGAAATTGAATTGGTTATAAAAAAGTTGTTGAAAGACAGGCTGGAGTTGCTAAGGAAAAATAGAAGGTAAATTACTGTGTTGAAAGGTATGTTGTTTGTTGAAATAAGCTGTGATTTTTATTTTTGAAGCCAGACTTAAAGGATTTAAACCTGAGTCTTGGTGGAAGCTGAACAACATATCAAAGATCTTAGTTCAGAATACATTTGTAGTTAACAATTCTTTATTCTTTTTCTAAGTAATTGTAAATTGAGTTTTGACATCATCATCAACCTTGAAAATTATGCTTATCATTCTGATATTCATAATTAGGGGGAGATTGTTAGGTTTTAGAACATTTGATGATAATTGTTTTTAGATTACTTAGAGTACAAATGTATAGAAAATGTTAATTAGTAACACTGAAGTTTTGTAGCCAGTAGTTATCTTTTTGTTTGTAATTTATTCATTCTTTGTAAAGAGATACAATTATTTTTTATTTGTAAGTAACGGCTGAAATGGAGTATCAAAACTTCAGCAAGTCAAAGTGTGTATTTGGTCCGTTGGAGTTTACAAAAAGACTTGTCGGAGACTAGGAAAACTTGTCAGAGACTAAGGATTTTATCTATCAGAGACTAGTTTTGCCTATCGGAAACTAAGGCTTACGTCATCAGAGAGAGTAAGTTTAAAAGCATTAGAGACTAAGACTTAAAGCATCGGAGACTAAATAACTCTATCAGAGACTACACAATCTGACGTCATCAGGGACTAAAACGACCAGAGACTAGTGATAACGTCACCAGAGACTAAAGATGAAGCGTCAAGGACTAATCGTGATTTATTTCCTGATAAGATACAGAGTTCGAATTGAATAAGTATTGTCTTCCACGTAAATCAAGATATTATTGAAGACGTATCTGGTAAGGAAACAAGCCAGAAATCTGTTCCTAATCAAAAAGGAAAGATTGTGTTTAATTCGAATAAGGAAGTTGAATCATTATTAATTTAGGATAGAAACTGAATTAATTGAATTTTTCAGTTTTTAGAGAAGCTGTAATTAGGTTTACAGAAAATTGTAATTCGAAACTGTATAGGTTTTCATAGTTTTGTATTTTTACTATACAGAAAAGAAAAGAAGCTGATGATCATATTGTTATGATTGTTAGAATTTGTAATCAATTGTTAAAATCAATAAAAGCAATTGTATAAATTGATTTGAATTATTGTTCTTTATATTCCGCAAGAAGAGTTAATTTCTTAAAGAACAAGTAATCAAAAAGAATTCAAAGAATTTGTATTCAACTCCCCTCCCCCCTTCTACAAGTTATCGACTATCTCACTGGAAAAACATCTGATAATAACATGTTCAAATCATAATTTTTTTTATAAATTTTGTTGTAAATATCCAACTAATTATAAGATATGAAGATTATAAGGAGAAATCTTAAAAATATAGTATCATAAAAAAATTTATTGTCCTTTTAAAAATAAACTTCATTTTCATATGTTAAATTTTTTTTTTTTTTTTTTTGAATAAAGTGAGTATCATCACACCTTTTCCCCATATTCTATTGGAAACGTCAAACGAGAAACCGTTTTTAGTGGGGCCGAGAAATACTGCATGGCAAGCCGTATTTTTCATGGGCCCCGACCGCCTTATAGTACATGTGCGTAACACAACACCCACCCCAAGTCTATTTGCTTTGTCGCATTCTCTTAATTGCATCTACCCCTTCCTTTTTTTCACCTCAAAAAGATAATTTATTTCCTATATTTATGTACACAAATTTACTACAGAAATTTATAAATTAATATATTAATAAAAATTTGGTATTTGGATGATTTTATTGTTCTTTTTCTTCTATTTCACAATAAAGTCCATTATTTTTTTAATTTATTTTTATATGTTTTTCTTATAAAATAGTTTGCTTGCAAAAATTTCTTAATTTATAAGTCCACAAAAATATAATGTCTAATTTTCTAATTAAGAAGATATTATGGGATTATTTCCCTTATTTTTGGAATAGACAAAAATATTACGAAGTATAGGATTTTTATTTACTTTTATTAAGAGAGTATGTTGTACTATCTCCTAGATTTATTTCGTTATTGTACTATCATGTTAATTTAAACAAATACAAATGGTGAATCGATCAACAATTTTTTTAAATAAATTATGCACACAAAGTACTACGATACGAACATAAATTGACATTATATAACCTGACATATAGTTAATTATGCCGCATGAGTGAACTTTTTTATGATAAATAATCTTGTATAAATTTTGAAATATATTTGATCGGTGGATATTCTATAAATTTCATCTCAAACAAAAACGGGAGCCTCCATTCAAATTTTTTTGTAAAATAAAAAAAGAAATTAGTTTGTGTTTTTTTAAAGACACATTGTTATATAATAACATTTTATTTATATAAAAAAAGTGCACGTTTGATGGTGCACTTATATAAAGGCAAATAGTGTCCATAACATACTTTATTTGTATTTGAGACAAATAACTAAATATACATACATACATACATACATACATACATAAATGCATACATATACACACAGATACACATATATAAGAATTATGTCGTTTCATTATTTTTAAATGTTTACATTGAACTTTTTAAGAGATTGAATATCAATATAATAACAAAGAATTATAAAATATAACCGACGTCTAGTAAACAATTGAAAAATAAGAAAAATCCACTATAAAAGGTCATGAAATAAAACAGACATTTGATCTGCACAACAGATCGATCGCACTGAACTTACATTTTGTCTATCAACCCAATCCTCAACTATTTTGATTTTTTTTTTTTTTTTTTTTTTTTTGGGTCTTTGTTAGTTTGATCGGAAGTGAACATCTATTACTTGTATTTCTTATTAGCAATCATCAGTCATGCAAGGACCATTTCAATTCATAAACGATTTTATATGGTCGTAAAATATATGATACGATACATTATTTTTTCTGGATTACTGACATTTTAGTGCTATTTAAAAAATAAATTTTCACTTTAGTTAACCAAATTTTTCAATATTTCACTTTAGTTTTATTACTAAAATTTACTCTTTTTATTAATTAAATTAATTTCTACAATCCCGCTGCCCCCAACCCAATATCAAATTACTATAATTTAACTAATTGATTTTGTGAAGTAAAATTAATCCCCCCACCCTACTAACATTACTATCAATAAAAGTACTATATTTAACTAATATATTTTAAGGTCAAAGACATTGAGATATCAAATTAAAATTATGTGTACAAGGAAATACACTCAAAAAGTTATGGACAAAAAGTTACAATTTTCAAAAAATATATTATATTAATACTAATTTTACCCTTTTAAAAAAAATAATTTATTTTAATACTAGTTTTATCTCAACTTGATATACTTACTATCCATATACATCAAATATTACCATTTTACATACTCCACTCATCCTAACCCACCCCACCCTCACCCCCACCCCCAAGCTCACTTACTAACTTGTTAAAGGTGATTTCATCCAATGGGTTGTTAAATATTTCTACAAGCTACTTCTGAGTGGGAACAAAATGAAATTTCACTGTACCATTCATCACATATTTTCTGATGAAGTGATACTTGATGTTTGTATTTTGTTCTAGAGTGTTGTGCAGGATTATCTGTAATGGTAATAACATTGGTGTTATCATAATAAATAAGAATTTGACTACACATGATACGATAGTCCATTAGCTGAGTTCTTATCCATATAAGATCTTAGCACAACAACTCCTAGCAGCAATGTATTCAGCTTCAGTTGTTGAAGTTGATACAAAATGTTGTTTCTTGCTAAACCCTGACACTAGTTTGATTCCAAGAAATTGATAACTTCCTGTTGTGCTTTTCCTGTTTATTTTGCAACCAACAGAATTTGCATCTGAGTAGTCTATTAACTTGAATCCATAATCTTTAGGATACCAAATGCCAAGATTTGGAGAACCATTAAGATATTTGAATATCCTTTTTACAACAATCAAATGAGATTCTCTAAAGTCAGCTTGAAATCTAGCATACAGACATGTAGAAAACATTATATCTAGTCTATTGGTAGTTAAATATAAGAGTGAGCCTATCATACCTCTATAACTTGATATATTAATTTTCTTTCCTTTCAAATCAGTATCAAGTTTAGTGGATGTTGCCATGGGTATTTTAGTAGTTGAAACATCTTCGAAATTAAATTTCTTTAAAAGATCTTTGATGTATTTTGATTGACCGATAAAAGCACCATCAGTGGTATGTTTAACTTGTAAATATAAGAAGAAATTTAGTTCACCCATTATATTCATCTCATATCTACTTTTCATCAATTTTGAGAATTTAGAACATAATTTCTCATTAGTGGAACATGTACAAGTATTATGTCACCAGCATATTTTCTATGAAAAAGGGTTTTATCTACAATACCTCTTGTGAAATTATTTTCAAGTAAAAATTGAGATAAAGTATCATACCATGCTCTTGGTGCTTGTTTAAGTCCATCGAGTGCTTTGTCTAACCTATAGACATGATTGAGAAATTTTTGATCTTCAAAGATAAGAGATTGCTGGACATACACCTCTTCTTGTAGTTTTCAATTCAGAAAAGCACCCATCTGGTACACTTTGAAATTTGCATGAACAACATAGACAAGGAATATCTTGATTGCTTCCAATCTTGCTACTGGTGCATAAGTTTCATCATAATCATTCCCTTCTTCTTGTGAATAACCTTTTGCAAACAGTCTAGTCTTATTCTTTGTCAAGTACCAGTTTGTTAGATATAAATGATGATGATGATGTTTAAAGGAATAAATGTGCATCTGTAAATACTCAAGGTATTCTATAAACCTTAGTTTATCTGCATAAGTTTTGCATCCACTGATGGACGACTTAGTCATCAAGGGATGGACTTCACTGCACTGGGCAAGTCATCAGTGTTAACTTGAATGGACTCGACAGTGTAAAGGAATGACTGTTGTTACTTAATAGAAGATATATATTCCTCATGACAGACATTCTAGGCAAAGCCAATAAAGTATCGATGATCAAAAGGACAAGTATTTTTAAGGGCATCAGTAAGAAGAACCCATCAGGGGAAGCTTAAAAATACTGTGTCAGAGGATGACTGTTAGGTTTTATAAACATTTGATGATGATTGTTCTTAGAATATTTAGGAATACAAATGTACAGAAAAGTGTTGGTTTGTAACACTTTAGTATTGTAGCTAGCAGTAGTATCTCTTGTTTGTAAATTAGTCATTATAATAAAGAGATAGATTTATTTCATTTGTATGTACTACTGGAATACTTGTTGAGTTTGTTCAACAAGATGTTTTAAATTTATTAGTCCTTCGGAGATTGAATTTGGTTTGTCGGAGACTAAGGGAAAAGTCCACCAGAGACTAAGTTTTTGTTCATAAAGATTGGACTTTGCCCATCGCAGATTAAAGTTTTGCTATCGGAGATTGAAGAATCCTTCATCGGAGATTAAAGTTTTGTTCATCAGAGATTGAAGGATTGGTCATCGGAGATTAAAGCTTACGTCATCGGGGATTGGAACTAAAGAGTCAGAGACTAAAGCTGATCTCATCAGCGACTAATACAATACCTCGGAGATTAAAAGCTGACGTCACCAACGACTAAAGCCAAAGCATCAGAGATTACTCGAAGTGATCGGGGACTAATTAAAGAAGCCATCGGAGACTAGTCGAGGACTTAATCACTGATGGAGTTAGAGTTCAAATCAAAGAAGGAAAGTCTTCCATGCACACGTAGACTTTATTGAAGACGTAGCTAACAAGGAAACTTGTTAGAAATCTTTCAATTGGAAAGATTGTATTTGATTTGAATTAGGAAGCTAGGTTTTTGGTAACTTAGTTTTAGAAGCTGTAATTATAAAAAATTACAGAATAACAATACGAAGCTGTATAGAATTGAAAGAGTTGTATTCTCTTAATATACAGAATAGAAGCTGACGATCAAAGCTTGTTTTGATTGTTAGAAAACTTGTAATCAATTGTTAAATCAAATAAAGGCAATTGTTTATAGAGTTTTGATTGTGTTCTTTATATTCCGCAGAAAAGTTTAAATTTCTTAAAGAATAGTCAATCGAAAAGAATTTTCAAAGAACTTGTATTCAACCCCCCCCCCCCCCCCCCCCTTCTACAAGTTCTAGGTCGTCTCACTGGAAAAACAATTGGTATCAAAGCCACTAATTGAAAATACTCAATTAACAAGATTCTAAGATGGCCAACAATGACGAAGCAAGCAGCTCTAACATCATGGCGTATGCAGGAAGTAGAGATGGTGGTACCAGAATTCCTATTCTTAAAAGAGAAGAATATCCAATGTGGAAACAAAAGATGTATATGCACTTGAGAGCAACAGATCCAGATTACATAGATAGGATTGAGAAGGGTCCTTATCTACCCAAGAAATTTGTTCCTGCAAAAACTGTTGAAGGATCTATTGTTGCAGAACACTTTGTACTTGCTCCAGAAAGTGATTACACAAACGAAGACAAGTTACAAGTGTTAAAGGATGCTAAAGTGATGAACATACTCTATAATGGGATTGATAAAAATATGTTCACAAGCATCATAAACTGCACTACATCTAAACAAATCTGGGACACCATCAAAGTCCTGTGTGAGGGGACTGACCAAGTCCGAAAGAACAAGAGATCATAGTTGACACAACAATATGAGTTCTTTCAAGCAAAGCCTGGTGAACCTATAACATCAGTATATGACAGGTTCAACACTTTGCTCAATGACTTGAAAATACTTGGGAAGTCTTATGATAATGAGGATATAAACACCAAGTTCATGAGATCTCTCCCACCAAGTTGGGATCCAAAGACAACAGCAATAAGAGAGGCTCATGACTTGGATCTTCTCACACTGGATAGGCTCTACAGAAATTTAAAGACCTATGAACTTGAAGTAGAGCAAAGACAGCGCATGCATGGCAGGGACAAAGGAGCTGCGTTGATGGTTGAGACAAACAAGTCTCAAGAGAAGCTTGATGAGGAATTTTCTGACGCTAGCTCAACTGATAATGAAGATGAACTGGATACTGATGATGACATGGAGGAATTCATGGCGTTCATGGTTAAACAGTTTAAGTAATTTAGGGCTAGCAGAAAAGGAAGAAAATCATCGAGAAAACCTAACCCTAAACGAGAAGGTAAAAAAGTCACCTTTGACTTAAAGAAAATAAGATGCTACAATTGTGATGGGTTAGGGCACTTTGCCAATGAGTGCAAGAAGCCTAGATCTAATGATAGATCTAAGGATGAAAAATCAAGGAAGGACTTTGCTGACAAGAAAGCCAAATCAAAAAGCAAAGCCTTGATTACTAAGGGAAAAGATTGGATTGACAGCGACTCTGATGAAGAAGTTGTCAACTTTGCCCTAATGGCTCGTAGTGACGAGTCAAGTGATTCTACAAAGGTATGTGGTGCAAATCAGAATTTTAACGTGCTTAATTTACTTGATACATCTAGCATTGAAAGCATGCAAAAAGACATATCTGATTTGCATGTCAGTTTTAGGTCTTTAACTATAGAGCATACCAATGTAAAAGAATCACGTGACATTCTCTTAAAAAGAAACAATTTTCTTGAAGAGAGATTGGCACAGTTTGATACTATCAAGTCTGATTTAAACAAAGCACATCATATGATTGATGCTTTGAAAAGGAGGGAATATTACTTAGTAGAGCAACTTGAAATTGCTGAAGCTAAGATCAAACTGTGGAATACTTTCTCTAAAAAGCTAAAAGACTTGGTAGATAGTCAAACAATGGGTTACCAATCTGGATTAGGCTATGATGCATGGATAAATAAAAATTCAGAATTAGATGACCTAATTGAAGCTGTTGAGTCCACAACTAAAAAGCCAAAAGTTGCTAGAAAAATTAACTTTGTATCTCCTGTTCATGAACCCAGATTTATTAACATTCAAGATCAACAAAACACTGAAAAAACAAGTTTCAATCAAAAGACAGTGAGTATTGTTGAGAAGAATGAAAACAAACATTTAAATATTGGGTTTATGACAAAGAAACAGTTAATAAAGAAATTGGAAACTGTTCCAATACAAAAGGTTGAAAAAGTTGTGGAATCAAACAGAAGCAAGAAAAATAGGAATGGCAAGTTAGGCATTAACAAATACACCAACTATGTTTCAATGTCTGATGCTCCTAGAAAAACATGTCATGTATGTGGTAATCCAAACCACATAGCTATGCACTGTAGGAGCAAAAATAAAATTCCTATGCTTGAGACTAGTAACTCAAAGACAACAAAAGATAAATCACCTGTAAAAAGGTCAAGTAGTCTTTGCATTGAAAATAATAAATCAAAGTCAATTAGTCTCACAAACAATGGAAGTAAGACTGTAAATTGCCCAATTAAAATCAAACATGGAAAGAGGCAATCGACTTATTCTGAGTCAAGTCTTGAATCTGTAGCTAGTGAGAAAGGACTCAAGAAGATTTGGGTCCCAAAAATCTCAAACTAGTTCTCTCTACTGTGTAGGGCAAAAAGAAGAAATCATGGTACTTAGACAGTGGTTGTTCAAGGCACATGACTGGAGATAAGTCCCTACTAAAACAGTATGAAGAGAGAAGTGGCCTAAGAGTCACTTTTGGAGATGACAGCAAAGGCCATACTAGAGGATATGGATCTGTTGAACATGGAGATGTCATCTTCACTGAGCTATCACTAGTTGATGGCTTAAAGCACAATTTACTTAGTGTGAGTCAACTGTGTGATAAGGGATTCAAAGTCACTTTTAAAGAAGATCAATGTTTAGTAAGTGACAAAGAATCAGGGACTGTGATTTTGACAGGAAAAAGAAAAGGAAATTTGTACATTGCAAATCTCATTTTTTCAACTGATCAAATCACATGTCTTTATAGCCAAAGCTTCAACTGATGAGAGTTGGCTTTGGCATAAGAAGCTTTCCCACTTGAATTTCAAGAATATCAATAGTCTTGTGAGGAAAGGATTGGTAGCTGGCATTCCACAATTGGAATTTACACAAGATGGATTGTGTGATGTATGCCAGAAAGGAAAGCAAAGAAGTGTATCATTCAAAAACAAACCAGCAACATCAATCACTGACCCTTTACAACTTCTCCATATGGACTTGTTTGGTCAAGTGAATGTGATGTCTATCTTAAGGAATAGATATGCACTGGTAATTGTTGATGATCACACAAGGTATACTTGGGTAAAATACCTCTTTGCAAAGAATGAAGCTGCTCAGTTAATTATTGATCATGTCAAGAAAATAGAAACTGAGTCAGG
>CM025784.1:13912040-13948172 GCA_014636745.2 Centella asiatica | reverse complement strand
AATCCCCGATGGGTTGATAATCCCCGATGGGTTGATAATCCCCGATGAGTTATTAATCCCCGATGGGTTGCTAATCTCCGATGAATTAAAGCGTAGTAATTCCATGATGCGCAGTTTGTTTTAAAACTATAAAATGCTATATTCTTAAATTATTTTAAGATGTTTGAATTGATTTCTTAACCTCAATAGTTTTATATCAGATTGAGACGTTAAAAGTTAAAGACATCACATGTGCATTTTCCCTCATATTTTAACCCAGATAATAAATTCATTTTGTGATATGTATATTCTTACAGAACTTTCCACTCACGAGTAAATTAAATTTGGTCGTAAGCAAAGGACTGAGGCAAGTATATTCACAATCTCATGCTTATTTCAGTTTAACGCATTATCATTTGTTCCGATATGCGTAGAAGGTTGGATTTATACTTTCATTGTTCTGATGCATGAGCATGCTATGCTTTTGATTCTGCTAGCATGATATGAATGATGATGCATGGATATAAATGTGCTTTGAATTTCAGCTATGTTTTCAATCTTATATCTGTGCAACGAGAATGTGAATGATGCCCCTTATGGGGGGGGTTATGCCACATGGCTGGCAAGAGGAAAGGAAAGGTGATGTGTTCTTCACCTGACCAAGAGGAAATGTTATTTGACTACGTAGTCACTCAGAGGGATCATGCGGTCCAGCCTGGCCAGCTGTGTACTGTATGGTTAGCAGATCCACGGGTGTAGCCCCCGTTGGATATTTGAAAAGTTATGATCAGGCGTATACCTGACTTTCTTCAAGGGAGGATCACAAGTTGTATATCATCAGTGAATCCTCAAAGATTTTTGAAGGTTTTCGAGGTCTTGGTATTGCTTCACCAAGCCTCACAAACAGAATTTGAATTTCTCTCCTTTGATTCCAGATGAAATTCACTGAATTATTCATATTTTTCCTCAATGTGTATACTTGTTGGGCGTAAAACGCTCACCCATGTTGAATGTTAATGATTTGCAGGACATAAAGCTAAAGCTGAACCCTCTGACAAGGGGAAAGCAAAGATGATAAGCTACTAAGTGTTTACCCTTTTGATAGAACTGATGAAGGAAAGAAAGGAATGAAGGAAGGAAAGAAGGAAGACGTTTGAAGAGTTAATGAAATTCGTTTTGTTATTAAGAAATGATGTAATAGCTTCCGCTGTAATTACTTAATTCTTGGGTTGTAATTACTCTTAAATGCTGTTTTATTCAGTATTTATTTATGAATGGATGAATGGTTATCTTTACCTTCTTATGATGATGCCCTAGTCCGGTATGGGATTATGGGGTCGTCACATAAACATTCAAGTATTCTGCACATCAGGTATTCCAGATAAAGCCAACAAAGCATCAGTGGTTAAAGATGTCAATATTTGAGAAGGTATTAGTGGAAAAATCCATCAGGGGAAGCCTAAAATACTGTATCAGTGGATGACACCGACAGGGGAACCTATCAGGGGAATCCTAAAATTCGACATCAAGGGTGACATCGAACCCATCAAGGGAAGTTCAACCACTAAATCAATGAATAACATAGATTGAAAAACCTGTCAGGGGAAACATCAGGGGGAATGCTAAACACTACATCAGTGGATACAAGTAGGTCTTAACATAAGGGGATCAAGAAGCACTTATCTAATTCCACATCAAAGATTAGTATCAGTGGATAGTGAAGCACTGATTAAGCCTTTATCAGGGTTTGTCATCAGGGGATCCAGAAGCACTGATCGAGTCAATATCTGGACTTGTCATCAGGGATGGTTATAACCTAGTCTACTTGTCATCAGAACTGACATGCAAATCACTAATACTTATCTTAGAAGTAAGGGATATAACTGGGAAGATATTCCTTGAAGTTTGGTAGTCCAATAATAACTTTCAAATATTAATTGCATGAAGATCAGAGGATGAAAAAAAAACAACACTAGCCGAAAGCAGTCTGACACATATCTCTGAAAGGACAATGGCGGGATATATTGTGGCTACGTTGAAAAAGGCAACATGTCTAGCACATGAATTCAACAACTGATCTCTTACATATACAAAAAGAGTTATTACACAAAAGTAACCAACACACACGACATTTACACACCAGAGAGAAGCTTTGTAATAGATCTTGAGAGAAATATTCAAAGAAAAAAATTAGTAACTAGTGTGTGAGAAAAAAAAGCTATAATTCATTACAGAGTTGTAGTTGTTAATCACTTTATGATTATACAGATTCCTAGAAAAACACCAAGTTATAATATAACTATTTTGACTTGAATGTTGTGTGTTCATTCTAATTTCAGTATTGTTTTTCTGATCATTACAACTATTCCAGTCTTTGTGTATTAAGTTTTAAAAACAGAAAAAGTTTGCAGTGTTTGTATTCAACCCCCCTTTCTATAAACACTTGAGCTTATTCAGTTCTAACAATTTTTCAAGATGACATTTCCATTTGTGACTCCAGTTAGAGTTGTTTTTTCATCTTTGTTGTTACTTATCAAGCATTATTCATCCTTGAAAGTAACATTGTAACCTCTGTCACACAGTTGGCTGATACTAAGCAAGTCCATCAACTATTGCTACACTTTCTAAGATAACATTTCCATTTGTGACTTTGTCATATCCCAAGGTGTATCCTTTGTTGTCATCTCCAAAGGAAACTTTTGGACCAGCTCTTTCCTCATACTGAGTCAACAGGGTCCTATCTCCAATCATGTGTCTTGAACATCTACTATCCAAGAATGAAACTTGTTTGTTCATGCTCTGCACACAGTAAATAGCTAAGTTAGTTTTAGAACCCAAACATGTTTGGGTCCATTGGCTTTAATAACATTTATTTTAGCTCCAGTCAAAGATTTTTTAGATTTATCAAGTTTTTATCACCCACTTGATGGAGGAAATTACTTTCTCCTTAGTCTTGGGTGCTTCGATTTTTATCTTTGATCTTTTAGGAGGTTTCACATAACTATTTTAAGCCATTTTAGCATGCAATTGGTTCTTAACATTTAATGACTTCTTTTTAGGAGATGGTTGTTTAGCATGCATGTTCCTAGGTGCATTTTGACATTTAAAGGTAAGGTGGTTAGGATTCCCACACTTCCAACATTCTTTCCTAGGAGTATTAATGATAGGAGAATAGTTAGTATGCTTGTTAATTCCCTCCTTACCATTTCTATTCTTCTTTAGTTCATTATCCCCTAATGAATGAATCAACTTTCTATTCCCTGATGAGTCAACTTTCTTCTGACTGGAGCTTTTGGCTCTAGGCTCATTTGACTTCTTTGCTAGCTGAATCACTCTTTGTTCTAGCACAAACTGCTTAGTTTTTTCCTCAATAGCCGTTGTCTTAATAAATTTTACTTTCTTAAAATTAGGGGCAGTAGTTATTAGAGTACTCTTACTAGTGTTAGCTTCTGAAGTTCTAGTGATTAACAATTCATCAACCATTGGTTGCTTTTGCTGAACCTTGTTATAGCCTAGTCCTTCAGTCTGACTAGTACTATATTTCTTTCTGGTTTCCCTCACTATCTTGGAGGAATTGGTCCATTCTTTTATGAGATCTTTCTCTTCTTTCAGTTTAGCTCTAAGTTATTATTTTATTTCTAGAGTACAAACAACCCTCTCCTTGGTTTTTCTTCAATCCTCTCTAACCTCTTCTAGTTTAATCAACTCAATCTCCAGTAAGGAATTTCTAGTGACTGAAATAGATCATTAGCTTTTTGAATTCTTTCATTCTCTTTTATTGAATACCTTAATGTAGCACACATATTGTAAATTTTAGTTGATATTTCTTTTATTTTTGCTTTATAATCTGAAAAAGACATGTTATAGGGGTTAGGTTTTACCTTAGTGCCCTGAGACAAGCTACTTCATCTAGCCGTGGTTCCATCACATGATATTGCCATCAGTGCAAGATTGATAAATTCCTCATCATCTGATTGGTTTGAATCTGCCAGTCTTTTTTCTCTGCAATGAATGCTTTATTCTTCTTGTTGGTGACTTCAATGTATTTCTTTTTGTAGTAGTCATCATCTTTCTTAACTTCTCTAGTCTGTTTAACAGACTTTTGCTTGTCACATTCATTTGCAAAGTGTCCAAGCTCTTAACAGTCGTAACGTTTAATCTTTGATCTGTCAATAGCACCGAAGTGGGCAGGCTTCCTTGTTGGTGTTGTCTTTTTGAAGTCCTTGCCCTTCTTGATCTCAACTTCTTGAACTTTCTTGACAAGAAGGATTCATCAAAAGCCTCATGTTCCTCTGGAGTATAGATTTCTTCATCTTTACTATCTATACTCTCAGCTCCACTTACATTAGCTTCACTTTCCTCTTCAATGAGAATTGCCTTCCCAGGAAACTTCTTGTTCGAACTTCTAACCACTAGTGCCATTGATTTTTCATTTCGGTGGTCTTGACTTAGACTTTCTCTCTGTTGAATCTTTAACTCATAAGTTTTGATGTTCCCATAGAGTTTCTCCAAGGATAATGAGCTTATTTCATTGGCTTCACTTATGGCTGTAGTCTTGACATCTCAGCTATTTAGCAATACCCTTATGAATTTCAGATTCACATCCTTGTCAGCATAATTTTTGCCAAAGTTCCTCAAGTCATTGATCAACCTGTTAAATCTATCAAATAAGCTTGTTAGAGACTCACCAAGTTTGCTTATGAAAAACTCATACTATTGGATCAACATGGACTGCTTGTTTTCCCTTACTTCCTCAGTCCCTTCACACAACACTTGTACTGATTCCCAGACTTCTTTGGCAGACTCACAATTAATGACACTATTAAACATGTCATTGTCTAAACCATTATAGAGAATGTTCATGACTTTAGCATCCTTCATGGAGTCTTCCTTTTCTTTGGTTGTCATGTCTTTTAGGAGTATAGGGATTGAATGCTCAGGGACTACTTGGCCATCTATTGTTGCCAAAGGAACAAACTTCATTGGTTTAGGAGGTCCTTCTTCCAAGATTGTTATGAAGGAAGAATCTATAGATTTCAGATGCATGTATATTCTTCTCTTCCATTAGAAATACTCCTCCCTCACAAATAGGGAGGTTGAATACAATTTTTGAATGTTTTCCCCAATGTAAAAATCACAATAAAATCTGAAAATATATTGCGAAAATAAAAACACAACATATTGTATCAATCAATAAATTGATATTGAATTTCAAATTACAATCTGATTATCAAAAATTGATACTAGCTACTGAAATCTGTTCAAGTGTGAACAAGTGGTGCAAGCTAGAAGTTAATTTCTAACTTCTCAATTTATAAAAACTTGTTTCTCAAGTTCTATGAATTTGTTACGTTTTACAGAGTGAATAACTGAATAATCTCTCTCACTATTTTTGTTATTCTATTATATTATATGTGTTGTATATTTTGTATACTTTCCACACAACTTCTTATCTCTGATTTTTTCTGCTTTTCAACAACTACTCTATCTTATTAGAGGAGCTTCTCTTTATCAGTAGTTGTAACAACTCTGTCACCTAACAACTCTGTCATCTAACAACTCTTATTAAGTCACGCCATTATAACTTAATCACTTTGCTTTAATAGATCAGTTTTCCAACCTTGTAAATCCCAATTGTAACTCTATTATAGATCTTGGTCGGATTCTTCTTTGTTGAAGAACTTTGGTAGAGGTCTATAGTGTCAAGTCATTTATCCTTTAATGTGACTTTGTTCATCAGTGGATATATATATCCCCTTATATGATTTTATTCATCAGTGGATATTTATCTTCTGATGTATAGTTCATAAGTGGAGATTTATCCTTGATGGCTTATCCCTGATAACTTATCCCCTAACCAGTTTTGTCCATTCTTCAATGCAATAGAGAGTTTTTGCCTTAGTCTCTAATAAATTCAACAATAGTCTCCGACAATGCAATCATTAGTCTTCGATGGACTTGACTGCATGACTAACTTCAACTTTGTTGAACTCTCCCGATGCATTTCTGATAGTTTTTGATGATTATATGTAGTTTCTGATGATAGTCTCTGATAGTACACTACTGCAGGTTCTAATATAATTTCAAGTCCTAACAATTATAAGTATTATAAATTATCATTAAATATTATAATTTCTAATGGTAACTCTTTGTACGGAAGTGAGAGAGAATTTTTCATTTATACTTATATTTTTGGGTTACAGATTATGTTGATACGGAATATTCTTTTTCCAATTTTAGATTGCAATTTTTATACAATTTCTAGTTTCATAAAAATTGTAGTATTATTTTTTAGAGCGTGGCACAAATTTTAAAATATACTAAAATTATATTTAAATATTTCATTTTTGTATGTTTTTTTAAATATTTTGTAAATTCAAATATTATACATTTAGTTATATTTAATTTTTTTAAAGATAAATATCTAAAGAAGTGTTTAATATGTCTTAAAATTCGTACTACATACCTTAAAAAAATATTGCATTTTTGTGTAACCGAATTTGTATTAAAATTAAAACATAGTCATAAACGACATAGAAATCAATTTCCTATATACAAATGAATTACAAGGGTTGATCATAAGACAAATGGAAACAAAAGAGACATAAATTTCAAAGGGTTGAACAAGCATGGTTTATTATACTAAAAGATTTGACTACACCAACTTTGACTACACCACCTACAAGCTAAAATACAAGCACATGCTATACACACTACTAGGTTGTGATTAGATGGACCACCACCATCTCAAGTCCAAACCCTAATTAAGTAGTCAAGACTAGCTTGGAGGCAACCAAAACTTAACTTACTAGCCTACTGCTTCTTTTGTTTTAAAAAAAAATATTTAAAAATAAAATTTATTCGAAAAAAGTTTACATAATTTTTTTATTATAATTCTATATATTTTTAAATTTATTATTACAATTTTCTTATTTTATATTTCATAAGAATAACTTAATATTTGTGCATATAATTGTAAGACTTTTTTTTTTTGGAACTGTTGGAATACAAATTTTGAGTTTTGTAATTTTTTTTTTTTGAAATTACTAGCCTACTAGTCTACTAGTCTACTACTAATTCTTCACGTCTTCTCCAAGCTGTCACACATTGCTAACTTATGCTACTATATTTAGTTTTGTGACTCTCAACGGCTCTTCTGATTTGGATATCTTCTCGAAAATTGAAAGCACATACCTGCCACATGCTCAAATAGAAAGAAAAAATTAAAAGAATTAAATAACTAAAAACAAAAAGAAGAGAAGAAGAAACCTTTGTTGAAATGGATCATCATAAATAACTCAAGAGAGAGTTCAATTTTTTCTCATATTTTACTACAAATCGAAAAACAAGAAAAATATAAATTAAGTCTATTTCTTTTTCTTTTCTTAAAAGTATTTTTTTTGTGAGACAAGCTTCTTTAACAAATGACATATTTTCATGAAAATTAGTAATGAACATTAGAGAGAATTTAAGAAAGATGCCAATGAGTATCTGCACTTTCCTCATATATTTTATGTTATTATAACTTTTGATATTCTAGTTTCAAATTAACAAAATTCACCAAAGAAACGAAACAGACTTGTGATGCCGTAGATTATCTAAAAACAAATGCTTGGCTGAGGTAGATAGGCTGATCCCAAAAGCATGCATGTTGGTATGACACCACAAACCCAACTGAAATTATTCATCAGCAAGAACAGTACTTGCATTCCAATTCATATTAAAATTTTTTGTTAAAATGTATAAGATCATACTAAAAATAATACTACTATCATTTCATAATAAGTATCGTTTAACTTTTTTTTAATGTAAATTTATCTGAACTCTTTAATATGATAAATATTTTATTTAATTTTTAAAAAATTATTAATCAAAAATATTTTAAATAAGAATTAATATGAATAAAAAATTCTCTAAAATAAAATATGTAACATATAAAAAATAGTCACCTAAATTTATGAGTAAAAAAAACAACAATTGTTATGAAGCGAAAGGAGTATTATTTTTATCGGATTGAAAGTGTGTAAAATAAGGATGTACATATATTCGTGTTAATTCTTTCATATATATGTTTGTGTGGATTGACCTCAATACAAACTATAATAAATTTAAAAGACGTTGAATCAAGTAAAAAGAGTTTGATCAAGGGAAAAGGGATGATCGGTTCAGATTGAACCCGTCTTTGAAACAACAAATGACAGGTCGGTCTCTTATTTGAGACTTATTTCCATCTCACTTGTATTGTTTTAAAACCATTTTATCCAAGTCGCTTAATTAGTGTCAAATGACTTAAATAACCTTTATATCATTATCATCTCCGGCATCTCTCTCTCTCCTATTTATAGCATCTCTCTTTCTCTCTCTTCTCTTCCACTTCCATTAGCAGCCATGCCGCCAATATCGTCGTCTCTCTCTCTCTCTCTCCTATTTCGTCGGAATTTATCAAAAATCTAAAGATTAAAGTTCAGATTTGATAGTCTAATTTGAACACTGAATATTACTTTATTTTTTAAAATTTTAAATAGTACTAATAAACATTAGTTCATATTTTTATGTTCAAAGTTTTTTAGATTTGATATGTTACTCGTCAATAACACTAACAGAATTGTTAGTAATTTTAAAAACATTGTTAGACAACTACCGGCGACCAAAGGTAACGTCCGGTGGCCGCAACCAGATAGTAGCTGTAATATTTGATTAATTAATAATAATAATTAAAATATCCAATAAAGATAAATGTTAGAACTAAATAAGTTTAGTGTTTGGAAGTTAAATACAAACACTACAAATTTTTCGTTCTTTTAAAACTTACGTTGCACACAAGCTGGAATAGCTACAGAATCAGAAAAATCTTTACTTAAAATTAAGATGAACACACAAGCATTCAAGTTAAAATAGTTGTATTATAACTTGATATTTTTCTAGAAATCTGTTTAATCACAAAGTGATTAACAACTACAAATCTGTAATAAATTACAGTTTCTCTTTTCTAACTCACTAGCTACGTTTTTCTTTGAATATCTCTCTCAAGATTTATTACAAAACTTTCTTCTAGTGTTTGAGTGTTGTGGTTTGCTTGGTTTTTTGTCTAACAAATCTTTCTATGTATATAACAGATCAGTTGTGAACTCATGTGCTAGACATGCTGCATTTTCAACATAGCCGCAGTATGTCACATAAAGGTCTTTTCGGAGTGGTATGTCAGACTGCAGTTGGCTTTTGTTACTTTTTTTTCATTTCCTGATACGCATGCATTTAATGCTTGAGGGTTGTTATTGGATAACTAAACTTCAAGGAATATCTTCTCAGTTATACCCTTACTTCAGTGCCAAGTATCAATGATTTGCTTGTAAGTCCTGATGACGAGTGGATTAGGTCATAACGATTCACTGATGACAAGCTCTGATGTTGACTTGATCAGTGTTTCTAGATCCACCGATGTCAAGCCCTGATGGAGACTTGATCAGTGCTTCATTATCTACTGATGTTATGACCTTCTTTTATACACCGATGAGTTCTCCTAACAAGTTGATCCTTTGTCGTCACCAAACTTGCCGGGCAATCTAAGTCATCACCAAATTCATCGGGAGATATGTTGTCGCCAAAGTCTGGACATTAGAGTGGTTCCCCTGACGAGGTCATCCCGTGATGGGTTCCCCTGACGAATTCATCCCTCGACATAATATTTTATTTAGACTTCCCCTGATGGGTTCTTTTCACTGATGCCCTTAAAAAAATATTGTTCCTTTGATCATTGATACTCTGTTGACTTTGTCTAGAATGTCTATCGTGCGAAATTTTCATCTTCTTTTAAATAATAACAGTCATTCCTTGACACTATTGAGTCCGTTCAAGTTATCACTGATAACTTGCCCAATGCAGTGTAGTCCATCTCCTGATGACTAAATCGTTCATCAGTGGATACAAAACTTGTGCAAATATACTAAGGTTTATAGAATACCCTAAGTATTTACAGATGCACAATTATTCCCTAAACATCATCATCATCATTTATATCTAACAATAAATATGGAAAAAAAAATGACAAAAAGTATTTGAATAAAATGATTTAAAAAGTACATCACTTGAAAGTCATTTTAATCCAATATTGTGACCCACCAGTTATTATCCCTCTTTGAAAAGATTGATGTTGATTGGTTCAGTCTTGGACCAGCCCTAGAGTTGACCAGGTCGAGCCATGACAGTCTTAGTACAATAAAATGATGACTATTGAGAATTTCAAGTTAGGTCAGTCTTCGACTAGATCGGTCCTAGTCTCAGTCCTTCTTTTTCTTTTTTTAAAAACATAAATTTAATTTATTTTTGAAAATAAAATATTAAAATCTAACTTTTCTATTTTTTTGATCAAATTGCTACAATTCAAATAGTAAATTGGTTAAGTCAATCACAAAAAATTAATTTCAATCACAAATGTGTATTTTTTGTGATTGGTAATATGTCACAAATCAAAATTACATGAGTTTCACTTTAATTTGTGACTCATTAAATTATAATGAATCACATTTATGACCTGTTATTTTTGTGACCAACTCGGTCATAGAAGAGGGTAAAATTAGTCACAATATCTCACAATTTTAGTAGTAATTATAGTTACTACAAACTAATTTTCTATTGAAAATGTACAAATTTTAAATGAAAAACTAATAATTTATAGTAACTTTAGAGTTATTTTATTTATATAAGATTTTCAACTTTGTAGGAAAACAGGCTCAATCCCGGTGCTAGTCTGGTTTTGATTGAGTCTCAATCATAGTTTGGTCATAGTTTCAGTCTTAAACCAACCTTTTTGTTATTACGTACAAATTAGGTCAGACCAGTTTTTCAGTTTAATATTATGAACTTTTAAGAGTTAGCAGATTAGTTCAAGATCATATCGGTTCCTTAACCGACCAATTTTTTTCAAACTAATTTCCAATTCATCTCAATCTAAATTACGATCCGGATCTCTTCTTTTTTTTTTTATCCATTGTGTGGAAGCACTTTCCTGGAATGTAAATTGCATTTGCCGATAGCACTCGCTTGAAAGAATTAGACCGAAGTGCTTATTTTTATTTACGTGTGTTTACATTCTTATTTCCTTTCTTCCGTGTCTAATTCCAATTTAAAACACTTTTTTTTTTTGGTGATTAGATAAATTTGTAAATACGGTTGTTAGCATGTTCTCTATCAATTTTAAAATTAAAGACATATTTCTCTTTAATAATGTTATTTATAAATTTTATAATTTCATTTGTAATGTATGTCTCATTAATTTCAACTTAAATTTTAAAAATTATAAATCCTAACAATACAAATTACACTGTCTACAATCTCTAAAATTTAAAATGAAACGAATGATATTGTAAATTAATAAATATAGAAAAGTATAAAAAAAATTATTTAATAATAATTGTTATATATATCATGATATTTCGCTTCAAAATTATTAAAATTGAAAAAATTCCAAGTCACTTTTAAATTATAATATTTTGCAAATTCATTTTGCGAACTGAAATGTATCTCTAATATAAAATTTGATGGATATTTCTTAAAACAGCTTTCATAAAGATAGTTATAGCAAGTCAAGGAAATAATAATGTTATCGAAACAAATGTATAATAGAAGTGAGGTTAAATCAGCTTTGGATGTAGTAGCAGCAGATGTCCACAAACAATACTCAGTCCTCCCAGCTGCAATGAGACCAACCTCCTAAGAGGAGCGTCAAGACTCTGGAACCAAACACTTTAAACATGTATAAGCTTCCAAATTACTAAGATTACCAATCACATAATAAATCCACTTCCTCATCCTGCATTTTCAAGACTGCAAACTGCTAATCATATGCAGTTCAGAACTTGGAAACAGATAAATTCAACTTCCATTTCTGTAGAATATCCCGACAAACAACCAAAAACAAAACCCCATCAAACCTTCAACTGTAATTTGAATGACTTTAAAACGACAAGTTTCAAACATCGGGATTCCAGTCAGATACGATATTTCATCTTGAGTTTGGTTTATCCTGAGGGATCCTGTTTTATACAAATACCCATACAAAAACTTGTACTACAGCCCAATAAAAGCACTGAAATATCTCCTGCAACCCAAGAAAGCATTGTTCCAAATACATAATTATCAGAAAACACTATCAAGCAAGGGAGCTAGATAAACCAAATTATGATAAATAGGAGAGCTTCATCCATTCCGTAACAAGGCAACACTTTTCTACATAGACAAATCAAAGAAGAGAACAAGGACCAAGGCAAGGAACACAGCTAGCAAAGTCATACCTCAATAAACACAAATTATTAGAATATCAACAGTAGTATTGACGTTATTCAAAACAAAAAAATATCGAGGCTATCCGGAATTTGGCAACATATAAATATACGACAACTATAGCCAAATAAAAAAGTTAATCAAAACAAATTCAATACTCATAATTAAATTGTAATATAAACTTTCGAGGACCATAACTAAACCTTGGTAAAATATAAAACAAGTATTATAAAAAGGTTTCAGACCAGTAGTACTTATTCTACTTAACCTAACCAAGATACCTATTCAGAATGACCAAAGTTGGCTGTCATGTACAATAAATGCTGCTTCATCTTCTAAAACATCTAAATTTGAATCAAGTTTTCTACGTTTGGGGCATGTGATTCCGTTATGCCGATGTCTTTGGTAAACTGTATATGCTCCATTCTGATCAAATACTAACTTAGGACTCATATTTTCCACAACATGAGCTGAATCAACACTATCATTTGATTGTTTGATAGTTTTATTCTTGACCAAATTTTCAGTCAGCACTGTATCCAAAATTGTTTCAAGCCTTTTATATATTAGAAGAGATGATGAAGCACATTCAAACACTTTGTTGATTTTGGATTTCAAGCTGTACAACATTTGGGGTGTAACTTCCTTGTCATTTGACATGTTTGAACAAATACCACCATCACTGCCCATTTGAAATCGTGCATCAATTGTCCATCTTTTCGTTATGTACTTATCTGGAATTGCACCCACCATTTTGAATCTCATAATACAAAGTATATGCCTACAAAGGATTCCTTCTGTTTCAAATTGAGCACATGAACATGAAAAACTTGAATCATCAGAAACATCATAAATCACAGTTTTCCACATACTTCTTGGTGTTGAGCTCTTACCCACAATATATTTTGTCATATTTCCATTTTTGCTCATCTTCTCCTTCCAATAAGAAATGCTAGCAATAAACTGATCTTGAAATATCGCAAACAACTTTCTAGTGTACAACCTAGCTGCCTGCTCCTCAATTCCTAATTCTGTGTGACATATCGGCTTTGAATCCATGGTGTTGAAATCTTCATCCTTTTCTGCTTTACGATAATATGCTAGAGCTTTATCATAATGTCTGACAAACTCATCCATTGGTGTCATATCATGCAGATAACCATCAAATAATGCAATGAAACTCACTTGGTTGACTTGATGATATACCAGCAGTGAAAGTATCTTTTAAATATACAGGGACCCAGTGTCGACGTTTCTCGTACATTCCCATCAACCATTTGTTGCTTTCTAATTCATACTTGTCTTTCAAAGTCTCCCATCGAGATTCTGATTCTGAGATGGAGTTACTTTGAAACCATTGTTCATAATCCTTGCAAAATGCATTATTACTGCTTCGAAGAGCATGAAGATGATCTGTAAGATGCTTATCAATATGCCATGGGCAGTACCGATGCCGAGTCTCTGGAAATACTGTTTCAATAGCACTACAAATTGCTGGGTCATAATCCGTTATGATTGTAGCAGGAGCTTTTCCACACATACAATGCATCCATTGCTTAAACAACCATTGAAAAGTTTAATTTTTTTCATCTGCAAGTAAGGCACAACCAAATAATATAGACTGTCTATGATGATTTACCCCAGTAAATGGTGCAAAGGGAAGGGAAAATTTGTTCGTTCGGTAAGCTACATCAAAAACCACAACATCACCAAACTTCAAAAATGAAGTTATTGACCTTCCATCAGCCCAAAACACACTTTTAAGTGTCTGGTCATCATCATCTAGATCAATTTCAAGAAAAAACAGAGGATCGGTCTTCTTCTTTTCTTGGAAGTGCTTGACTAAGGCAACACATTCTTTGCGTATGTTACTTCTTCCTTTTGCTCCTAAATGGTCAAGACATTGCTGTAAAGTAACTATTTGTTCAGTATTACCATGTAGATTAATCTCCTTTGAAATCGATGTAGGAAGAAAGCATCCTTCACAAGGATGAACATTCAAATCCTTCACTCTAGCTGCTTTACAACACGTTTTTTGTGACTGATGCTTGCAATTTTGTGAGGGAGTAGTGCATGCATGGTTATGAGCATCCCTGAAGATGGTAACAGTCCACATAGTAGTTTCTTGATTCAAACTTATTGACATTTGTGCTTTGCAATTTGTTCTTTGCTCCCTCTTCTCATGAGTCTTAACTTTACTAGAATCAATAATTTTTAACCCTTGCTTGTTACACACATACACTCTACCAATGACAATCCCTGTTCTTTTTGAGGTATAGGTTGAGTGCTTACGAATCCTGAACCCCTTTTGACTCCCATATAAGTTGTACATATCGTAAGCTTCATCACAGGAATGGTATTGCAATCCAACATATGGTGTTGGGACATGGGTTGGAATTTGTTCATCCCTTTGTTCAACCCCAACCATTGCCTGCTTTTCAATAGTATCAGAATCTTGATAATTAGCACAATCCAACTGTAGCTTACTTCCATTTTCAACCAGTGTTGAATTGTTCACCACTACTGGTGGAACATCTTCCCCATCATCTTCCATTGCAGCAACCACAGTATCCGTCGATGTGAATTCCATAACTCAGAGCATGTTTACACCTACAACACAAAGAATAAGGTTAGAGAAATACATGTGACCAGCAGTGCATCAACTATAATATTGCATGCTGATGTTCATTAAAATTCTAATACACCTTCTAAGGACTATGGCAATCAATTAATATTGAAGACAGAATATTGGATAGACAGATATGATAACCAAGAAATGCAAATATGAAAATTAAACAAATATAATGAACGTAAAAGTATGAGCATTTCAATCCCATAATTTTGATGAACTATAATCAATCAACCAAACATCTACAAAGTGCCTACATTAATTATATATGTTTCACCTTGTGGTTGAAATCTGATTGCAACCTCTTTGTAAAATCATGGGTCTTTGCAAAAAAAAAAGAAGGTTATTAAATCTTACATCTTGGAAGAAAGAAAGTACTAGTTCCATTCATATGGTAACTCAAAACTGTATTATCTATTGACCTGTAGCTTATGTTAGAAGAACCAACTCGTATATATTTTCACACTACTTAGAACTTAAATAATTGTAAAAATATAATCAACCAATTTATTAATTGGGTTTGCATTACATATCCACACTGATTGATTGGATGGATACTACCAAGGGTAATGAAAATAGAAGATCGGTACTAAAAGCAGACCAGTTATAGACCTCAAGTTATTATGAATATGTGATCAATCGATAATGAATTTTTTAAGGGCTTATTGGTTAGGAATTCATGATGCAGGTCATAGAAGAGCTAGCCAGGAAGCAGACTTGGGACATCCACCACAGGGAACCCAGTTGCAGTTGCACATCTATGTTAATTGCTGCAGTCGAAGGAACAGGGCTGGAATTGGCGGTTATAGAACGAGAGCAAGTGGGGAAATTCTTGAATGGAAATTAGAAATTCCATTAATCACAAAACTCCACTCTAAATTGGTTGTTGTGTTATATGCAGTTATGTGGGTGTTTGCAAACAAGGAGTTTCCTTGTGTCATTTCTTCAGATTCTCGGCTGGTAGTGACGGCTATTAATGATGCTAATTCTAGTTTTGCTTACAACTATGTAGTGGAGGATATTAGAGATTTCCTTAGTCTCATGCCTAATTGTATGGTTGCTTTGAACTCTTCAGCCTCCATGTCTAAGGCCATGAACTTGGCATGGAGTGCTATCTCGGACGTGCAATCTTGTTTTGTTTTGGCTTAATGGTTATAAAAAATAATAATAATAATAAAGGCCAAATAATTTGCTAACATCAACAAAAAAATTTCTCCATTTTAACAAATAAATCATATTAACCTTAAAAACTGGCAAATCCAGCTAAATTTAACTTATGGTTAAACAGATTTGGCTAAAAGAAACTTAAATTGTACCTAGTCTCTTCCTCAAATTCACTTGCATCCGTAGTTGGAATACGGCAAAACTTCAAGAGTGTATAACCAATTTCTAGAGAAACCAAAAACCAAAATCCAAGAATTACTCAATGAGAGCCTTTTAAAAAAAAAGAACAAACAAAAGGCAATAGAATTCTTGAAAATCTGAAGAAAACTATCAAGTGATTGACCCTCACTGCCAGATCTTTTTAGTTTTTACGATAATGTTTTCATCCTCCTAAATGGCCTTTTATCTCTGGATTCAACATCGTTTACAGTAAATGTTTCAAAGTAATCTTTATAATACAATTCATAGCAACAGAACTTTTCTATAGGAAAAAATTCATATAACAAAAATGAGATCAGAATCTCTATACTTCAAAGGCCAATCTCCAGACACTATGACATATCAGAATCTCTAAATTAAAATTTGAAATTAAGTTTTTGATCCTCAATCCCAAATTTGAATTTAACCCAGACCCAAAAATAGATGTTACAAGCATACAAGATATAGCAAATAGAAGTTATATTAGATTAGAAAATATCAATGTCGCAAAAAACGCTAGGTGGACTCAAACGGTAAGGGACTTTGTAGCACCTAAATGAGAGTTTAATCGGAATTAGTTGAGTTTAATTGGGATTAATTGAGTTTAATTAGAAATAGGTGGAATAAAGTGTAGGCGGTAGAAGGCCGCCTAGCGCTTACCGCTTACCACCTAGCGCTTACCGCTTACCGCCTAGCGCTTAGAGGGATTAATCGGTTTAAGCGGGAATTTTTACAACAATGGCAAATATAAGATACTCCCTACATTCCAAAAAAAGAGACATTTCAAAACATTACCTAGTACGTTGGCGAAAGTGTATGATTAAAATTTGATTGATTTCAATTGCAAAATGATTAACACTACAAATTACATTAAAAATTCCCAAAAAACAAACTTTTTATTATATGAAAATCTTGTTAAACTCTTGTCGCAATTTGAGTTTTAGGATTTCACAACCTGTCAACCTAATACAAAAAAAAAATGTAACTCTTTTTTGGAACGGAGGGAGCTACAATAACTGTGCAGCCTCCATGTTTGATTTGTGAAAATTTCAGTTAGCACCACTAAGTGTAGCAATGATGCAAAGCCTTACAAATTGAGTAGTAACAAGAATAATTTAGTAAGTGGGGAATCAACTGATTGTGATCTCAGTATATCTTCAATCATCAAAGAGTACGTGGGGATACAATTAAAAATTACATTTTTTGTATGACACTGACACTATCTGACTCACAAACTTCAAATCTGAACTATTCTTATCAAAAATCAACTTATGCAGCAGATGATTGTAATACAACATTAAAATGTTCAAATAAATCATTAATCTGACCTCATTTCATGGACCCTTGTTCTGAATACATATGTCTGCAATCCCGAGATTCTCAATTTGAAACTTTACTTTTCAATGAACAAGATAGGCAATGAAGTGAGTAGATAGATGATCGACACCAACGAGTTTAGCAGTTTTCTTCCTGCCTGTTTGGGACATACTCAATGTCTCAACAAGGGGCTAGGGCTGTGCAACTGAACCGGGTTTAAGGCATTTTATCGAATCCGGTTGAACCTAAAGACCTGTTTGGAAGATCTTCTGTATCGAGGATCATCGAAATAAGTAAGGGCGGACCATTTTAAAACAGTCTCCCTATTCATTAGATAGAGAGAATTACTACAATTAGTGATCTGTTATGAAATTTATTTAAATTTTAAGAGTTCGGATCAAATCAGTATTAAAATCAGTATTAAAAATTGTTATGGATTAAATTATAAAATAAATTTTAAATCAAAAATAAAATTTTGTGAACAATGTGAATATCATTTAAAAATGAGTAGTTTAGATAATATTTAATACATTCCATTTATTAAGTTGAGTTAAATTTCATGTGATTCACAAAAATATCTCAAGAGGTACCATAATTTTTTATATACAACGGTATATCAAATTATGGGGTTATTTTATGTGCATACCCTATCTTTAAGTTATTTAAAAGAGAAAATAAAAGATTGAGAGCGAAAATTTAACTTTTCTTTCTTTGAGTTTTTTATAAGAAAAAAGAAGAAAAATGAATCAAAATATTCTCTTCAAAAGTAAGAAAATTTGGAGCAAAAAAATTCTTTTAAATTTGACAATCTTTTTAAATTGTCAAATTTAACTTTATTATTCTTATAACAATAAATTTATTCATTTCACTTCTCATTTTTTTTTTCTTTCCTCCCATAAACTCCAAGACAAGACAACAAAGAACATGTTCCTCTTTTTTTCTTTTCTTCAAGATTAAATGTCAAAGACAGGGTCGTACTATAGTCGTATTTACGAACTTTCTGGGAACATAAGAACAAAATATCACAGTCCATATCGAACCATTTCAAAGGTTTAAAATCAATTTATAATTTATAATTTCAAATTATAATTTTCTTACTATAAATTCGACAAAATTACTTGAATCCCTCAATTATGTTTGAATGTAAAGAAAGCAAAGAAAAAAGTTGCTTGTGAAACTTAAAATAGAAAAGAAAAAAAAGGAGGGAAAATTTTTATTTGTAAAATTTTGTAACAAAAGAAAAGAAAGAAATTTAAACCAAACTTTCTCTCAAAAAAAAAAAAAATCTACGTGTGGAAAGAATTGAAAGAAATTTAATTTAACACTAATATATACAAAAAAAAAAAAAAGAAGAAGTTATAATCGTCAATTCACCATGTACTCTCTCTTTTCATCAATGATAGATGTTTTAGAAATTTTTTCATGTACCAATGAAAATATTAAATTAAATACTTGTCAATATTTTATTATATTACTAGCCCTAATAATTATGTTATTTTTACTGTTTTACATACTTCAATGTCTCGCTTTAATTATTAGGAGTAAATTAGAAAAAAATAGTGGGAGTGAATTATCTTGAAATAATAGACGACAATTAAATGAAAATTTGAAAAATGTTCTAAGATGTCCATCAAAAGTAAATAGAGAGAGTAATATTTTTTTTACTCACAAGAACATAAACCAAGAAAGAAAAGTTATTGTACTCTCTCTTCAATCATTTTCTTTCTTAAATATTAATTTATTTTCATTAGAATTTTGCAAAGTAGAAGGGAGAAGAAGAAGACTTAACAAAACAAAACAAAAACAGAGAGAGAGAAGGAAAGGAAAGGAAAAGAAAGAGAAAGAAAAATGAAAGTTATTTTCTAGTGAGTATTTGGTTCTCAGTTAAAAAAGAAATTATTATTTATATATATTGTTTGTCAATAAATAATAAATAAAATATGTGTTCTTCTTCTCATTATTTTTTTCATTTTACTATGATATTATATGACTAAATGAAGTATGTAACTGGAGAAGAAAAAAATGCGTAGTAAAATCAAAAATAGAATGACAATATATATATATATATATATATATATATAGGGTCGATGCATAGCTAACGTTAGCTGTGAAATCTTTCGTAGTTAACACATTTATAACTGTCGATCGGATAATCCAACGATGGAGATTAAACTTTAAAAAAAAATTCCTTTCGCCAATCTCACTGGTGGAAAGGGAAAAAAAAAATAATTTTGCCCTTTCCGCCACTCTCATTGGCGGAAAGGGCCAAATTTTTTCCCCCCTTCGCCTGCGTTCTGCCAGTCTTGTGCTTGATATTTATGTTTGAAAAAATATATTTTTTTTAAATCTTCCGTCAGTCTAAAAAAAATGCTTAATAAACTGTTATTTTTTTTAAGCCTTCTGTCAGACATTTTCAATGTAATACATTACATTACACTAAAATCTCAAATTATATAACACACCATCAACAAAAAATATATATGTTACACTGAGAAACATCAATTGTATTACATCGCCTATCAGTGTAAGAAGCATGTCTGACATATGCATATGCGGTAACACGTGACCACCAATCATCTAAACCGGTACGTGGAAATGGACGACCAATCTAAATCCTGTCATATGCCCAAATCTGCAGAACAGTCATGCATCCTGTTAGCTTTCCAGGCAGAGAAACTTTCCCATTTTGCTCCTTAAAATGGGATGCGTGATGGAGTGCTCGATAAATAGATGCTAGCATAACTGACCCCCAAGAATAGTTGACAACGTCCTCTATATCTTGAACAAAAAGCATATACCTATAAGAAAGGGGAAAAAAATATTCAATATTATTCACATTAATGGGGTTAATAACAAATGTATAAAATTACTATATCCTTAAATCATACCTTGTCGGGCATATATCTTTTGTTTTGGTTGGAAACAATATTACACCGCACAACCATAATATGTACGCTCTAGTGTATATCACTATATAATTCGTTGGTGGATCATTCGGTAGTTCACTAAACATTTCAACCAACCACCTCAAACAAATTTCACCTCCATGCTTTGCTTCCTTATATGAGTTATTGTACCATCTTTCACCAAAACATTGTTTAAATAATCGCCTTTCTTGTTTCTCACTTAAAGCACCATAAGTGAGAGGTTTCTCCTTAAGTGGTAAACCAAGTATATAATATATATCCTCCAAAGTAATTGTCGTCTAGCCAAGATTCAAATGAAATGAATTAGTCTCAGATCTCCATCTTTCGGCTAACGCGGTCACAAGGCTTGCATCATGCCTCAGACATATACAATCAAAAGTAAAAGCGTGAAATCTAACGACATTTAAAATTTCTTTCTGTTCATCACTTAAAATCCACGAATCATACTTTTGGTTTGTTTGTTGAGAAACGTCTAAAGTCCTAAACTCATTCCAGTTATAAACATGTGAAGACACATGACACAGTTGATCATTCAATATACTATCATCCTTCGGACCTAGAAAATAGTCAAATTGATCCATTGCAAACTATAAAAAAATAACAAAATATTACATATCTATATACACATGTCTATACACTACCACTACAACAATATTCACATTACAAACTAGTATACACACTGCAGACACACACACACTGCACACACACACACTGCACATATATACACACACTGCATACATATACATACATGATAGTATACATGCACAAACATATTTACATTGTTAATATTCAATATTCAAAAATGAAATCAAGACAGTTCTAATGTATTATAAAAAGTTACTTGATTTGGGGTTGTAACAAATGGAAGTTGTTTGGACTGGCAGAAGTTGTTTAGAAGGAAGAAGAAGAATTTTTTTTCGAAAGAAAGAAAGGAAGGAGCGGTGGAAGGGGAAAAAAAAGAAGAAGAGGAGAAATAACCTAGAAAAGGGGCGGAAGAAACAAGGAATATGTGAAAAGGGGCGGAAGAAACAAAGAGAACAAATAAAAAAATAACAGCCCTTCCGCTACTAACACTGGCGGAAAGGGTGTTTTTTTTTTTTAAAAATTCCCTTCCGCTACTAACACTGGCGGAAGGGACTTTTTTTTTAAAAAAAAAAACTCCATTCCGCCAGTGTTAGTAGCAGAAGGGATGTTTTTTTTAAAAAAAAAATATTATAATTAATAATCATAATAAATAATACTTAATACTAATCTTAATAATTAATAATCAAAATAATTAATACATAAAATCACAATATTATACTAGTTTTATTATTAATGACATTTTCCAACACTAATTGTCATTATATGGTTTACTATATACTATGTCTAATTTAAGATTTAGGGTTTAGATTATTTAACTCATATTAGATTACTAATTATCATGATGATTATATTATGATTATATTATAATTATGATTAACATTATATTTAACTCATACTATTATAGTATTTTATTATAATCATAGTATTATAATCATTAGTTGTTAGAGATAAATAATGATGATGATGTTTAGAGAATAAATTGTGCATCTGTAAATACTTAAGGTATTTTATAAACCTTAATATATCTGCACAAGTTTTGAATCTACTGATGATCAATTTAGATCATCAGGGGAATGAACTGCACTTCACTAGGCAAGTCCCATCCACTATCATCTCCACTGGAGTGGGAAAGGAGCAATCTTCATGGCATCCCGTAGTAGCTTAGACTATCCTGTTTGAGGTTGAGTAGACTTTTTCTTCTTTGGTTTTTCAATCAGAATACCCTTGCCCTTGTCTTGTTTAGTGCTTGGGGTCATTGCAGTGAAAGGAGGAGGAACTGCTGCTATTGTTGCTATTGTTGGAACTACTGTTGTTGTTGTTGTTGTTGTTGTTAAAAGACTAGACTTGATGGCTACATCAAGTTCTCTATTCTCATCTTGAATTTTTGTTAGTTTAGCCATCAACCTAGCCATTTGTGTATCCTCAGGGATAACTTCTATTGTTGTTGAAACTTGGATTGCAGGCCTCTGACTACTCTCCCCCTTTTTGACATCAGAATCGACATCTGTAGGAGAAGTAGTTGGCCAGTGTAGGAATGGCCGTATATAGAAGTTGTGTAAGGTTTTGAATGTCAGTAGATAATTGATCTTGTTTGTGCAGAATGGTTTGGACATTGGATTTCAATGCTTGAAGTCTCTTCTCTGTAGTGGACTGCTCTCTTAGTCGCATATCAATTGAATTTAGCATTCTTCGGGGAAGATGACCTTCATAGCACTGTCTGATCTTTTTTGTGTCCAATTTCATTTGAGTCTCAACATTCTGGAGTGCAGCCTTAAGACCATTGATCAAGAAGTGTTGGAACTTCATGTGTTTCTTATCAGTTTTGATCAATTCCTCATAAATTGCACTAGGTGTTAGGTCAGCCGCTCCAGACCTTAAAGTGGTTGAGTAATCTTGTTGAAGTTGAGCAGCTGCTTCATCCAGCGTGTTTGTGTAGCTTACATCTAGCCAAGCATCCACATTTTCTTCTTCTATCTCAATAGACTCAAGTTCATGTGCAAGCCTTGTCTTCATGGCTGATATTTGATCTTGATGTTGTTATAGGCCATATAAGACTTCAAAATTTGCATTTGACATATCAGCCAGTAATTGAAGAACTACATCCCCTGGCTGTGAGCTGCTCTCAGGTCCCTTTGGTTGTTTAGTTATTGCCTCACTCATTTGTATAATGTCTCTCTGTCCTACAGAAATATGTGTAGTACCAAGGAGAGAAGGTTCCTTTTCTATGGAAGTGTTTAGGGATCTCTACATGGGAAGTGCTTGAGAATTGACTGCACTTGTACTTTGAACAAGTGGTTCTTGTGTGTCAGTCTCTGGTGGGAAACAAGAATTAGTCTTTGGTGGAGAGCTCGTCTCTGGTGGTTGACTAGTCTTTGACCAGTCCAAGGGAGAACTAGTCTATGATGGTTTAGCTTGAACCACCTGGAGTGTTGGCTCTTCTTAGAAAAAATCAAGAAGATTTGAACTATCAAGTTCTAAAGAATCAAGAATAAAAGAAGGGATAGGGGAATGTACAGATTGGAAGAACAAAAATATGAGGAGCATCAATTTGAATAGATTCTATGTGTGCACTCCTTGTGTCACTCTTTCTTTTTGATCTTCTCTCTCTTTGGGCTTGCCCCTTTGTATGTATAGGGGGTAGTGCAGACTTTGTACCTGTTGTTCCTGGTTGGGAACTGCCTTCAATATTAGCATCCTTTTGGGAGGATGTTAACAAAGTGTTGCTTTTCCTTTTAACCTCTATTGCCTTTTGAGAGGTAATGGATTGCTTTTGGCTTAAAGTTATTAATCTCTTCATTCTCCGAGGAGCTACCTTAGTTTCTTTTACTCCCTCAGCCTCACTGTCACCATCTTTTGTTTTTATTTTAATGGGTAACTTTGTGGCTTTCTTTGATTTTACAACCACAGTCTTTTAAGAGACTGTGGAGGGGGCTTTAGATTGTTGTTGTGAAGATGTTGTTGGAGGTTCAACAGGGTTTCTGGTTTGTTGCTCAAGATCTCAAAATAAGACATAGAATAAACGTTTGAAAACCTATCTATGAGAATTGATCTCATGATAGGAGGGAAGGAAAGAGGAACCTTTACCTTTGCAGGCTTTCTCTTCACATCAGTGAATATGCGTTTATTCTGCAAAACTGTAGGCACAACTTGCATACTAGTGATATTTAGGTTAGGATTAAGATAATTTGCAATCATCATCAAAAACCTAGCATAATAGATTTTATTTTGATCACCAGTTTTCAATTTAGCCATTAAGTTATGCAGAATTAACAACCCTAAATTTATGTGTCTGTCATACAATACACTATATGCAATCTGTTGTGTAAGTGTAGTGATGACATCATAGTCACTGCATTTAGATGTGAATACTTTAGTGATAATAATGAAAAATAAAGACCACTCCTGCCTAAGATGGGGTCTAGTTATGGAGCCTATTGATGCAATTTCTTCATCATAATGTAAGTTTTTGAACAAATCTAGTAATTCCTCATCAGAGGCAGGTAGGTCATATGCATTATGAATAGGTAAATGCAATGCAGTATTGACTACTGTTAGGAATTATAGTATTTAATGATGATGTATAAACTTAGAATTGTTAGATTTTGTAATTGTACAAGTACCTGCAGTAGTGTTCTATCAAATACTACCATCAGAGACTGTAGGAGACCATAAGAGACTACAAGGAATGCATTTGGAGAGTTCAACAAAAGTCAAAGTTGGTCAAGCAAAATTAGCCTATCGGAGACTAAGTTTTTGTTCATCGAAGACTAAGTTTTTGTTCATCGGAGACTAAGTTTTTGTTCATTGGAGACCAAATCATTCAGAGACTAAGCTACCAGAGACTAAGGCAAAGACACTCCAATGCATTAAAGTAGCCTTGAGAAGATTTGACCGTCACCAAACTTAAAATAACTATCACCAAAGTTGTCGGGCAAATCAACAACATCGCCAAACTCAAAATTACTCATCGCCAAAGTCGTTGGAAAATTTACACTAGCGCCAAAGTGCTCGGGCATCAATGGATAAAATGTGAAGCACCAAAGTGCTCGGGTGTCAGGGGATAAATCTCTCGGCATCAGGGGACGAGTTTCTTGGCATCAGTGGATGAGTTTCTCGGCATCAGGGGATGAGATTCTCGGCATCAGTGGATGAGTGTCTCAGCATTAGAGGATAGTTTTCTCGTCATCAGGGGATGGACTTCTCGGTACCAGAGACTGTCCATCAGAGGATAAATATCCACTAATGAAAAAAATAGTTCGTCAGGGGATAAATATCTACTGATAAACAGAGATTGTCTATTAGGGGATAAAATAATCAGAGACTAAACATAACATATGGGATGAAACATGGTTGAGTTCACAAATTCGTTAAATCAAGTTTAAAGGCGGTGAAATTAAAATATAGATGGTGGTCCAATAAGGAGAGATTGGCTACCAAAGAAGCTTCAAGGAGATAAGTTATACACTACAGGTGTGAACACTGATATGGAGAAAAGTCATACTTATACACTAGCATGCGTATATAGCTGCTGGAGTGAAAAATGCAGAGATAACTTATAGAAACTTGAAGGAGGAAAATATGGAAGTTGGTCCAATCAGAAACCAGGAAGCTTCAAGAAAATAAGTTATACACGCACACACACACACACACACATATAAAGATGCAAGTATAAAACCCAGAAAGCTACAAGTATGAAATACTGCAGAAATAACTTATGACAACTTGAAGAAGAAATTCATTGAAGCTAGACCAATAAAGTCCAGAGAAGCCTGCAGAGATAAGTTATATACTACTAATAACTTATCTTAGACAACTCCAAGAATAAAATAAAGGAGTTGGTGCAATAAGAAAAGAGAGTGTACCAGAGAAGTTACATAACAGATTGGCGTGCAAGGAAGGTCATGCAAAAGAGAAGTTATGTGACAGAGCTGCAATTGCCCAAGAACATCAGAGATATTTTTGGAGGCAACTCAAAGAAGAAGCTTGGAGAACAAGGGAGCTGTTTCTATAAAAAGAGACAGGGCAGTTGAGGCAAAATATATCTCAAAACAACAACTTAGAGCGTCGAATACATCTCTATACATATTGAGAGAAAAATTGAGAGATAGCAGCTGTAGTAAACTTATAGAGAAAGAGAAACAAGTTTTTCATAACTTGAGTGTAACAAGTTTTCAGAAACTTGAGAGAAGCTAGAAATCATTTTTCTAGAGTGCAGTTGTTATTATAAATAGAGATTGTTTACAACTGGTAATCACTGCCAAAAAGAATCGTATAGATTCAAATTGATTTACAAATAAATATACGTATTGCAGATTAATATTCATATCTTGCAATTTGTTTTACTGTTTCATATGTTATATCTTTTCAGTAAAGTTGTTTTAACTGTTTTTAAGTTTTAAACTGTATTAAACAGTTTAATTCAAAGAAAAGTTAGTAATTGTATTCAACACCCCCCCTTCTACAATTACTCCACGGGATAAACAATTGGTATCAGAGCCTTTCTAGATTAATTCAATCTATATATCATGAGTAATTCGAAGGATAACACCAGAGTTCCACAACTCAAGAAGGGTGAATACTTATTCTGGAAAAAAAGGATCTTAAGTTATCTTGATACAAAAGATGACCAATACCTGGAGATTATTGATAAAGGTCTTCCAGAAATAAAGAAGCTTGTACCAGGCATCACCTCTGATGGAGTTACTACACTAGACAAATATGAAGCAAGAACTCCAAAAGAATTTGCTCAATCTAGAAAAGGAGGAGGCTGCCAAGGATAAGAAGGTCAAAGATATCCTTATCATAGCATTTGATAATAGCATGTTATACAAAGTTATGAAGTGCAAAACATCCAAGGAGGTTTGGGACAAACTCACTGTCCTATGTGAAGGGAATAAACAAATCAAGCTAAATAAGCAACTCCTGCTGATTCAACAATATGAGTTGTTTCAAACTCGTTCTTGTTCGTGACTCCAGCATGGTTGGTCTTGATGAAGTCGAAATCACCGAATTTGAAGCAAACAGTTTTGGATGCCATTGATGATATCTGTGAAAAACTTGAAGAGATTCTTTGAAAAAGGTTAAATCGCACAGATATGAGAGAGAAGGTTCTTTGAGTGAATGAAATTGCAGTTGTGTTTGATTTTTCTTTTAACAGAGTATAACAAAAATATTTGCAATTCAAAAGATAATGAATGGTTTTCAATCGTGGGTAAATGTGTAACTACCAATTTAACCCTCTTCGATATGAGTCATCAGAAACTGACTTAGTCTCTGCCACGTTCACTCATCAGAGACTAAAGTAAGTTAGTCTCTGATAGTTTATTTTTGTTTAGTCAGAGACTAATTTAAATCAACTTTCAGAGACTAATTTTAACTAATCTTCGACAGTTCATTTTTAACTAGTCAGAAACTAATTAAAAATAACTCTCAGAGACTAATTTTAACTAGTCTCCGATAGTTCATTTTTAACTAGTTAGAGACTAATTTTAACTAGTCTCCGACAGTTCATTTTTAACTAGTCAGAGACTAATTAAAAACAACTCTCAGAGCCTAATTTTAGTCTCTCACTCAAATTCCTTCAGAGATTAAATTTAAACTAATCTCTCCTGTAACTTTGTTTCCAAGGTTATTCCACGATCAATATAATGACTATTAGCTCTAGAAGATCTGTTCATTCATAACAACTACATTCTAGAAATTAAATTATAGCTTCTAAAATTTTGTCCATCAAGAACAGCTTCAACCTAGAAATTAACTTCTAGCTTCTTACTGCTTTAAAAACTTGCTTTCTAGGGTTTTACTCAATTTTTATAAGCATAATTCAACATACCTAATTCATAGACTAACCTAATGAATGTAGGTTCATCTAAAGGCTTTGTGAATATGTCAGCAAGTTGTTAATCAGTTGTAACCCAGTGCAATTCAATGGTTCATTCACTAACATGTTCTCTAATGAAGTGATACCTAATATCTATATGTTTTGTTCTTGAATGTTGTACTGGACTTTCTGTTATTGCTATGACACTTGTATTATCACAATAAATAGGAATCTTGGATTAAGACATACCATAGTCTAGAAGTTGATTTTTGATCCACAGGATCTGAGCACATCAACTCTCAGCTGCAATGTATTCAGCTTCAGCAGTTGAGGTTGAAATTGAATTTTGTTTCTTGCTAAACCAAGAAACAAGTCTGCCTCCAAGAAATTGGTAGCTTTCACTTGTGTTTTTTCTGTCAAGCTTACATCCTGCATAGTCAACATCTGACTAGCCAACTAGTTTAAATAAGATTCTTTAGGATACCATAGTCGAAGGTTTGGGGTATCCCTTAGATATCTAAGTATTCTTTTCAAAACAATTAAATGTGACTCTTTACGATTAGCTTGAAATCTTGCACATAAGCATGTAGCAAACATTATATCAGGTCTACTTGTAGTTAGATATAAAAGTGAGCCTATCATGCCTCTATAGCTAGTTATATCAACTTTCTTTCCTTTAGTATCCTTATCTAGCTTAGTGGTTGTAGCCATGAGTGTTTTGGCAGATGCACAATCAACCAGATCATATTTTCTTAGTAAGTCCTTTATGTACTTCGACTGACTGATGAAGATTCCATCAGTTGATTGTTTTATTTGTAATCCTAAGAAAAATGTTAACTCACCCATCATACTCATTTCATATCTAGACTGCATTAATTTTGAAATTTTTTTACATAGATTTTCATTTGTAGACCCAAATATAATATCATCCACATATATTTGCACAAGTAGTAAATCAGAACCTAGTTTTCTATAAAAAAGTGTTTTATATATGATACCTTTAGCAAATTTATTTTCAATTAGAAACTGAAAGAGTGTATCATACCAGGCCTTGGGTGTTTGTTTTAAGCCATAAAGTGCTTTATCTAACCTGAAGACGTAATTTGGAAACTTGGGGTTTACAAAACCGGGTGGTTGTTCAACATAGACCTCTTCTTCCAACTTTCCATTCAAGAAAGCATTCTTAACATCCATCTGGTACACCTTAAAGTTCTTATAGGCTGTATATGCCAAGAAAATCCTTATTGCTTCAAGCCTTGCAACTGGTGCAAAGGTTTCTTCATAATAAATTCCTTCTTCTTGAAAATAGCCCTTTGCTACCAGTCTTTCTTTATTCCTTGTGATTGTACCAGCTTCATCTAATTTATTTCTGAAGACCCACTTGGCACCAACTATTGATCTATTCCTTGGTTTGGGCACCAATCTCCAGACTTTATTTCTTGTGAATTGGTTTAATTCTTTTTGCATTGCTATTACCCAGTCAGGATCTTTAAGTGCTTCTTCAATTTTCTTTGGCTCAATTTTTGATAGAAAACTGAGATAAAGACACTCATTTTGTGTTGCACTTCTTGTCTTGACTCCTTCCTCTAAATCTCCAATAATTAAATCTAGTGTGTGATCTCTCAACCACACCTTGTCTTCAACTAGTGATACTTCAGTGAAGATGACATCTCCACGCTTAACATTGCCATAGCCCTTTATATGGCCTTTGCTGTCATCTCCAAATGTTACCTTAGGCCATTTTTTTCTTCATACTTTATAAGCAGGGACTTGTCTCCTGTCATGTGCCTTGAACATCTGTTAGAGATAAAATAATGATGATGATGATTATGTAATAAATTGTGCAACTGTAAATACTTGAGGTATTTTATAAACCTTAAGATCAGCACAAGTTTTGCATCCACTGATGATAAGTTTATTCATCAGTGGATAGTTAATAAACTTCACAAGACAAGTCAGAAAACAGGAACATTCAAAGGACTTGACAAAGTGAAGGAGAATGTCTGATGCTACTTGTAAGCAAACGAAGTATTCCGCACATCAGAAGTTCTAAATCAAAGTTTCGTTGATTAAGTATCATCAGGGGAACCCATCAGTGGGAACCCATCAGGGGGAACCTGTCAGGGGAACCTGTCAGGGTATGACGAGGGCAGACCAATCCATCAGTGAAACACTTTGGAACATATCAGTGTCAGGCAAACCCATCAGGGTAACCTGTCAGGGAGAATGACCAACATGACATCAGTGGAAGCCATCAGTGTATGCCATCAGCTATAACCATCAGGGTCAAGAAGCACTGAGTATAACTCAAGTGAAGGACAAAGCCCTGATCCAGTAAATAACCATCAGGGGATCCAGAAGCACTGATCAAAGTCCGTCAGGGCTAGCAGTCAGTGGATCGTTGTGACAGCATACATCCGTCATCAGTTCTTACATGGAAATCAACGTAACGTGTTACAGAAGCAAGAAATATTAACTGGAAAGATATTTCTTGAAGTTTGTTAATGGTCCAATGAGAACTCTCACGCATTAAATGCACACAGATCAAGGGAAGAAAAGCAGCAATAATGTTTGTAGCAGTCTGACACATAAAGTTTAGATGTGACATACTTGCGGCTAAGTTGAGAAGAGAAGCACGTCACAAGAACGTGATTTCAACCCACTGATTAATATATAAGCAACGGAGCTCTCATTACACAAATAACGATTGATTGAATTCATCCAACAGATCAAACAAGCACTGAAGCACAAAACACTAGAGAGAAGCTTTGCAATAGATCTTGAGAGAGATATTTCAAAGAATATTAGAAGCTAGTGAGTGTGAGAAGCTGTGAACTTTATTCACAGAATTTGTAGCTGTAAATCACATTTGTGATTATACAGATTTCCAGAAAAACCTCGAGTTATAATATAACTATTTTAACTTGAATCTGTGTGTTCATTCCATATAGTTTTTCTGGTTGTTCGACTGTTTTCAATAAGCCATATAAAGTTTTTAAGTGCGAAAAGTTTCAGGTGTTTGTATTCAACCCCCCCTTCTACAAACACTTGTGCTAATATTGCACTAACAATTGGTATCAGAGCCTCTTAGCAGATTTCACTTGCTAAATACGATCACTATCTATGGCTAATAAAGCTGGAAACAGTAAAGTCCCCATGTTGGAAAGGGGCAAATACTTCTTCTGGAGACAAAGAATGATAGTACATCTAAGAGCTATTGATGATGAATATTTGCAGATTCTAGAGGAAGGACCTCACGTTCCCAAGAAGCTCATTCCTATAGAAGTCGTTAATGGAGTCAGTATTCCTGAAAAGCTTGTCCCAAAAACAACTGATGAAATGACGATAGAGGAAAGAGAAAAGGTGAAAAAGGATCTAAAAGTTACTTGAATCCTGTATAATGGTTTAGACGATGATATGCTGAATAGTATCATGAATCTAACCACGTCTAAATCTATATGGGATACCATACAAATCCTTTGTGATGGTACTGAGGAAGTGAGGGAAAACAAACTGCAGCTGTTAACACAACAGTATGAGTGGTTCACAATGAAAAATGGTGAAACACTTACTAAAATGTTTGACAGATTCAACAGGTTGGTAAATGACCTGAGATTATATAGGAAGGCATATGCTAACAAGGATGTGAACAGAAAGTTCATGAGAGCCCTTCCCATATCATGGGATCCAAAGACAACAGCCATCAGGGAATCCAAGGACATGAATCTTCTAGACTTGGATAGGCTTTATGGCACCTTAAAGACATATGAACTTGAGGTTCAACAAAGATCTGAAATGTCAGGGGATGCCAGAAAGCTTAAATCAGTAGCCCTAATGGCTGCCACGAAGGACAAACAAGAAGCAAGGCCAAGTGTCTTGATGAATCAGCAACTAGAAGATGCTGAAATTGAAGGGGATAAAGAAGCTGACTTCAAGGAGGAAGAATATACTCCACAGGAGTTAGAGGAGCTGGATGAAACCATGGCCTTTCTTGCAAAAAGGTTTTCCAAGCTGAAATTCCAAAAGCCATCTGGATCTAAAAGATTTTCAGCAAGGAAATCCAGTAGCACGAAAAACTTTATTGACAAATCAAGAATAAAGTGCTACAAATGTAATGAGATGGGTCACTTTGCAAATGAATGCCGCAAGGTCACAAAAGATGGTGAATCCAGAGACAAAGAAGCTGTTGTGGACTACAAGAAGAAATACTTTGACCTTCTTAATGCAAACAAGAAGGGAAAAGCATACATTGCAGAAGGAAAGGACTGGGCTGACTCTGATGAAGAAGAAAATGAAGAGTATGTCAACCTAGCCCTGATGGCCTCATCCATTGACAGTAGCAGCTCACAGGTAAGCCTCGAAATTTCCTCTAACATGTCTAAAAATGATTGTGTTAAAACTGTTGAGGAAATGACCTGTGAGATAAAGGATCTCTATGACACCCTGAGGAGTGCTGTAGCTGAAACTGAGAGAGTACAGAAAATAAATGAACAATTATCTGTCAGGAACACTCTTTTAGAATCAGAGAACTCCAGACTTGAGAGTCTTGAAAAAGAACTCTCAAGGACTAAAAATCTTCTTGACTGTGCTATTAAAAGGGAAGAATGGACTTCAAATCTTCTTAGTCAAGAAAGGGAAGTCATTAAGAGATGGAATGAGTCAAGCAGAAAACTGGAGGATCGTTTGAAAAATCAGAAATCTGATCCAAAATCTGGTTTGGGCTATGATGAGACTCATGTGCAGCAACCTCCCATTGAGGTTGAGATGGCAGCTAGCTCTGGAAAAAGGCCATCACAAACTATCAAGTTTGTTAAGGCAACAACAAAGCTAGAGTCTGGGAATGTCTTCCCAGTGAATGAAGCTTCCACTAGTGGTGGGAGAGGCAAGAAAAGTATCCTTGCCAAAACACTCAATCCTCTAGTAATGAAAAAACCAGACTGTGCATTAGTGGATACACAGTCGTCAGGGAGAAAAAGTGAATCAGGCAATAGCAGCCCGTCAAGGGAAAAATGCCTGTTAGGGGAAAACAGGAAGAATAGAAATGGTAAGCTAGGTGTTAATAAATCTAGAAATTATTCTTCTATTCATGAATCCCCTAGAAAAGTGTGCTGGAATTGTGGTAGCTGTAATCATTTGTCTTTTCAATGCAAAGAAAAACCACAAATTTTGACTGGCACAATTTTGTATGCTAATGATTTACCAACTATTAAAACCTGCTCCTCCAAGGAAAAAGGTAAAATAACTGTTGAGAAATCAAAAGCATACATTGAAGCTCCTAAAAAGGAGAAAGTTTTAAATTTGCCAAAACCAAAAATTACTAATAAAGAAAAAGTTGCATTACTTGTTACTGTGACTAAACCAAGAGTACCCAAAAAAAATTGGGTACCAAAAACAATTTAAATGTTTTATTGTGTGCAGGGAAATAGCAAAAGCAGTCAAATCTGGTTTCTAGATAGTGGCTGTTCAAGGCATATGACAGGAAACAAAGCCCTGCTCTCAGAATTTCAAGAAAAGGCTGGTCCAGTAATTTCATTTGGTGATAACAGTAAAGGACTAACTCTTGGTTATGGCAAAGCAGCAAATGGGAATGTCTCATTTGAGAATGTAGCACTGGTTGATGGGCTCAAGCATAATTTGCTAAGCATAAGTCAACTAAG
Source organism: Centella asiatica (assembly GCA_014636745.2). NCBI lineage: Eukaryota > Viridiplantae > Streptophyta > Magnoliopsida > Apiales > Apiaceae > Centella > Centella asiatica. The sequence continues at coordinate 13,914,617 of CM025784.1, read as the reverse complement.
TGACAAAGGATTCATCACTTCCTTCAAAGGAGATAAGTGCCTAATCTCAAATGAAAGTGATGGGAAACTGGTTTTGTCAGGGATAAGAAAAGGAGATCTCTATGTTGCTGATTTTAATTCAGTAAATGGAGAATCATGTTTCTACAGTAAGGCATCCCCTGATGAAAGCAGGCTATGGCACAAGAAGCTCTCTCACTTGAACTTCAAGTCAATTAATGATCTAGTGAAGAGAGAGTTGGTAACTGGACTACCCCAAATGGAGTTTATTCAAGAAGGTTTATGTTCAACATGTCAACAAGGGAAGCAAAGGAAGTCATCCTTTGTCAGCAAAGAAGCCACCATGATCAAAGATCCAATTCAATTGTTACATATGGATCTCTTTGGCCCTGTCAACATAATGTCAGTGTCAAAGAAAAGATTTGCAATGGTCATAGTGGATGACTACACCAGATACACTTGGGTAAAGTTTCAACATGCTAAATCAGAAGTATCTCAACAAATTATTGACCATATCAAAAAGGTGGAAACAGAATCAGGGTTAGTGGTTAGAATGTTGAGAACAGATAATGGAACTGAATTCAAGAATGCAGCTGTTGAGGGATTTTGTGTGGAGAAAGGCATAAATCATACATTTTCTGCTCCAAGGACTCCTCAACAGAATGGTGTAGTGGAAAGGAAAAATAGAACCCTGATAGAAGCTGCTAGGACAATGCTAGCAGAGGCAAAGATTCCCACCTATTTTTGGGCTGAAGCAATTTTCACTGCTTGCTTTACTCAGAATAGATCTCTAATCAACAAGGCTCACAACAAGACACCATATGAGCTAATGACAGGGAGAAAGCCAAGCATCAAGTTTCTCCATGTCTTTGGATGCAAATGTTTTGTTCTGAGAAATTTTGGTGAAAACTTAGGAAAATTTGATCCTAAAGCTGATGAAGCAATTTTCCTAGGTTATTCTCTGTCATCCAAGGCCTTCAGGGTTTATAACAAAAGACTTCAAGTGGTGATGGAGTCTATAAATGTAGCTTTTGATGATCAAGAAATATCTGGACTTGAAGACCCTGGTTTTCATGAAGAACTCAGGTTTGAAAATGAAGATGATATTGATTATCAAGAGAATGAAGCTGATGTGTGCAGACAAATGGAGAATATATCCATTCCTGATGTCAATCCGATTAATGAAGAATCCCCTTCAACAGATAGAGCTAATTTCCTGGACAACAGATCAGGGGATACTTCATCAGGGGATCATTCATCAGGACATGCACCATCAGGGGATAACTTGAATCTTAAATTATCCACTAATTCAGGGGGAGAGTTTTCAGAAGCTGGGAGCACAGGCTTAGGGGGAGGAAATGATAGTCAAGCAAGCTCATCAAGACACATTTCTAATCCTAAATGGGCCAGAAGTCACACAACAGATCTGATTATTGGTGACCCGAGCAAAAGTGTGCAGACCAGGAAAACTACATCTAATGAATGCCTATATGCTTGTTTTCTTTCTCAAATTGAACCAAAGAAGGTTGAAGAAGCTTTTCAAGATGCAGACTGGATTCTGTCAATGCAGGAAGAGTTAAATAAATTTGAAAGGAATCAAGTATGGAAGCTTGTACCCAAGCCCAAAGATAGGATCATAATAGGTACAAAGTGGGTATTCATAAATAAGATGGATGAATCTGGCATTGTTGTTAGAAACAAAGCAAAACTGGTTGCAAAAGGATATCTTTAAGAAGAAGGGATTGATTTTGATGAAACCTTTGCACAGTAGCCAGACTTGAGGCTAAAAGAATTTTCTTAGCCTATGCAGCACATTCAAATTTTAGAGTATATCAAATGGATGTGAAAAGTGCTTTTCTGAATGGGAAATTGGATCAGGAGGTGTATGTCCAACAACCTCCAGGTTTTGAATGCTCAAAATTTCCAAATCATGTCTATAAATTGGAAAAGGCACTTTATGGAATGAAGCAAGCACCTAGAGCTTGGTATGACACACTGTCAAAATTTCTGGTGGAAAACAAATTTTCAAGAGGTATCATTGACAAAACCTTGTTCTTCAGACAACACCAAGGTCATCTGATTTTGGTTCAAATTTATGTTGATGATATTATTTTTGGATCCACTGACACAAGACTGTGTGAAAAATTCTCCAAACTCATGCAAAGCAATTATGAGATGAGCTTGATGGGTGAGTTATCTTATTTCTTGGGATTGCAAGTTAAACAAGACTCTGATGGAATCTATATTCATCAGACAAAATATGCCAAAGAACTTCTCAAGAAATTTGATATGGAGGATTCAAAAGTAGCAAAGACACCTATGACCACTGCAACCAAGATTGACCCTGATAAGAATGGAAAGAAAGTTGATTTGAAGACTTACAGGGGAATGATTGGATCATTGCTATATCTGACAGCAAGCAGGCCAGACATAATGTTTGCAACATGTCTTTGTGCAAGATATCAAGCTGATCCAAAGGAATCTCATCTTATTGCAGTGAAAAGAATCTTGAGATATATCAAAGGCACTACAAAGTTGGGACTTTGGTATCCAAAGGAGTCTGGATTTGAATTGCTAGGA
>CM025784.1:13895747-13907040 GCA_014636745.2 Centella asiatica | reverse complement strand
TTTCTCTCCTTTGATTCCAGATGAAATTCGTTGAATTATTCATATTTGCCTCTACGTGTATATACTTGCTGGGCGTAAAACGCTCACCCATGTTGAATGTTAATGATTTGCAGGACAGAAAGCTAAAGCTGAACCCTCTGACAAGGGGAAAGCAAAGATGATAAGCTGCTAAGTGTTTATCTTTTGATAGAACTGATGAAGGAAAGAAAGGAATGAATGAAGGAAAGAAGGAAGACGTTTGAAGAGTCGATGAGATTTATTTTGTTGTTAGGAAATGATGTAATAGCTTCCGCTGTAATTACTTAATTCTTGGGTTGTAATAACTCTTAAATGCTGTTTTTATTCAGTATTTATTTGGGAATGGATGAATGGTTATCTTTACCTTCTTATGATAATGCCCTAGTCCGGTATGGGATTATGGGGTCGTCACAACTTCCTTCTTTCTCTGTTCCTCAAATTTCTTCAGATATAATGACACAAACTTTAAGTGCCATACAATCAGATTCTCCACATTCTCATTTCGTGGAGGAGCCAACACTCTCTGACACAGTGTTTGAAAGTCACCACACTCAAATGGCTGACTCATTTTTAATTGATACAAATACTAGTAATCAGGCAGGGGACATAAATACCACTATACATACTACTGCAATAACACTTTATGTACCCCCAATTGTATATACATCTTATACAGAAACATATACTTCTCCAATTGTACATACACATTCTTTTTCCAATCCTTCTCCTATCACAACTGTTGAACCAGAAACTGTAAATACTTCACTTGAACTGGTCACAGTTGATGATTTCCAAGCCCATAGGAGCCCCTCTAGGACAATTTTGAGTGAGAATGAGAAAATACTTAGTGCAGAGAGGCAAAGTCAATCCCCTGAGAGGACTTTGGCAAAAGGAGAGGAAGAGAGTACTACCTTAGTAGGCAATGAAAAAGGAGAGGATATGAGTGCTACCTTAGAAGGTACAGAAAAAGGAGAGGATGAGAGAGATAAGGATGAGATCCTTGTAAATAAAGAACAGAGAGAAAATAATGATACTGTAAATATTACTTCCACTTCTGAAAGTGATGAAGCTGATGCTCCACAAGATGATTTTTCCTAGTTCATCGGAGTTGATTTGTATTTTCAGCAGAATCAGATGGCGGATACTGTACAGTTATTAAAGCAGGAGTTAGCTAGGACCACTGATCCAGTCTTGATCAAAGTGTTAAAGTCACAGATCATGATTGGTCAGTCCATAGACATAGAAAACAAAAATTTGTATACACACTTTTCTTCAAAGTTTCAAAATGTGCAGACAGTTGTGGATTCCCTAGTCACCAGCCAGACTCTACTCCGAATGAAGAAGCAGGCTGACATTGTTGACCGCAAGCTTGCAGATCTCACTTTACAACTGACTAGCATGGCAACTCTGCAACAATCCATGGCTGGCACTCTGCAACAAATTCTTCAAGTCACATCCCTACACCCAACTCCTACTGATGATGCTGCCAAAAAGAGGGAGAAACCAACCAAGCATACGTCAGGGGATGTTGCTGGACAGTCAAGCAAACTATCAGGGGATGTGACTACTCCTGTTCCTGCTCCACAAACCAAGGACAAAGGCAAGGGTATTCTGATTGAGGATTCAAAGAAGAAATCACACACTCAATCAGGGCCTAAGCTGCTTGGAGACGCCATGAAGACAGCCCACTTTCCACAACCTGTTGAAGCTGTAATCGATGGGAAACTGGAGCTGGTCTATCCCCAGGACAAAAAGCTTGTGGAAGCTGATGCACTCTATGCGCAGCAACTACAAGAAGAGGAAGAGAGGGAAATGGCAAAGGAACAGGAGGAAGCAGAAAAAAAGAAAAAGAGTGTCAGGGCCAGGACCTCCAGGAAACCTCAGCCTAAAAAGAATCAAATCCCTAAAGGTGCATCAGGGGATAAAAAGCAGGACAAACAAGAAGACCCTGATGTCACCAAACCAAAGTCGTCTGCAGCAACAAGTCAAGCACCTTCTCCTATAATCAAAAAATATGGACCACCAACACTAGCTGAATTCCTACGAACAGAAAGGATTAAAAACCTGACATCTATGTTCTCCATAAAAAACATAGATGCCAGGTTCAACAACAGAAAGGATCAGCTCATTACTATTGAAGACAAAAGTGGGAGCCATTTCAATGTTACACCAGATTGGTTTAGGAGAATGGATGCTGAACAGCTAGGGATGTGCCTGAATGTGATTTCTAAATCATCCCGGGCTAACAGAGACTTAAGTGGGTTGATTGATAGGCTGAGGAGAGACATCAATGACGAAAGGAGCCTGCCCACAGCTTTGCCAAGTCCACTGAGATTGTTCTACAAAAACACTGATGGGCAGGAGAAAAGCATCAAGACAAATGACATTGATGGTCTCGACCTGGAGGAAGCGATGAATGTTCTACATCAAATAGCTTATCATTAAAGTGAACATGTCATCCAGTTCAGATTCCTGCTGACTCATAAAGTGCTGAAGGAGATTGAAGAAACCAAGGCTGATGATAGGAACACTGCAGCAAGGCATGTGCCATCAGTGAAAGGGTTCACAGAATATCCAAAAATGATCACAAGCCCCATGGGTGTACAGTTCAAAAATCAAAAGGGGGAGATCATTACCTTCTACTGGTCACAACTTGCTGCAGCCAACATTTTAGAAATAAAAAGTGTCCTTGAAGCCTTGAAATCAAGCAGCAATGTCAACATTGTCAATTTCAGAAGACTTCTACAAAAGGAGCTGGAGCAACTGGAGACTGGCAGGGAAGACACAAGACTAATGATTCCTGAGCAAAATCCTGATCAAAGGAGACAAGGCCTTGGGAGTGACACTCAACCAATTGAGTCTAATCGACCATTGCCCTTTGTCTCAGCAAAAAGGAGCAGGAAATCCTGAAGTCTACACAACATTCTTTTTTTAATAGACATAGGAAAATACTTGTACAGAAATTCTTTTATTAGTTCAATCATTATTCTTTCTTAAATTGTATTTAGTATTGGTTTTGACATCATCATCAGTACATCTAGGGATTTATGATTATCAAATTGATAAACATAAATAGGGGGAGATTGTTAGAGATAAAATAATGATGATGATGATTATGTAATAAATTGTGCAACTCTAAATACTTGAGGTATTTTATAAACCTTAAGATCAGCACAAGTTTTGCATCCACTGATGATAAGTTTATTCATCAGTGGATAGTTAATAAACTTCACAAGACAAGTCAGAAAACAGGAACATTCAATGGACTTGACAAAGTGAAGGAGAATGTCTGATGCTACTTGTAAGCAAACGAAGTATTCCGCACATCAGAAGTTCTAAATCAAAGTTACGTTGATTAAGTATCATCAGGGGAACCCATCAGTGGGAACCCATCAGGGGGAACCTGTCAGGGTATGACGAGGGCAGACCAATCCGTCAGTGAAACACTTTGGGACATATCAGTGTCAGGCAAACCCATCAGGGTAACCTGTTAGGGAGAATGACCAACATGACATCAGTGGATGCCACCAGTGTATGCCGTCAGCTATAACCATCAGGGTCAAGAAGCACTGAGTATAACTCAAGTGAAGGACGAAGCCCTGATCCAGTCAATAACCATGAGGGGATCCAGAAGCACTGATCAAAGTCCGTCAGGGCTAGCAGTTAGTGGATCGTTGTGACAGCATACATCCGTCATCAGTTCTTACACGGAAATCAACGTAACGTGTTACAGAAGCAAGAAATATTAACTGGAAAGATATTTCTTGAAGTTTGTTAATGGTCCAATGAGAACTCTCATGCATTAAATGCACACAGATCAGGGGAAGAAAAGCAGCAACAATGTTTGTAGCAGTCTGACACATAAAGTTTAGATGTGACATACTTGCGGCTAAGTTGAGAAGAGAAGCACGTCACAAGAACGTGATTTCAACCCACTGATTAATATATAAGCAACGGAGCTCTCATTACACAAATAACGATTGATTGAATCCATCCAACAGATCAAACAAGCACTGAAGCACAAAACACTAGAGAGAAGCTTTGCAATAGATCTTGAGAGAGATATTTCAAAGAATATTAGAAGCTAGTGAGTGTGAGAAGCTGTGAACTTTATTCACAGAATTTGTAGCTGTAAATCACATTTGTGATTATATAGATTTCCAGAAAAACCTCGAGTTATAATATAGCTATTTTAACTTGAATCTGTGTGTTCATTCCATATAGTTTTTCTGGTTGTTCGACTGTTTTCAATAAGCCATATAAAGTTTTTAAGTGCGAAAAGTTTCAGGTGTTTGTATTCAACCCCCCCCCCCCCTCTACAAACACTTGTGCTAATATTGCACTAACAACATCCACTCTCCAAGAACCATGATTTCTTCTTTTTGCCCTACACACTGAGAATAACTAGTTAGAATTTTTTTGGGACCCAGATTTTCTTGGGTCCTTTCTCACTAGTTTTAGAATCAAGACTTGACTTAGATGCAGTTGATTGTCTTTTAGAATTTTTAACTTTTATAGGACAATCAGTAGTCTTGCTTCTTGAAGGTGAGAGACTACCAAGTTTAAAATTTCCATAATTGTTGCAAAGATGGTTAGACCTTCTTACATGTGATTTTTGTTTAATTATTTTTGTTGGTTCAGTCTTTATTATAGGAACTCAATTTTTACTCCTACAATGTATAGCAATGTAATTAGGATTACCACATATGTGACATGTTTTTCTAGGAGCATCAGACATTCTAGCATAATTGGTATATTTATTAATGTCTATCGTTCCATTCCTATTCCTTCTTCCATTGCTAGACTCCACTGGCTTTTCATCCTTAGACTTAGTCAAATTTTCCAATTTCTTGTTTAATTGTGTCTTAGTCCTGAAACCTATATTCACTCTTTTGCTTTCCCACTTTTCATCAATATTCATTGATTTTTTATTTTTCCTTATCACAGTTGTGACATTGTGACTTTGAGTGTTGATAAATTTAGGTTCATTGACTGGTGAGAACAAATTAATCCTCTTAATAGGAATTGACTTGTGAATCATGGAGTTAGCAATTTCTTTACTCTCTTCTATCTCCGGTTTCTTTCCTAGGTACTCATCATAAACTAGACCAGATTTTTGACCTACCATTTGACTCTCTACGAAGTCTGACAGCTTTTTAGAGGATTTGTTCCACTCTTTTGTCTTAGCCTGTTCATGTTCAAGTTGTTCGACTAAGTAATATTCCCTCTTTTTCAAAGCATCAATCATGCGATGAGCTTTATCCAACTCTGACTTGATAACATCAAATTGTATTTGTCTCTCTTCAAGAAATTTATTTATATTCAAGAGTTGGTCATGTGATTCTTTAACTTTGGCATGTTCAATGGTCAGTGATCTAAAGCTAACATGCAAATCAGATATATCTTTTTATATGCTTTCTATACTAGATGTATCAATTAGATTAAGCACATTAAAGTTCTGAGTTACATCACATACCTTTGTAGAATAACTTGACTTATCAGTTCGAGCCATCAAAGCAAAGTTGACAATTTCTTCATTAGAATCACTGTAAATCCAATCTTTGCCTTCAGTAATCAAGGCCTTGCTATTTGATTTTTACTTTTGTCAGCAAGATCATTCCTTGATTTCCTGTTCTTTTCATCCTTAGATCTCTCTATAGATTTAGGCTTCTTGCACTCATTGGCAAAGTGCCCTAACCCATCACAGTTGTAGCATCTTATTTTCTTTTTATCAAAGGTCACAGTTTGACCTTCTTCTTTTGGGTTAGGTTTTCTTGATGATCTTCTCCTTTTCCTGCTAGCTCTAAATTTCTTGAACTGCTTCACCATGAAGGCCATTAATTCCTCCATGTCATCATCAGTGTTGGATTCAGTTTCTTCTTCAGCCGAGCTTTCAGTGTACGTTTCATCATCAAGCTCCTCATAAGACATCTTTGTCTCAACTATTAATGCAGCTTCTTTGTCCCTATTATGCATCTTTTGTCTCTACTCTACTTCAAGTTCACAAGTCTTTAAATCTCCATAGAGCCTGTCCAATGTGAGAATATCCAAATCATGAGCTTCCCTTACTGCAGTAGTTTTTGGATCCCAGCTTGGTGGGAGAGCCTTCATGAATTTGGTATTAACATCTTCATTGTCATAAGACTTTCCAAGTATCTTCAGGTCATTTAGCATAACATTGAATCTATTATACACTAATGTTATTGATTCACCAGACTTTGCTTGAAAGAATTCATATTATTATGTTAACAATGACCTTTTATTCTTTTTTACTTGGTCTGTCCCCTCACATAGGACTTTGATGGTGTCACAGATTTGTTTTGATGTTGTGCAATTGATGATGCTTGTGAACATATTCTTATCCAATCCATTGTAGAGTATGTTAATCACTTTAGCATCTTTCAACAATTGTAACTTGTCTTCATTAGTATATCACTCTCAGGAGCAAGTTCAAAGTGTTCAGCAATTATTATTCCTTCCACAGTTTTTGAAGGAACAAATTTCCTTAGTTGATAAGGACCTTTCTCAATCCTATCAATGTAATCAGGATCTGTTGCTTTCAAGTGCATGTATATCTTTTGTTTCCAAATAGGATATTCTTCTCTTTTTAACGCTGGAAGTCTGGTTCCACCATCACGACTTCCTGCATATGCCATCATGCTGGAGCTGCTTCCTTCAACATTGGCCATCTCTGGATCTTGTTAATTGAGTTATCTCAATCAAAAAGGCTTTGATACCACTTGTTGTCTCGGTAAGACAACCTAGAACTTGTGGGGGTGGGGGGGGGGGGGTTGAATACAAGTTCTTGAAATTTTTTTCAAATTCTTGTTCTTCAAGGTAATATAACTTGTGGAAAATAAAGAACAATGAACAAGACAAATTTATAAGCAATTGCTTTTATTGATTAACAATTGATAATTCTAACAATCACAAATTGATTGTCAGCTTCAAATTCTGTACTATATATATAAATCTATGAAAACATACAGATTTTAGTACAACTCTGTAAAATTAATTACAGCTTCCAAATCTGAATCATAATTTAACTTCTAATCCTATTCAATATATGTTTTCTATGTACAATTAGATTAGATTTATTCATCTTTTTCCATGATGAAAAATTATATCTCTAGTTAGTTTCCTAACCAACTTCGTCTTCAACATATCTTCAATGTCCATGTCGAAGTCAAATTTTAATTCAAATAAAACTCTGTAATGCATCAGAGAGTAATCTTCACTTTAGTCTCTGACTACTTCAACTCCAGTCTCTGATCAACTATGTTTAGTCTCCGACAGTTTAAGCTTAGTTTCCGATGACTTAAGCTGTAGTCTCTGATAAGGTTTTGCTTTAGTCTTTGATAGACTAAACATAATCTCTGACTTGATGAAATCTCTAATGCAGATCTGGTAGTCTTTTATAATACAAATTAACTTACTCTCATATAAAAATAAATTACATGAATCAGAGAGTAAACTACCAGATACAAATACAAATGCTATAAACTAGCACTAACTGTACATTTGTATATCTAAGTATTCTAAGTACAATCATCATCAAATGTTATAAAACCTAATAACGTGTCACACCGTTATAATCTATTGTTGCTTCTGTTTCTATTCTTGTTTTCCATGCGTTTCAGGTACAAAAGTTACTATTGGACCACCATATTTTAAGGAATATCTTCCAGTTATACCCCTTGCTTCTTTTCCAAGTATTAGTGAATGTCTTTTAATCCCTGATGAAATGTGGTTTAGGTCTTTACTATCCCCTGATGACAAGCCTTGATGTTAACTTGATCAGTGCTTTTGAATCCTTTGATAACAAGCCTTGACGTAGACTTGTTTGTCCCACAAGATGGTTTGGGGGGGGGGGGGGGGTTTGAATACAAATCACGAAATTCTTTTGAACTTTGTGAGTTTAGTGAATATACTATATTAGAAGTTGCAAAATTGAAAGAATACAATATATCACAAGTGTTTCTGAACTTTTATAAATCAATGAAAGATTACAAAAGCTCACTGGTGTGAATGACTAGCTTCTAACAGCTCTATTGAAAATAATAGTTGCACTCTAGAATATGAATTCTAGCTTCACTCAAGTTATGAAAACTTGCTTCTCTTTCTCTGTATGTTTATTATAGTTGCAATATGATCTGAGATAAGATATATTCTTGTTGTTATTTCGATGTGTTTTTTCTCAGCTACTCCATGTCTCTATTTATAGACATAGCTTCCTTGTTCTCAAAGCTTCTTCAGTGAGTTGCCTCCAAAAATATCTCTAATATTCTTTGGTAATTGCAGCTTTGTCACATAACTTCTTCTTTTTGCATGACCTTCCTTGCACACCGACCTGTTATGTAACATCTCTGGTGTATCAGTACACCAGCTCCCTCTTTTCCTCTTGGAGTTCCCATGATAAGTTATCTCTACAGTGAATAACTTATCTCTATGAGCTTCCTAGTTTTTGATTGGACCAGCTTCCATATTTTCCTTCTTTAAGTTTCTATAAGTTATCTCTACAGTTTTCACTCCAGTAGCTATATACGCATGCTAGTGTATAAGTATGACTTTTCTCCATATTAGTGTTCACACCTGCAGTGTATAACTTATCTCCTTGAAGTTTCTTTGGTAGCCAATCTCTCTTTATTGGACCACCATCTATATTTTAATTCCATCGCCTTTAAACTTGAGTTAGTGAATTTGTGAACTTAGTCATGTGTCATCTCATATGTCATGTTTAGTCTCTGATTATTTTATCCCCTGATAGACAGTCTATTTATTAGTGGATATTTATCCCTTAATGGCAAGAAAACTATCCCCTGATGCTAAGACACTCAACCACTGATGCCGAGAAACTCATCCACTGATGTCGAGAAACTCATCCACTGATGCCGAGAGATTTATCCCTGACACCCGAGCACTTTGGTGCTTCACATTTTATCCACTGATGCCCGAGCACTTTGGTGCTAGTGTAAAATACCCGAAGACTTTGGCGATGAGTAATTTTGTGTTTGGAGATGTTGTTGATTTGCCTGACAACTTTGGCAATAGTCATTTTGAGTTTGGCGACAGTCAAATCTTTTCAAGGCTACTTTAATGCATTGGAGTGTCTTTGCTTTAGTCTCTGGTTGCTTCAACATTAGTCTTTGATGAACAAACACTTAATCTCTGATGACCAAAAACTTAGTCTTCGATGAGCAAAAACCTAGTCTCCAATAAACAAAAACTTAGTCTCCGATGACCAAAAACTTAGTCTCAAATGAACAAAAACTTAGTCTCTGATGACCAAAAATGTTTAGTCTCCGATGAACAAAAACTTAGTCTCCAATGACCAAAAACGTAGTCTCAGATGAACAAAAACTTAGTCTCCGATATACTAAATTTGCTTGATCACTCTTTGACTTTTGTTGAACTCTCCAAATGCAGTCTTTGTAGTCTCTGATGCTTACCTACAGTCTCTGATAGTAGTTTCTCACAGTGCACTACTGCAGGTACATGTACAATTACAAAATCTAACAATTCTAAGTTTAGAAATCATCATCAAATGCTATGATTCCTAAAAATCTCCCTCTATTTATGATTTATCAAAGATAAGCATAAATCAAGGTTTGATGATGATGTCAAAACACCAACCTTATAAATCCATTACTTAGAATTGAATTTAAGCATGTAAAAACATAATTGTACATGAACATAACAATGATGGTTTTGTTGTTTTCAGTTCCTCAATGCCCAACCATCATTTTGTTAGCCTTTTTAAAAATTCTCCCCCTGTCTTTATCAAAATTACTTAGTCTCCCTTGCCTCGATCATTCTCCCCCTTTTTGACATCAGCATCTTAATGTTGGAAGGTAGAAATTACCAGTAGAGGTTGACTAGAAGGAAAAGATGTATGAGCATTGATTATGAAGTGTTGGAGCTTCATGTTGTACTTTCTTTTATCAATGCTTCAAAAACATTTTGTGAGTATAACTGCACTTGACCTATGTGAGATCAAATATTCTGATATGAAGTGTGCTGCATCATCATCCAATAATATTGTGTTGCTTGGATCCAACCAAATAATCACAAGTTCTTCTCTCAGTATCCTCTGATATTTGATCAGAATTGGGGATCAGAGAATAAATGAGTTGCAAAGGTAGTGAGTGAAACAATTTATCTCTATTATTTTCTTCAAGGATCTCATCCTTGTTCACACCCTCTCCTTTTACCTGACTTTTACAAGTTAGCCTTTCACACTTATTTTCCAAAAAAAACATTTTGCTTTTAATTTTTTTTTTCACCTTTTTCCAAACATTAGGTCTGACTCTCATTTTGAATTCTCACTGGCTCATGAAATATAAAATCTTCCTGTTGTGGGTGACCTGGAGTGGTGTAGAAAATATAGGAAGAAAGTGTTTTGCATTAGTGGATGTTTGATAAAGTACTATTGTAGTATCCAATGATGAGTTGAGAGCTGTTCTTTGTGTTTCAGCTTCAAGAATTGGCTTCTTTGATGATTGAACTATCAAAGAATCTGAAACCAATGGAATTAAGAAATTTTCTATTGCTTCTTAAGAAATATCAAAGAGAGAGAAAGAAATTAATAAGGGTAGAAATTGAATATTGGCTGCTCCTCTTGAATAGAGAAAATAAAAGCATCAATGTGAGACCATGTGTGTGAATTAAGTGATAGGTTGATCATTGATCAGAGCCTGTTTCTTCTTCTTCTTCTTCTAAAAGGTATTTATAGATGTGATCATTGTTGACTAAAATACTTGTGTCCTTGGAGTTAGACTATTTTCAATAGATACAACCTTTTGAGAGGTTACACCTAGAGATGTGCTTTTCCTTTTAGAACTTAATATCCTTTTGAGAGAATATTAAACAGTATCCAAGGGTTCTCATTGTTCCTTATTTCTTCCTCATAACTTCCTCTAAATGCTTACCCTCCCCCTGAGTTATTGTTGGTTGTGATTGTTTTCTTTTTACAACCTTTATCTTTTGAGAGATAGAGGAGGTAGCTTTTGATATACACTTGTTTTTAGAGGGTTTTGCTACTTGGGTTGAAGGAGTTGGATCATTACTAACATCCTTCATTGTAGCAGAATTAGAAGAAATAAAGAATAATGTAGTAGAGAGTTAAGACAATACCTGAATTAGCTATGACAAGATCCTTAAATAGATGAAGAATATTAAACATAGGGAATCAAGCATAGTATAAAAGTTTCTCTACTATATATATATATATATATATATATATATATATATATATATATATATATATATATATATA
>CM025784.1:13840445-13880927 GCA_014636745.2 Centella asiatica | reverse complement strand
CCCCCCCCCCCAGCAGTGAAGTATTTTAAAAAGAAGATGGATACTGTAGCTACCCGCGAAACACTCTTTTAAGGGTAGAACAACTCATAACCTCATGAGCTTTACAAAATTAAAAAAATCTTTTGGACATCACATTGCAGATAAATTTTTCATAAAAAATATAATTTCAATATTCACAACTTATAAGAAAATAATTTTCATGAAGAAAATAAGCTAAAATAATTAAATTTCATAACGAAATTTATTTACAAATCTGGGTCTTCACACCTTGCCTATGTTATTAATGTAAATTTCAAAGTATACCAGATGGATGTAAAGAGTGCATTTTTGAATGGGAAAATACAAGAAGAGGTGTATGTCCAGCAACCTCCAGGTTTTGAAAATCAGAAATTTCTCAATCATGTTTACAAGTTAGACAAAGCACTTTATGGACTTAAACAAGCACGAAGAGCATGATATGATACTCTATCTTAGTTTTTAATTGAAAATAAATTCACTAGAGGTATCATAAATAAAACTGTATTTCATAGAAAATATGCTAGTGAGTTAATACGTGTTCAAGTCTATGTTGATGATATTATCTTTGGTTCTAGTAATGAGAGCTTATGCTCTAAGTTTTCTAAGCTTATGCAAAGTAGATATGAGATGAACATGATGAGAGAATTAACTTTCTTTTTAAGTTTTAAGGTTAAACAAATCTCTGATGGAATTTTCATCAGTCAAACAAAATATTTAAAAGACCTTTTAAAGAAATTTAATTTACAAGATATTGCAACTTTTAAAACTCTCATGGCAACAACCACTAAACTTGACAAAGGCTCAATTTGTAAAAAGGTTGATGTTTCAAGTTATAGAGGCATGATAGGCTCTCTTTTATATCTCACTGCAAGTAGACCTGATAGAATATTTTCAAATTGTTTATGTGTTAGATTCCAATCAGATCCTAGAGAATGTCATCTAATTTCAGTTAAAAGAATATTCAGATATCTCAAGGGTGCTCTAAATCTTGGCATTTCGTATCCTAGAGATTCTGGATTCAATCTAATAGGTTATTAAGATGCAGATTATGCAGATTGCAAATTAGACAGGAAAAACACAACAGGAAGCTGTCAATTTCTTGGAAACAAACTAATGTCATGGTTTAGCAAGAAGCAACATTTTGTGTCAACCTCAACAGCTAAAGTAGAATACATTGCTGCTGGGAGTTGCTGTGCTCAAATCTTATGGATAAAAAATCAACTAATGGACTATGGTATGGTGTATAATCAAATTCCTATTTATTGTGACAACACTAATGCCATATCCATTACAAAGAATCCGGTGCAACACTCTAGAAAAAAGCACATAGACATCAGGTACCACTTAATCAGGGAACATGTGATGAATGATACAGTGGAACTTCATTTTGTTCCAACAGAGAAGCAACTTGTAGACATATTCACCAAACCATTGGACGAAGCCACCTTTAACATGTTGGTAAGTGAGCTAGGTATGCTCAACTTTGGTGAATAAGATTCTTTGAAAATTTTGTGCAAGTTTGATATTTGCAGTAGTAGTTAATTATTTTCTGATGACGTAGTTAGCAAAGACCAATTAACAGCTGAATGAAGCAGTCAAAATTATCTTTTGACAAAATTAATTGTTCATAAAGATAATAACACTATGAAACATTAGTCAATAATTGTTCTTATTAAAGGAGAATTATTAACTGATGATAATGTAGCAGTGACTAATTATCCTCCAACAGTTTAACTGTCAGTGGATAATTAACTCATGATTATATATATAGTAGAGAAACTTTTATAATATGCAGGATTCCCTATGTTTTTTATTCATCATCTATTTAAGGATCTTGTCATAGTTGATTCAGGTATTGTCTTGAAACTTCTTTATTCTTTATTTCTTCTAATTGTGCTACAATGAAGGATGTTAGTAATGATCCAACTCCTTCTACCCAAGTAGCAAAACCCTCTAAAAACAAGTCTATATCAGAAGCCACCTCCTCTATCTCTTAAAAGATAAAGGTTGTAAAATGAAAACAACCACAACCAACAATAACTGAGGGGGAGGGGGAGTATTTAGAGGAAGTTATGGGGAAGAAATAAGACACAAAAAGAACCCTTAGAGACTGCTTAATATTCTCTCAATAGAATATTAAGTTCTAAAAGTAAAAAGCACATCTCTAGGTGCAACCTCTCAAAAGGTTGTATCTATTGAAAATAGTTCGCCTCCAAGTACACATGTATTTGATTCTACAATGATCACATCTATAAATACCTTTCAGAGGAAGAAGAAGAAACAGACTCTGATTAATGATCAACCTGTCACTAAATGCACACACAAGGTCTCACATTGATGCTTCGCTTTTCTCTATTCAAGAAAAACAACCAATATTCAAATTCTACCCTTATTCTTTATTCTTCTCTCTTTGATATTTCTTAAAAACCAATACAAAATTTCATAATTCCAATTGTTTTAGATTCTTTGATAGTTCAATCATCAAAAAAGTCAATTCTTGAAGTTGAAACAAATAGTAGCTCTTAACTCATTAGTGGAGTTGAAACAAATAATAGCTCTCAACTCATTAGTGGATAATACAACTATTTGTTTTATCAAACATTCATTGATACCAAACACTTACTTTCTATTTTTTTACAGCACTCCAGGTCTCTTACAATAGGAAGATTTTATATTTAGTGAGCTTGAGAGAATTCAAAATGAGAGTCAGACCTTGTGTCTAGAAAAAGGTGAGGAAAAAGAAATTAAAACAAAAATGGAAAGAAAGTGAGTGTGAGAGGCTGAATTGTAAAAGTCAGGCAAAAGGAGAGGGTGTGAGCAAGGATGAGATCCTTGAGGAAAAGAATAGAGAGAAATTATTTCACACACCACCTTTGCGGTTCATATATTCTCTGATCCCCAATTCTGATCAGATATCTGAGGATATTAAGAGAAGAAATTATGTATGTTTGGTTGGATGCAGGCAACACAAGATTACTGGATAATGCAACAACACACTTCATATCAAAATATTTGATCACACATGGATCATGTGCAACTGAACTCACAGAATGTTTTGGAAGCATTTATCAAAGAAAGGTAAACATGAAGCTCCAACACTTCATAATCAATGATCTTGAAACAAAGCTCAAACAATTTCTTCCTACTAGTCAACCTTTACTGGTGATTTTTACCCTCCAAACATTAAGATGTTGATGTCAAAAAGAGGGAGAATGATCAAGGTAGGGGAAGCAAAGAGAAATTCTAATAAAGACTGGGGGAGAATTGTTAAAAATATTAACAGATTGATGGCTGAGCATTAAGGAACTAAAACAACAAAGTCATCACTATTAAGTTAATGTACAATTATGTTTTTACATGTTTTAATTCAATTCTAAGTAATGGTGTTATAAGGTTGTGTTTTGACATCATCATCAAACCGTGATTTATGCTTATCAATGATAAACATAAATAGGGGGAGATTGTTAAGAATTATAGCATTTTATGATGATGTACAAACTTAGAACTGTAAGATTTATAATTGTACAAGTATCTATAGTAGTGCACTATGAGAAACTACTATCAGAGACTGCAGTTAAGCATCAGAGACTACAAGGACTGCATTTGGAGAGTTTAACAAAAGTCAAAGTTGGTCAAGCAAAATTAGCCTATCGGAAACTAAGTTTTTGTCTATCGGAGACTAAGATTTAGCCTATCGGAGACTAAAATTTAGCCTATCGGAGACAACGAGTCGGAGACTAA
This sequence comes from Centella asiatica, assembly GCA_014636745.2. NCBI lineage: Eukaryota > Viridiplantae > Streptophyta > Magnoliopsida > Apiales > Apiaceae > Centella > Centella asiatica. The sequence continues at coordinate 13,877,168 of CM025784.1, read as the reverse complement.
AATTTAGCCTACCAGAGACTAAGATTTATATTACCGGAGACTATTGTTGAAGCTAACAGAGACTAAAGCAAAGACTCTCTATTGCATTGAAGTAGCCTTGAGAAGATTTGACCGTCGCCAAAGTTGTTTGGCTAACGCCAAACTCAACATTACTTAACGCCAAAGTTATTTTGACTGTGGCCAAAGTCATCGGGCAAATCAACAACATCGCCAAACTCAAATTGACTATCGCCAAAGTCGTCAGGCAAATCAACAGCAGCGCCAAACTAAAAATAACTCATCCCCAAAGTCGTCGGATAATTTTACACTAGCTCCAAAGTCGTCGAGTAATTTACACTAGCGCCAAAGTGCTTGGACATCAGTGGACAAATTGTGAAGCACCAAAGTAATTGTGCATCATGGGATAAATATCCACTGATGAACAAAATAGCCCATTAGGGGATAAAATGATTAGAGACTAAAAATGACATATGGGATGACATATGTCTAAGTTCACAAATCCACTAACTCAAGTCTAAAGGTGATGAAATTAAAATATAGATGGTAGTCCAATAAGGAGAGATTAACTACCAAAAAAGCTTCAAGGATATAAGTTATACACTGCAGTTGTGAACATTGAAAAAGTAAAATATGGAGATAAGTCATAGTTATACATTAGCATGACGTGGAAACTATAGAGATAACTTATAGAAACTTGAAGGAGGAAAATATGGAAGCTAGTCCAATTAAAAACCAGGAAGCTCATAGAGATAACTTATCATAGGAACTCTAAAAGGAAAATAAGGGAGCTGGTGTGTTGATACACCAGAGATGTTACATAACAAGTTGGCGTGCAAGGAAGGTTATGAAAAAAGAAGTTATGTGACAGAGCTACAATTACAAAAGAATATCAGAGATATTTTTAGAGGCAACTCACTGAAGAAGCTTGGAGAACAAGGGAGCTATGTTTATAAATAGAGACATGAAACAACTGAGATAAAATAACACAAATACAACAAGATATCACTGAGATACACAAAAACATTAGTATACATATTATCTCAGATCATATCACAGCTGTAATAAACTTACAAAGAAACAAGCAAGTTTTAATAACTTGAGAGAAGCTAGAAATCATATTCTAGAGTGCAAGTGTTATTTTTAACAGAGTTGTTAGAAGCTGGTCATTCAAACCGGTGAGCTTTTGTAATATGTCATTGATTTATAATGTTCAGAAACACTTGTGATATATTGTATTCTTTCATTTTTGCAACTTTTAATATAGTATATTCACTAAACTCACAAAGTTCGAAATAATTTTGTGGTTTGTATTCAACCCCCCCTTCTACAAACTATCTTGTGGGACAAACAACAGTTGTTATTGGACCACCATATTTCAAGGAATATCTTCCCAATTATACACCTTACTTCTTTTCCAAGTAGTAGTGAATGTCTTTCAATCCCTGATGACATGTGGTTTAGGTCTTTACTATCCCCTAAAGACAAGTCTTGATTAGTGCTTCTGGATCCCCTGATAACAAGCCCTAACATAGACTTAATTAGTGCTTCACGATCCACTGATGACAAGCCCTAATGTAGACTTGATCAGTGTATCTTGATCACTTGATGTAAAGACCCAATTTTGTCCACTGATGTTATCCACTGATGGAGTGTATAGGTTATCTCCTGACGGTTTCCCCTGACAGTCAGACTATTCCCTGATGGAATCCCTTGTCGTTCAAGGTATCCCCTGATGACTTCCCTTGATGGTCAAGCTTTCCCCTAACGTTTTCCATTGACGACTAAGTTATTCTCTGATGAGTTCCTCTGACAGTCAAGCTATCCCCTGATGGGTTCTCATGACGGCTAAGTTGTTCCATAATGCTTTTTTGTACACTAACATTTTTTATAACTGATACTTTGCTGGCTTTTACTGGAATGCCTGATGTGCGGAATACTTGAACGTTAAATACAACAGACATCTCCTAACACTATCAAGTCCTTTTTAGTTATCCACTGATGACTTGTCTAGTGCAGTTAAGATCATCCCTTGACGGACTGTGTTGTCCATCAGTGAATGCTTATTTATTCAAATATACTAAGGTTTATATAGTACCTTGAGTATTTTCAAATGCACAGTTATTAACTAACATCTAGATCATCAACATCACTTATACCTAACAGAATGTATGATGATGCAAAAGTGTTTTCCCAGTGAGATAGGCGAGAACTTGTAGAAGGAGGGGGGGGGGGGTTGAATACAAGTTCTTTGAATTCTTTTCGATTACTTGTTCTTTAAGAAATTAAATAATACTTGTGGAAATAAAGAACAAGAACTCAAATCAATTTATAAACAATTGCTTTTATTGATTTTGACAATTGAATACAAATTGTAACAATCACAACAATGTGATCATCAGCTTCTTTTCTTTTCTATATAGTAAAGATACAAAACTATGAATTCTATACAGCTTTGAATTACAATTTTCTGTAAACCTAATTACAGCTTCTCTAAAAACTGAAAAATTCCAATTAATTCAGTTTTTATTCTAAATCAATAATGATTCAACTTCCTTATTCGAATTAAACACAAGCTTTCTTTTTTGATTAGGAACAGAATTCTGGCTTGTTTCCTTACCAGCTACGTCTTCAATAATATCTTGATTTATGTGGAAGACAATCCTTATTCAATTCAAACTCTGTATCTTATCAGGGAATAAATCATGACTTAGTCCCTGACGCTTCATCTTTAGTCTCTGATGACATCATCACTAGTCTCTGGTCTTTTAGACCCTGATGACGTCAAATTGCATAGTCTCCGATGGAGTTATTCAGTCTCCGATGCTTTTAGGCTTAGTCTCTGATGACGTCAGCTTAGTCTCTGATGCATTAGACTTAGTCTCTGATGCACTAAGCTTAGTCTCAGATGACGTAAGCATTAGTCTCTGACGCTTTAACTTTAATCTCTGATGACGTAAGCTGTAGTCTCCGATAGGCAAAATACTTAGTCTCCGATAAGTATTGCCTTAGTCTCCGATAAGCCTTTTTGTAAACTCTGACGGATCAATTACACATTTTGACTTATTGAAGCTTTGATACAACTTTCCAGCAGTCACTTACAAATAAAAAACGAATCTATCTCTTTACAAAGAATGATTAATTACAATCAAAGAAATAACTACTGGCTACAAAACTTCAGTGTTACTAATTAACACTTTCTATACATTTGTATATCTAAGTAATCTAAAGACAATCATCATCAAATGTTGTAAAACCTAACAAAAAGGAATCCATGACAAACTAAAGTTTGAGAATGAAGATGAGTCAAAAGATGTTAAAATTGGCTTATCAGATGATGAAGCTGATGTGTGCAAATCAATGGAGAATCTAGTAATCCCTGATGACAATTCAAGTCATCTAGAAACCTCTTCAGTGAATAGAGAAAATCTCTTGGACAACAGATCATGGAATGCTCTATTAGGGGATAATCCATCAAGGAATGCACCATCAACGAAAAACTTAAGCCTTGACTTGAGCACTAATCAGGGGGAGTTTTCTCTAAAGCTAAAAGCACTGAACACCAAGGAAAAAATTACAATGATGAAGCTTCTTCTTCAAGAACATTACCTCCATAAATAAAATGGACAAAAGATCATCATATAAAGCAGACTATAGGAGATTCAACTAAAGGTGTGACAACAAGAAGTGTTACTTAGAATAAATGCTTATACCTCAACTTTCTATCCAAGATTGAACCTAAAAAAGTTGAGGAGGCATTACTGGATGCTAATTGGGTAATTTCTATGCATGAGGAGCTCAATCAGTTTATGAAAAACAAAGTCTGGAGACTTACCGAAATTAAAGGATAAACCTATCATTGGTACTAAATGGATCTTCAGAAACAAGCTAGATGAAGCTGATACAGTGACAAGGAATAAGGCTAGACTGGTTGCACAAGGTTATTCACAAGAAGAAGGGATTGACTATGATTAAACCTTTGTACGAGTAGGTAGATTGGATGTTTGTCTCACAAGATGGTTTGTGTGTGTGTGTGGGGGGTGGGGGGTGGGGGGGGGGGTTTGAATACAAACAACAAAATTCTTTCGAACTTTGTGAGTTTAATGAATATACTCTATTAAAAGTTACGGAATTGAAAGAATACAATATATCACAAGTGTTTCTGAACTTTTATAAATCAATGAAATATTACAAAAACTCACTGGTGTGAATGACCAGCTTCTAACAACTCTGTTGAAAATAATAATTGCACTCTAGAATATGATTTCTAGCTTCTCTCAAGTTATGAAAACTTGTTTGTTTCTCTATAAGTTTATTACAACTGCGATATGATCTGAGATAATATGTATTCTAGTTTTTTTGTGTATCTCAGTGATATCTTGTTGTATCTGTGTTATTTTATCTTAGCTGCTTCATGTCTCTATTTATAGACATAGCTCCTTTGTTCTCCAAGCTTCTTTAGTGAGTTGTCTCCAAAAATATCTCTGATATTCTTTGGTAATTGCAACTCTATCACTGTGACGACCCCAAAATCCCTTACAGGACCAGGGTTTCGCCAAAAGAAGGAAAGCTAATTTCACATCCATTCATCACATAAATACTAATAAAAGTAACTAGTAAAGAGTTATTACAACCAAAAATATTACATTCTCAGCGGAAGCTATTATATCTTTATATTATAATACAAAACATCACTTTTCAAAACATCTTCCTTTCTTCCTTCCTTATCGGCACTAAAAAGGGTTAGCTAAACTCAGTAGACGATCATCTTTGCCTTCCCTTTGTCAGAGGGTTCAGCCTTTATACCTTGCCCTGCAAAACATTAAAATCCAACAAGAATGAGCGATTTACACCCAACAAGTATATAAACAATTTGGGAAAACAAAATTGGAATGTTTTAAGTTATTCAATTCTGTTGGGAGGCTCAATGGAACAATACTAATGCCTCAGAAATCTTTAAATAATCTTCAGGATTACTAATAATAAACAATGTATAATCCTCCTTGAAGAAAGGCAGGTATTCTCTTGTGTATAACTTTCTCAAAATATCCATCGGGGGTAAACCCGTTGGATCTGCTAACCATGCGGTATACAACTGGCCTAACTGTGACCGCATGATCCCTTCTTGTGTGAACGTATGTAGTCACTTAAAATTTCCTCTAGGTCAGGTGAAGAACAAATCAACACCTTTCCCTTCCTCTTGCCAACCATGTGGCATAACCTATTTAAGGGATATATCATTCTCATTTGTTAGCACAGATATAAGATTGAAAAGTAACTAAAAATCAAAGCTCAGTTATATCTATGCATTTTTATTCATATCATGCTAGCGGAAATCAAAGCATAGCATTTTGATTCACAAGGAAATTTAAACATAAAAGTCATAATCTTGTACAAATGTCGAATCAATTGATCATGGCTTAACTGAAATAAGCATAAGAGTGAGAATATACTTGCCTCGGTCCTTTGCACACAATCAAATTCAATTTACTTGTGAGTATAAGATTTTGTAAATCATGCATATAGTATTTTAATACCTTAATAAGAATTATGAAAGAAAATGCATATGAGATGTCCTTAAACTTTTAAAGTTTCAAATCTAACATACAAACCGTTGAGGTTAAAAGAAAAATATCATCAAATAATTTAAGAAAATAATGTTTTATAGCTTTGAAGACAGACTGCGCATCAGGGGATAAACGTTGAAGCATAGCAGTGGTTGTCAGGGTTTAAGAATGACCATTGGAAGATAATCTAACCGTCAGTGGATACTTAGTCATCAGGGGATAATCAATCATCAGGGGATAATTATCCGTTAGGGAATGACTGGTCATTGATGGGTAGATTACCCGTCAGGGGATAATTTGCTCACCGCCAAACTCGTCGGGTGGTAACTTTGACTATCACTGAACTCTCTTGGCTATCATGGGATGATTTGTTCATCGCCAAACTCCTCGGGGACTAATATCTTTAGCCATCAGAGACTAACATATTTTTCCCATCAAAGACTGTGGATGACGTCATCAGGGACTAAACTTAGTCTGTCGGAGACTAAGGATTATGTCATCAGGGACTAATATTATCTCGTCAGAGATTAACTTTATCTCATCAGAGACTAATATTAGAGCTTGTTTTTGCTATAATGGAAGGCCTAACATGAACAAACTCAGCCTAAGATGCCTCATGAAAATGCAAAAGAATATAATCCTTTAAAGTTTTATTCCTTCTTGAAAACTTAGCATGCATGGTTAATAAATCTTTGATGCTATGCACGAAAGAAACTGAGTAGAGTACCAGGTTCTTACCTCTTCATCTTTAAGAGTGAAATTAAAGCTTGTCTGAGAATAATTTTTTGAAAGAAGAACTTGGAAATTTATGAAGATGATAAATTTAGAGAAGAACTTTAGAAGAGAAGTTTTTATAAAAGAGATTAAAATTTTACCTCCGAATGAGGTATTTATAGCAGACTAAGATTAAGCCTTAAAATAAAATGATTGGTTAATCTGAACGGTAAAACGGCTGCTCATCATAATTCTTTAATAGCTAATCAACATAATAAGCAGCTGCTGCCACACATGCAGCTTGTCTTTAATCAATTGTTGCCACACAACCTGCCTACTAATCAAGTTACTTCACACGTAACTCCTTTAATTTACGTACTTATGAGATTATTTCCCTCACGTAAGCAATTCAAGTTATTTGAATGAGAATTTCTAATCTTCACACTTGTATTCCTTGAAGGAATTTACGAACATCATTAAGACATAAATTACTTGCCCCCCCATTTCAACATTCAAAATCATAATATTAACTATACACATAATTAAGAAATTAACTTTAGCATACATTAATTCATGTAATAAACTCATATAAAATTTTTGGGTTCTCACAATCACATAACTTCTTTTTGCATGCTAACCTGTTATGTAACATCTCTGGTGTATCAGCACACCAGCTCCCTTATTTTCCTCTTGGAGTTCCCATGATAAGTTATCTCTGTAGTGAATAACTTATCTATATGAGCTTCCTGGTTTTTGATTGGACTAGCTTCCATATTTTCCTCCTTTAAGTTTCTATAAGTTATCTTTGTAGTTTTCACATCAGCAACTATATATGCATGCTAATGTATAATTATTACTTATCTCAATATTTTACTTTATCAGTGTTCACACCTGCAGTGTATAACTTATATCCTTAAACCTTCTTTGTTCATCAATGAATATTTGTCCCTGACGGAGTATTTTGTTCATTAGTGGATATTTATCCCCTGACACACAATTACTTTGGTGCTTCACAATTTGTCCACTGATCACTTTGACATTAGTGTAAAATTACCCGATGACTTTGGCGATGAGTTATTTTGAGTTTGGTGCTGTTGTTGATTTGCCTGACGACTTTGGCGATAGCCATTTTGACTTTGGCGCTGTTGTTGATTTGCTCGATGACTTTGGCGATAGGCAAATGACTTTGGCAACAGACAAAATGACTTTAACGTTGAGTAATGTTGAGTTTGGTGTTAGACAAATAACTTTGGCGATGGTCAAATCTTCTCAAGGCTACTTTCATGAAATAGAGAGTCTTTGCCTTAGTATCTGATAGCTTCAACAATAGTCTCTAGTAGTACAAACCTTAGTCTCCGATAGGCTAAATTTTAGTTTTCAACTCTTAGTCTCTGACTCATAGTCTCTGATAGGCTAAATTTTAGTCTCCGATAGCCAAAACTTAGTTTCCGAGAGTCTAATTCCTTAATCTCTGAGAGGCTAAATCTTTATCTCTGATAGGCAAAACCTTAGTGTTCGATAGGCTAATTTTGCTTGACTAACTTTGACTTATGTTGAACTCTCCAAATGAAGTCCTTGTAGTCTCTGATAATAGTTTCTCATAGTGCACTACTACAGATACTTGTACAATTACAAATCTAACAAGTCTAAGTTTGTACATCATCATCAAATGCTATAATTCCTAACATTGGAAGCAATCAAGATTTTCATTGCCTATGTTGTTCATGCAAATTTCAATGTGTACCAGATAGATGTAAAAAGTGCCTTTCCGAATGGGAAAATACAAGAAGAGGTGTATGTCCAGCAACATCCTAGCTTCGAAGATCAAAAATTTTTCAATCATGTCTACAGGTTAGAGAAAGCACTCTATGGACTTAAACAAGCACCAAGATCATGGTATGATACTCTATCTCAATTTTTAATTAAAAATAAATTCACTAGAGGTATCATAGATAAAACTTTATCTTATAGAAAACATATTGGCCATATTGTACTTGTTCAAGTCTATGTTGATGATATTGTATTTGGTTCTACTAATGAGAGCTTATGCTCTAAGCTTTCTAAGCTTATGCAAAGTAGATATGAGATGAGCATGATGGGAGAATTAACTTTTCTTTTAGGTTTATAGGTTAAACAAACCACTAATGGAATTTTCATTAGTCAAATAAAATATGTAAAAGGCCTTTTAAAGAAATTTAATTTACAAGATGTTGCAACTTCTAAAATTATCATGGCAACAACCACTAAATTTGACAAATACTTAACTGACAAAAAGGTTGATGTTTCAAGTTATAGAGGCATGATACACTCTCTCTTATATCTCACTGCTAGTAGACCAGATATAATGTTTTCAACTTGTTTATGTTCTAGATTCCAATTAGATCTTAGAGAATCTCATCTAATTGAAGTTAAAAGAATATTCAGATCTCTCAAGGGTACTCTAAATCTTGGCATTTGGTATCCTAGAGTTTCTGGATTCAATCTAATAGGTTATTAAGATGCAGATTATGCAGGTTGCAAATTAGACAGGAAAAACACAACAGGAAGCTGTCAATTTCTTGGAAGCAAACTAGTGTCATGGTTTAGCAAGAAACAACATTTTGTGTCAACCTCAACAACTGAAGCTGAATACATTACTGCTGGAAGTTGAGGTGCTCAGATCTTATGGATAAAAAATCAACTAATGGACTATGGTATGGTGTATAATCAAATTCTTATTTATTGTGACAACACCAGTACCATATCCATTATAGAGAATCTAGTGCAACACTCTAGAACAAAGCACATAGACATCAGGTACCACTTTATCAGGGAACATGTGATGAATGGTACAGTGGAAATTCATTTTGTTCCAACAGAGAAGCAGCTTGCAGACATTTTCCCCAAACCTTTGGAAGAAGCCACCTTCAACAGGTTGGTAAGTGAGCCAGGAATGCTCAACTTTGGTGAATAAATTCTTTGAAAATTTTGTGCAAGGCTAATGAATGATAGCAGTAGTTAACTATTTTCTCAGGACTTAGTTACTAGAGACTAATTAACAATTGATTGAAGAAGTAGAAGTTATCCTTTGACAAAATTAATTGATCAATAGATAATCATACTGAGAATCATTAGTCAATAATTGTTTTTTATTAAAAGATAATTATTAACTGATGATAATGCAGTAGTGGGTAATTATCCTCCAACAGTTTAACTAATAATGGATAAATAACCCCTAATTATATATATATATATATATATATATATATATATATATATATAGTCGAGAAACTCTTATACTATGCAGGATTCCTTATGTTTATTGTTCATCATCTATTTGAGGATCTTGTCATAGCTAATTCAGGTATTTTCTTAACTCTCTACTATATTTTTTATTTCTTCTATTTTTGCTATAATAAAGTATGTTAGTAATGATCCAACTCCTTCTACCAAAGTAGCAAGACCCTCTAAACACAAGTATATATCAAAAGCCACCTCTTTTATCTCTCAAAAGATAAAGGTTGTAAAAAGAAAACAACCACAACCAACACTAGCTGAGGGGGAGTGTTGTCACTGTGAAATAGCCTAGAACTTGTAGAAGGGGGGTTGAATACAAGTTCTTGAAAACTCTTCAAATTCCTGTTCTTCAAAGTATTATTACTTGCGAAAATTAAAGAACAAGAACAAGAATAAATTTATAAACAATTGCTTTTATTGATGAACAATTGATTACAAATTCTAACAATCACAAATTGATTGTCAGCTTCAATTCCTGTACTGTATATATACAAATCTATATAATCATACAGCTTCTAATACAACTCTGTAAAATTAAGTACAGCTTCCAAATCTGAATTATGAATTCAACTTCTAATCCTATTCAACATATGTTTTCTATGTACAATTCGAATAGATTCTCTCTCTCTAGTTAGTTTTCTAACTAGCTTCGTCTTCAATATATCTTGAATGTCTTCATCAAAGATGACTTCTAATCCAATTAGAAGTTTGTACTGCATCAGAGAGTAATTATTACCTTAGTCTCTAACTGCTCCAGTTTAGTCTCTGATCAACTATATTTAGTCTCTGATAGCTTAAGCTTAGTCTCCGATGCCTTAATCTTAGTCTCTGATGACTTAAGATTAGTCTCCGATGCTTTAATCTTAGTCTTTGATGACTTAAGATTAGTCTCCGATGCTTTAAGATGTAGTCTCTGATGAACATTTTCTTTAGTCTCCGATAATCTAAACATAGTCTTTGACTTGTTTAAATCTCTGATGCAATTCTGATAGTCTCTTACAATACAAATTAACTTACTCTCTCATAACACAAATTACATGAATCAGAAAGTAAACTATCAGCTACAAAACTTTAAATGCTATAGATTAGCACTAACTATACATTTGTATGTCTAAGTATTCTAAGTACAATCATTATCAAATATTATAAAACCTAACAATCTCCCCCTATTTATGATTATCAAAATGATAAACATAAATCAAGGTTGATCATGATGTCAAAACTCAAAAATTACAAGAATAACTTAGACTCAAAAGTTTAAAGAATATGCTAACTACAAATGTACCTGAATTAAGATCTTTGATCCTAAACTCAGCTTTACCAAGACTCAGGTTTAAATCCTATAAGCCTGGCTTCAAAAAAAATATATATATATCAACATCTACAACTTCACCCTTTATTTCTTCTGATTTCTTTGGCTTTATCATCCAACAACTTTCTGAACTTGACCTCATTTTCATCAGCCGACTATTTGAGTAAAGCAATGAATCCTTCAAGTTCTCCTTGGCTTATCGTGTTCATCTATTTTTCATAATCAAAGAAAATTACATCTCCATGAAAATTCTCATACCATAATCCATATGCACGTGGAGGAACATCTAGCCGAGGTAATGTAACTAATCTCTTCATTTCTTCAAGTTCCTTCTGAATTTGGCTTCTAAATTTCAAATTTAGCACAAAATTCTCAGGAACAACAAACAACCGCCATTCCATGTCTTTAAATGATCTCATCTCCAGGCTTGGCTTTTGTAAACGCAGAGTCTCTCCATCTTTTTGAATGACTTTGAGATACTCCTTCTTATTTTCATCCTTTTCCAGATTAATGGACTCAACACTTTTCTTGAATGCTTCCTTTAATTCAGAAGTGTTAGCCATTCTAATCCTGGAAATTTTACTACTTGGTATTGATGTAGATTGTCGAGGTTTAAACAAGGTCACCAGAGTAGTTTCAGATCTCTCTTGAGATTCATTCATCAACGGCTTCCTCCTGGCCCTTTTCTCAGCCTGCTCAATCTCCTTATTTCTCCTTCTAGTCTTTGTAGACTTTTGAGCTTTTGTCCTCTTTATTGTCAAGGCCTTTTTCTTAGCTTCCTCCTCCTCTCTTGTTGCAGCCATTTCCTCTTCCTCTTACAATTTCTGAGCAAGCAATGCATCAGCTTCAATTAATTTCTGCTCCTGAGGATAAACTAACTCTACTTTCCCATCCACTATTAACTCAACTAGAGTGGGAAAGTGAGTAGTCTTCATGGCATCCCCTAATAGCTTAGGCTGTCCTAGTTGAGTAGTTTTTGGCTTCTTTGAATCCTCAACCAGAATGCCCTTGACTTTGTTTTGTTTGGTGCTTGGGGCTATTGCAGTAGAAGGAGGAACTGTTGCTATTGTTGTTATTGTTGTTGATGTTGTTGTTGTTGTTGTTGGTGGTGGTGGTGGTGGTGTTGTTGATGTTGTTGTTGGTGGTGGTGGTGTTGTTGTTATTGATGTTGTTGTTGTAATGCTTGACTTGATAGTTGTATCAAGGTCTCTCTTGGCATCTTGAAGTCTTGTTAATTCAGCCATCAAGCCAGCATAGCTTGTTTTCTCAAACACCACTTCTTTTGATTTTGACTGACTACTCTCCCCCTTTTTGACATCAGAATCTAAAGGTTTTGAGGATGCAGTAGCCAGTGTTGGGATTGTCATTTCAAGAAGTTGTGTGAGATGTTGAAGAGCAAGATCAAACTTGTCTTGTTTCTGCATGATGGACTAGACATTGGATTCCAATACTTGAAGTCACCTTTCGGTGGAGGATTACGCCTTTAAACATGAATTAATTGAAGTAAGTATTCTCCGGGGAAGGTGTCCTTCATAGCATCGTCTGATTTTTTCAGTTTCCAGCTCCATCTTTTCTTCAACATGTAGTACAGCCTTGAGACCCGTGATCATAAAGTGTTTGAGCTTGAGATTTTTTTATCAAGCTTGATCAATTCGTTATTTGCACCAGACCCTATGTTGGTCAAATAATCTTGCCATAATTGGGCAGTTGCTTCATCCAAAGAATTGGTGTAGGTTGCACCCATCCAAGCATCCATCCAAGCATCCATCCAAGATGCTTGGTGTAGGTTGCACCCATCCAAGCATCCACGTTCTCTTCTTCAATCTCAACAGAATCAGGTTCATTTGTAATGCTTGTCTTCAAGGCTAAAATATGATCTTGTCGTTGTTGAAGTCCATATAACATCTCAAAATCATCATTGGACATGTCAGCAAGTAATTGTAAAGCTGCATCCCTTGTCTGTGAGCTTCCTGCAGTTTCCTCTGTTTGAGCTGCAATGTTGGTGGAGGGTTCAACAGGCTTTAAAAAGTCACATGCTGAGAATGTATTTGTCTCTATGTTATTTTGTTCAAGGATCTCATCCTTGCTCTCTCCCTCACCTTTTTCCTAGAGTTGGACATCCAATTGCTCCACCTCTCCTTTTTCCAAGCTGTCTAAAGCTTGACTCTCTTTTGTTTGTGTGATCTCTCCTTTTTCCAGGTCTTGAGCCTGACTCTCACTAATTATTCTCTCAGTCTCACTCATATGGATATGTACACTCTGTCCTACAGAAGAGGGGGTTAAAGAAGAATTAGTTGTGACTCCAAGGAGAGGGGCTTCCCTTTGTATTTCTATGGATAGGGATCTCTCCAAGGAATGTATTGGAGAACTGAATGCACTTGTACTTTGAACAAGTGGTTCTTGTGTGTCAGTCTCTTGGAGTGTTGGTTCTTCTTGGAAAAAATCAAGAAGATTTGAACTATCAAGTTCTAAAGAATCAAGAATAGGAGGAGAGATAGGAGAACATATAGATTGGAGTGTTGGTTGCTCCTTAAGAACAAAAATTTGAGGAGCATCAAGTGAACGAGACTCTGTGTGTGCACTCCTTGTGTCACTCTTTCTTTTTGATCTTGTCTCCCTCTGGGCTTGCCCCGTTGTATGTACAGGGGATTATGCAGACTCTGTACTTGGTGTTCCTGGTTGGGAACTTTCTTCAATGTTAGCATCCTTTTGGGAGGATGATAACAGAGTACTGCTTTTCCTTTTAACCTCCAATGCTTATTTAGAGGTAATGGATTGTTTTTGGCTTAAGGTTATCAATCTCTTCTTTTTCTGAGTAGCCAACTCAATCGCCTTGTCTCCCTCAGCCTCACTGTCACCCTTTGTTGATTTTCTTTTAATGGATAACTTGGTGGCTTTCTTTGTTTTTACAACCACAGTCTTTTGAGAAACTGTGGAGGGGGCTACATATTGTTGTTGTGAAGAAGGTGTTGGAGGATCAACAGGGTTTCGGGTTTGTTGCTCAAGATCCTCAAAATAAGATGAAGTGTAAAGGTTTGGAAAACTATCTATGAGAGTTATTCTCATGGTAGGAGGAAAGGAAAGAGGAACCTTTACCTTTGCAGCTTTCTTCTTCACATCAGTGAATATGCGTCTACTCTGCATAACTGTTGGCACGATTTGCATACTAGTAATATCTAGGTTAGGACTCAGATAATTTGCAATCATCAACAAAAACCTAGCATAATATATTTTATTTTTATCACTAGTTTTAAGTTTAGCTATCAAGTTATGCAAAATCAACAGCCCTAGATTTATGTGCCTATCATACAAAACACTATATGCAATCTGTTGAGTAAGTGTAGTGATGACATCATAACCAGTGCATTTCGAAGTGAATGCTTTAGTGATAATATCGAAAAATAAAGACCACTCCTGCCTAAGGTGAGGTTTAGATATGGATCCTACTGATGCAATTTCTGTATCATAATGTAGGTCATGAAACATATCTAGGATTTCCTCATTAGAGGCAGTTTGGTCATATGCATCATGAACGGGTAAATGCAAATCATTATTTACTATAGCATGATAAATAGTATAAACAATATTATCATGGGTAAAGTTTACCATAGGAGAGTCATCACTCTCATCCTGAATTTCAGCAGTGGACCACATGGTCGTGATGATTTCAGCAGCCTGTTTGGGAGCTTCATAAATGACATACGACAATGTAGACGTTTGTAGAAAATCTACAAATGGATGGTACTGTGCTTCGAACTCATTCTTGTCGGAGACTCCAACATGGTTGGTTTTAATGAAGTCGAAGTCGCCGAACTTGAAGCACACTGTCTTGGATGCCATTGTTGTTATCTGTAAAAAGCTTGAAGAAATTCTTTGCAAAGAGGTTAAATCGCACAGATACGAGAGAGAAAGTTCTTTGAGTGAATGAAATTGCAGTTGTGTTTGATTTGTGTTTGAATAAAGTATTAGAAACATTTGTAATTCCAAAGATAGTGAACGGTTTTCGATCGTGGGTGTATGAGTAACTACCAATTTACCCCTTATGAGAAATTGTCGTAGTCTCTGTCGTGTTCACTCATTAGATACTAATATTAGCTAGTCTCTGATATGTTATTTTTAACTAGTTAGAGACTAATTAAAAACAACTATCAGGGACTAATTTTAACTAGTCTCTAATAGGTTATTTTTAACTAAGTCAGAGACTAATTAAAACCAACTATCAGGGACTAATATTAGCTAGTCTCTGATAGGTTATATTTAACTAGTCAGAGACTAATTAAAAACAACTATCAGGGACTAATTTTAACTAGTCTCCGATAGGTTATTTTTAACTAGTCAGAGACTAATTAAAAACAACTATCAGGGACTAATTTTAACTAGTCTCTGATAAGTTATTTTTAACTAGTAAGAGACTAATTAAAAACAACTATCAGGGACTAATTTGAACTAGTCTCCGATAAGTTATTTTTAACTAGTCAGAGACTAATTAAAAACAACTATCAGGAACTAATTTTAACTAGTCTCTCACTCAAATTTCTTCAGAGACTAAATTGAACCAGTCTCTGCTTCAATTTTATTTCCTTAGTTATCTAACAATCAATACAATGATTATTAGCTACAATGATTCTATTTGTTCATAATAGCTACATCCAGAAATTAAATTCTAGCTTCTAAAATTTTGTCCATCAAGAAAACCTTTAATCTAGAAATTAAATTCTAGCTTCTTACTGCTTAAAAAAAAAAAACTTGCTTTCTAAGGTTTTACTCAATTTTTAGATGCATAATTCAACATACCTAATTCATAGACTAACCTAGTGAATGTAGGTTCATTTAAAGGCTTTGTGAATATGTTAGCAAGTTGCTTATCTGTTGTAACCCAGTGCAATTCAATGGTTCCTTCACTAACATGTTCTCTAATGAAGTGATACCTTATATCTATATGTTTTGTTCTTGAATGTTGTACTGGATTTTCAGTTATTACTATGACACTTGTATTATCACAATAAATAGGAATTTTGGATAATGAAATACCATAGTCTACTAGTTGATTTTTGATCCACAGGATCTGAGCACAACAACTCCCAGCTGCAATGTATTCAGCTTCAGCCGATGAGGTTGACACTGAATTTTGTTTCTTGCTAAACCAAGAAACAAGTCTGCCTCGAAGAAATTGGCAGCTTCCACTTATGCTTTTTCTATCAAGCTTACATCCTGCATAGTCAGCATCTGAATAGCCAATTAGTGTAAAATCAGATTCTTTAGGATACCATAACCCAAGGTTTGGGGTACCCTTTAGATATCTGAGTATTCTTTTAACAGCAATTAAATGTGACTCTTTTGGATCAGCTTGAAATCTTGCACATAGACATGTGGCAAACATTATATTAGGTCTACTTGCAGTTAGATATAAAAGTGAGCCTATAATACCTCTATAGCTAGTTATATCAACTTTCTTTCCCTTAGTATCCTTATCTAGCTTAGTGGTTGTAGCCATGGGTGTTTTTGCAGATGCACAGTCACCCAGATCATATTTTCTTACTAAGTCCTTAATCTACTTGGACTGACTAATAAAGATTCCATCAGTTGATTGTTTTATCTGTAGTCCTAAGAAAAATGTTAACTCACCCATCATACTCATTTCATATCTAGACTGCATTAATATATCATCCACATATATTTACACAAGTATTAAATCAGAACCTTGTTTTCTATAAAAAAGTGTTTTATCTATGATACCTCTAACAAATTTATTTTCAATTAAAAACTGAGAGAAAGTATCATACCAGGCCCTGGGTGCTTGTTTTAAGCCATAAAGTGCTTTATCTAACCTGTAGACATGATTTGGAAACTTGGGATCTACAAAACCTGGTGGTTGTTCAACATAGACCTCTTCTTCCAACTTTCCATTCAAGAAAGCACTCTTGACATCCATCTGGTACACCTTGAAGTTTTTATAGGTTGCATATGCCGAGAAAATCCTTATTGCTTCAAGTCTTGCAACTGGTGCAAAGGTTTCTTCATAGTCAATTCCTTCTTCTTGAGAATAACGCTTTGCTACCAATCTTGCTTTATTCCTTGTGATTGTACCAGCTTCATCTAATTTTTTTCTGAAGACCCACTTGGCACCAACTAATGATCTATTCCTTGGTTTGGGCACCAATCTCCAAACTTTATTTCTTGTGAATTGGTTTAATTCTTCCTGCATGGCTATTACCCAGTCAGGATCTTGAAGTGCTTCTTCAATTTTCTTTGGCTCAATTTTTGACAGAAAACTGAGATAAAGACACTCATTTTGTGTTGCACTTCTTGTCTTGACTTCTTCCTCCAAATCTCCAATAATTAAACTGGTGTATGATCTCTCAACGAAGGTCTTGCAGGTGGTAGATTTAATCTTGAGGATGAGGCTTCATTTTCTAGATTGACATTGTCCAATCTAGTTGTTGGATCAGAGACTGCTCCCCCTAAACCAGTGGCTTCTTCATTATTAGCTCCCCCTGAGCTATTTGTCTCATCTTGACTGTTGATTTTAATAGTCTCTGGTGTCTCAGTTGTCTCTGATTGTGCATTTGTGTTACCAGTCCCTTGTGATTCATCAGATGCTAATACTTTAGTCTCTGATATAGTATTAGTCCTTGGTACTTCATGCATAACCGTTAACTCCCCCTCACTAATTGAAGGAAAATTGTCATCTAGGAGTAATTCTTTAGTCTCTGATGGATCCATCCATACATCCAATTCATTTTCAAATCTGAGATTTTCATGCAATCCTTGACCAATCATTCCTAGAATCTTGTTATCATCAAAAACAACTTGAATAGATTCCACAATGACCTTTGTTCTTAGATTATACACTCTATATGCCTTGCTTGATAGAGAGTACCCTAAGAAAATTGTCTCATCAGATTTGCTATCAAATTTTCCTCTTGTATCTGATGAATCTCTTAGAACAAAACACTTACAACCAAACACATGCAGAAACTTGAGAGTTAGTTTTCTCCCAATCATTAACTCATAGGGTGTTTTGTTGTAAGTCTTGTTGATCAAGGACATTTTCTGTGTGAAGCAAGCAGTACTAATTGCTTCCCCCCAAAAATAGGTTGGAAGTTTTGACTCTTCTAGCATTGTCCTTGCTGCTTCAATAAGGGTTCTATTTTTCCTCTCAACAACTCCATTTTGTTGAGGAGTTCGTGGAGCTGAGAATTGATGAGATATCCCTTTTTCAGTGCAGAATTTATTTACTTGGGTATTTTTGAATTCTGTTCCTATATCACTTCTTATAACCCTTACTGTTTTTCTTGACTTAGTTTCTACTTTCTTGATATGATCAATAATCAACTGAGCAGCTTCATCTTTTGAGTGAAGGTATTTTACCCAAGTATACGTTGTGTGATCATCCACTATAACCAAAGCATATATGTTTCTTAATATTGACATCACATTCACTTGACCAAATAAGTCTATATGTAATAACTGTAAAGGGTCAGTGATTGATGTTGCTGGTTTGCTCTTGAATGACACACTTCTTTGTTTTCCTTTCTGGCATGAATCACACAACCCTTCTTGTGTAAATTCCAATTGAGGAATGCCATCTACCAAGCCTTTTCTCACCAAATTGTTGATGTTTTTGAAGTTTAAGTGGGAGAGCTTCTTATGCCAAAGCCAACTTTCATCAGCTGAGGCTTTGCTATAAAGGCATGTGACTTGATTAGTGGAAGAGATTAGGTTTGCAGTGTGCAAATTTCCTTTTCTTTTCCCTGTCAATATCACATTTCCAGATTCCTTGTTACACACGTGGCACTGATCTTCTTTGAAGGTGACATAGAATCCTCTATCGCATAATTGACTCACACTTAACAGATTGTGCTTTAAGCCATCAACTAGTGATATCTCAGTGAAGATGACATCTCCATGCTCAACATTGCCATAGCCCTTTGTATGACCTTTGCTGTCACCTCCAAAAGTTACCTTAGGGCCACTATTTTCTTCATATTATTTAAGTAGGGACTTGTCTCCTGTCATATGTCTTGAACATCCACTGTCCAAGAACCATGATTTTTTCTTTTTGCCCTTTGTAGAATCACTTGGCTCATCAGTTTGAACCACAAGGCAAAGTTGACAATTTCTTCCTTAAAGTCACTATCAATCCAATCTTTGCCTTCAGTAATCAAGGCCTTGCTCTTTGATTTGTACTTTTTATCAGCAAGGTCATTCCCTGATTTTCTATTCTTTTCATCCTTAGATCTTTCTGTAGATCTAGGCTTCTTGCACTCATTGGCAAAGTGCCATAACCCATCACAGTTGTAACATCTAATCTTCTTTTTGTCAAAGGTCACAGTTTGACCTTCTCGTTTTGGGTTAGGCTTCCTTGATGATCGTCTCCGTTTCCTGCTAGGCCTAAATTTTTTGAATTGCTTCACCATGAAAGCCATGAATTCCTTTATGTCATCATCAGTGTTGGATTCAGTTTCTTCATCAGTCGAGCTTGCAGTGTAGGTTTCATCATCAAGCTCCTCATGAGACTTCTTTGTCTCAACCATTAGTGCAGCTCCTTTGTCCCTGCCATGCATCTTTTGTCTTTGCTCTACTTCTAGTTCATAAGTCTTTAGATTTCCATAGAGCCTGTCTAGTGTGAGAATGTCCAAATCATGAGCTTTTCTTACTGCAGTTGTTTTTGGATCCCAGCTTGGTGGGAGTGCCCTCATGAATTTGGTATTAACATCTTCATTATCGTAGGACTTTCCAAGTATTTTCAGGTCATTGAGCAAAAAATTGAATCTATCATAAACTGATGTTATTGATTCACTAGGCTTTGCTTGAAAGAATTCATATTGTTGTGTTAACAATGACCTTTTATTCTTTCCTACTTGGTCTGTCCCCTCACATAGGACTTTGATGGTGTCCCAAATTTGTTTTGATGTTGTACAGTTGATGATGCTTGTGAACATATTTTTATCCAGTCCATTGTAAAGTATGTTCATCACTTTATCATCCTTCAACACTTGTAACTTGTCTTCATTGGTATAATCACTTTCTGTAGCAAGTTCAAAGTGTTCAGGAATAATTGTTCCTTCCACAGATTTTGAAGGAACAAATTTCCTTAGTTAATAGGGACTCTTCTCAATCCTATCCATGTATTCGGGATTGGTTGCCCTCAAGTGCATATACGTCTTTTGTTTCCAGATTAGATATTCTTCTCTTTCTAAAACTGGAATTCTGGTTCCACCATCACGACTTCTTGCATATGCCATTATGCTGGAGCTTCTTCCTTCATCATTGGCCATATCTGGATCTTGTTAATTGAAATATATCAATCAACAGGCTCTGATACCAATTGTTGTCCCAGTGAAATAGCCTAGAACTTTGTTAGGTTTCAGAACATTTGATGATGATTGTCTTTAGATTACTTAGAGTACAAATGTATAGAAATTGTTAATTAGTAACACTGAAGTTTTGTAGCCAGTAGTTATTTCTTTGATTGTAGTTTATTCATTCTTTGTAAAGAGATATAGTTATTTCTTATTTGTAAGTAACTGCTGGAATGGAGTATCAAAGCTTCAACAAGTCGAAATGTGTATTTGGTCTGTTAGAGTTTACAAAAAGGATTGTCGGAGACTAGGAAAACTTGTCAGAGACTAAAGATTTTATCTATCAAAGACTAGTTTTGCCTATCGGAGACTAAGGCTTACGTCATCAGAGACTAAGTCTAAAGGAGTCGGAGACTAAAGCTTACGTCATCGGAGACTAAGTCTTAAAGCATCGGAGACTAAATAACTCTATCGGAGACAACACAATCTGACGTCATCAGGGACTAAAAGCACCAGAGACTAGTGATGACGTCACCAGAGACTAAAGATGAAGCATCAGGGACTAATCGTGATTTATTTCCTGAGAGATACAGAGTTCGAATTAAAAAGGAATGTCTTCCACGTAGTTCAAGATATTATTGAAGACGTAGCTGGTAAGGAAAATAACCAGAAATCTCTTCCTAATCAAAAAAAGGAAAGACTGTATTTGATTCGAATAAGGAAGCTGAATCAGTATTGATTGAGAATAGAAAAACTGAAAAATCAGTTTTGAGAGAAGCTGTAATTAGTTTTTACAGAGAATTGTAATATTGAAGCTGTATAGGTTTTTCATAGTTTGTATCTTTTCCTATACAGAATAGAAAAGAAGATGACGATCATATTTATTATGATTGTTAGAATTTGTAATCAGTTGTGAAATCAATATAGTAATTGTTTATAAATTGATTTGAGTTCTTATTCTTTATATTCCGCAAGAAAATTTAATTTCTTAAAGAACAAGTAATTCGAAAAGTATTCAAAGAACTTGTATTCAACCCCCCCTTCTACAAGTTCTCGGCTATCTCACTGGGAAAACAATTGGTATCAGAGCCTGCAATTGAATTTATTCAATTAATACGTTCCAAGAGATGGCCAATGACGATGCAAGCAGCTCTAGCATAATGACTTATGCGGGAAGTCGTGATGGTGGTACTAGAATTCCTATTCTTAAACGAGAAGAATATCCGATGTGGAAGCAAAAGATCTACATGCACTTAAGAGCAACAGATCAAGATTATATTGATAGGATTGGGAAGGGTCCCTATCTACCCAGGAAATTTATTCCTGCTAAAACAGTCGATGGATCTGTTGTGGCAGAACACTTTGAACTTGCTCCAGAATGTGATTATACAAACGAAGACAAGTTGCAAGTGTTGAAGGATGCTAAGGTGATGAACATACTTTATAATGGAATTGATAAAAATAAGTTCACAAGCATCATAAATTGTACGAAATCTAAACAAATCTGGAACACCATCAAGGTCCTGTGTGAAGGGACTGACCAAGTCTGAAAGAACAAGAGATCATTGTTGACACAACAATACGAGTTCTTTCAAGTAAAGCCTGGTGAACTAATAACGTCAGTTTATGATAGGTTCAACACTTTGCTCAACGATTTGAAAATACTTGGAAAGTCTTATGACAATGAGGATGTCAACACCAAGTTCATGAGATCTCTCCCTTCAAGTTAGGATCCAAAAACAACAGCTATAAGAGAGGCTCATGACTTGGACATACTCACACTGGACAGGCTCTTTGGGAACTTAAAGACATATGAACTCGAAGTAGAGCAACGACAACTTGTAGAAGGGGGGTTGAATACAAGTTCTTGAAAACTCTTCAAATTCCTGTTCTTCAAAGTATTATTACTTGCGAAAATTAAAGAACAAGAACAAGAATAAATTTATAAACAATTTCTTTTATTGATGAACAATTGATTACAAATTCTAACAATCACAAATTGATTGTCAGCTTCAATTCCTGTACTGTATATATACAAATCTATATAATCATACAGCTTCTAATACAACTTTGTAAAATTAATTACAGCTTCCAAATCTGAATTATGAATTCAGCTTCTAATCCTATTCAACATATATTTTCTGTGTACAATTCGAATAGATTCTTTCTCTCTCTCTAGTTAGTTTTCTAACCAGCTTCGTCTTCAATATATCTTCAATGTCTTCATTAAAGATGATTTCTAATCCAATTAGAAGTTTGTACTGCATCAGAGAGTAATTATTACCTTAGTCTCTGACTGCTCCCGTTTAGTCTCTGATCAACTATATTTAGTCTCTGACAGCTTAAGCTAGTCTCCGATGCCTTAATCTTAGTCTCCGATGACTTAAGATTAGTCTCCGATGCTTTAATCTTAGTCTCTGATGACTTAAGATTAGTCTCTGATGCTTTAAGATGTAGTCTCTGATGAACATTTTCTTTAGTCTCCGATAGACTAAACACAGTCTCTGATTTGTTGAAATCTCTGATGCAATTCTAATAGTCTCTTACAATACAAATTAACTTACTCTCTCATAACACAAATTACATGAATCAAAAAGTAAACTATCAGCTACAAAACTTTAAATGCAATAGACTAGCACTAACTATACATTTGTATATCTAAATATTCTAAGTACAATCATCATCAAATATTATAAAACCTATCAGGGAGGGTGAGCATTTAGAGGAAATTAAGAGGAAGAAATAAAGAACAATGAGAACCTTTGGAAACTGCTTAATATTCTCTCAAAAGATATTAAGTCTAAAAGGAAAAAACACATCTCTAGGTGCAACCTCTCAAAAGGTTGTATCTATTGAAAGTAATCTACCTCCAAGGACACAGGTATTTGAGTCTATAATTATCACATCTATAAATACCTTTCAAAAGAAGAAGAAGAAACAGGTATTGATCAATGATCAACCGGTCACTGAGTGTGCACACATAGGGTCTCACATTGATGTTTCTCTTTTCTCTATTCAAGAGGAGCATCCAATACTCAAATTCTCTCATTCTTCTTTCTTCTTCTCTCTTTGATATTTCTTTAGAAACAATTGAAATTTCATAAGTTCATTCTTTTCAGATTCTCTGATAATTCAATCATCAGAGAAGCCAATTCTTGAAGCTGAAACAAATAGCAGCTCTCAACTCAACAGTGGATAATACAAATGTTATTTCTTAAGCATTCACTGATGAAGAACACTTATTTCCTACATTTCATACACCACTCCAGGTCACCTACAATAGAAAGATTTCATATTTCTAGTGAGCCTAAGAGAATCCAAAATGAGAGTCAGACCTTGTGTCTGGAAAAAGGTGAGGAGGAAAACTTAAAAAGAGAACGAGTGTGAGGGGCTGACTTGTAAAAGTCAAGCAAAAGGAGAGGATGTGAGCAAGGATCAAGTTCTTGAAGAAAAGAATATAGAGAAATTATTCACACACTACTACATTTGCAACTCATGTATTCTCTGATCACCATTCTGATCAGACTTCAGAGGATACTGAGAGAAGAAATTGTGTATGTTTGGTTGGATGCAAGCAACACAACCTCATACCAGAATATTTGATCACCCATGGATCAAGTGCAGCTGTAATCACATGATGTTTTTGAAGCATTGATCAACATAAAGAAAGAGAAACATGAAGCTTCAACACTTCATAATCAATGGTCTTCAAACTAAACTCAAACATTTCTTCCTACTAGTCAACCTAATCTGGTTATTTCTACCTTCTAACATTAAGATATTGTTAGTGCAATATACGCACAAGTGTTTGTAGAAGGGGGGGGGGGGGATGAATACAAACACTTGAAACTTTTCGCTCTTTTAAACTTAAAAGGGCTTACTGGAAAACAGTTGTAACAAACAGAAAAACTATAAAAAATGAACACACAGATTCAAGTTAAAATAGTTATATTAAAACTTGGGGTTTTTCTGGAAATCTGTATAATCACAAATGTGATTTACAGCTACAAATTCTGTGTTTAAATACACAGCTTCTCACACTCACTAGCTTCTAACTTTCTTTGAAATATTTCTCACAAGATCTATTACAAAGCTTCTCTCTAATGTTTGTGTGCTTCGGTATTTGTTTGATCTGTTGGATAGATTCAATCTGTGTGTTATTTTTGTAATGACAACTCCATTGCTTATATGTTAATCAGTTGATGAAATCACGTGCTTGAGACGTGCTGCTTTTCTCAACTTAGCCGCAAGTATGTCACATCGTAGCCCTATGTGTCAGACTGCTGCATGCTTTATTGCTTCTTTTTCTTCCCCTGATCTGTGTGCATTTAATGCGAGAGAGTTCTCATTGGATCAAAAACAAACTTCAAGAAATATCTTTCCAGTTGATATTTCTTGCTTTTGTAACACGTTACGTTGATTTCCGTGTAAGTACTGATGACGGGTGCATGCTGTCATAACGATCCACTGACTGCCTGCCCTGATGGACTTTGATCAGTGCTTCTGGATCCCCTGATGCTTATTGACTGGATCAGAGCTTCAACCTTCACTTGAGTTTCCCTCAGTGCTTCTTGATCCTGATGGTTATGACTGACGGCATACACTGATGGCTTCAACTGATGCCATGTTGGTCATTCCCCCTGATGGGTTAGCCTGATGGGTTGGTCTGCCTTCGTCATACCCTGACAGGTTTCCCTGATGAGTTCCCCCTGATGGGTTCCCCTGATAGGTTCCCCTGATGGGTTCCCCCTTATGGGACTTAATCAACATAGCTTTGTTTAGAATTTCTTATGTGCGGAATACTTTGACTGTTTATAAGTAGCATCAGACATTCTTCTTCACTTTGTCAAGTCCTTTGATTGTTTCTGTTTTCTGACTTGTCTTGTGAAGAGATTGAACATCCACTGATTAATAAGATTATTATCAGTGGATGCAAAACTTGTGCTGATCTTAAGGTTTATAAAATACCTGAAGTATTTACAGTTGCACAATTTATTACATAATCATCATCATCATCATTTATCACTAACAATCTCCCCCTATTTATGTTTATCAATTTGATAACCATAAATCCCTAGATGCACTGATGATGATGTCAAAACCAATACTAAATACATGAAAGGATTTTGAATAAATTAATAAAAGAATTTCTGTACAAGTATTTTCCTATAACTATTACAAAAAGAATGTTGTATTAGACATCAGGATTCCTTTTCCTTTTTGCTGAGACAAAGGGCAATGGATGACTTGATTCAATCGGTTAAGAGTCACTTCCAAGGCCTTGTCTTCTTTGATCTGGGTTTTGATCAGGAATCCTTAGTCTATTGTCTTCTCCACCTGCTTCTAGTTGCTCCAGCTCTTTTTGAAGAAGTTTTCTGAAGTTGACTATGTTGACATTGCTGCTGGATTCCAAAGCTTCAAGGACAGATTTTATTTCTTGAACATTGGCTGCAGCAAGTTGTGACCAGTAGAAGGTAATGATCTCCCCCTTTTTATTTTTGAATTGAACACCCATGGGGCTAGTGATCATTTTTGGATATTCTTTAAATCCCTTCACTGGTGGCACATTCCTTACTGCAGTGTTCCCATCATCAGCTTTGGTTTCCTCAATCTCCTTCAATACTCTCTGAGTCAGCAGGAATCTGAACTGGATGACATGTTCATTTTTGTGATAAGCTATTTGGCTTAGAACATGCATCGCTTCCTCTAGGTCGAGACCATCAACGTCTTTGATTTTAATGTTTTTCTCCTGCCCATCAGTGGATTTGTAAAACAGCTTCAAAGGTCTTTCCAAGGCTGTGGGCAGACTTCTATCATCGTTGATGGCTCTCCTCAGCTTATCAATCAGTCCCCTCAAGTCTCTGTTAGCCACTGACGATTTTGAAATTAAATTCAGAACTAATTCCAGCTGTTCAGCATCCATTCTCCTAAACCAGTCAATTGTGACATTAAATTGCAACCCACTTTTAAGTTGCACTGTTATCAAGTGATCCCTTCTATTGTTGAACCTGACATCTATGCTTTTTATGGAAAACATAAATGACAGGTTTTTGCGCCTTTCTTCTCTGAGGGATTCAGCTAGAGTGCGTGGACCAAATGTTGTGGTAATAGGAGAAGGTGCTTGAACCTTGTCTTCAGATGACTTGGATTTGGTGGCATCAGGGTCTTCAGATTTGTCTTGATTTTTATCCCCTGATGCACCTTTAGGGTTCTGAGATCTTCTTTGCCGAGGATTCCTGGAGGTCTTGGGCCTGACACTTTTCTTCTTCTTTGCTTCCTCCTATTCCTTTGCCATTTCCCTCTCTTCATCTTCTTGAAGTTGCTGTGCAAATAGTGCATCAGCTTCCACTAGCTTTTTATCTTGAGGGTAGACCAGCTCCACTTTTTCATCAATTACAACTTCAACGGGTGTTGGAAAGTGGGCTGTCTTCATGGCATCTCCAAGTAGCTTAGGCCCTGATTGAGTGCTGGATTTCTTCTTTGGTTCCTCAATCAGGATACCCTTGCCTTTATCCTTGGATTTTGGAGCAGGAACAGGAGCAGTCACATCCCCTGATTGTTGATTTGAATTCTCAGCAACATCCCCTGACAACTGCTTGGTAGAATTCTCAGCAACATCCCCTGACGATTGCTTGGTAGATTTCTCCCCCTTTTTGACAACATCATCAGTGGGAGTTGAGAGTCGGGATGTGACTTGAAGAACTTGTTGCAAAGTGCCAGCCATGGAATGTTGCGGAGTTTTCATGCTGGTCAGTTGGGAAGTGAGATCAGCTAGCTTCTTGTCTATAGTGTCAGCGTGTTTCTTCATTCTGAGGAGAGTCTGGCTGGTGACTAGGGAGTCAGCAACTTGTTGTACATTTTGTATCTTTGAAGAAAAATGTGTATACAATTTTTGATTTTCTATATCTATTGACTGACCAATCATGATCTGTGACTTTAACACTTTAATCAAGATTGGATCAGTAGTTCTAGCTAACTCTTGCTTTAATAACTGTACAGTGTCCGACATTTGATTCTGCTAAAAGTACAAATCAACTCCGATGAACTGGGAAAAATCATCTTGTGGAGCATCATCTTCATCACTTTCAGAGGTAGAAGTAGTATATACAGTAACTGCGCTTTCTCTATATTCTTTATTTACAAGGATCTCATCCTTATCTCTCTCATCCTCTCTTTTTTCTTTGTCGTCTAAAACATCACTCATATTCTCTCCTTTCTCTTTGCCTACTAAGGCAGTATTCTCTTGCTCTCCTTTTGCGAAAGTCCTCTCAAGGGTTTGACTTTGCCTCTCTGCACTAAGTATTTTCTCAGTCTCACTCAAAATTGTCCTAGAGGGGCTCCTATGGGCTTGGAAATCATCAATTATGACCAGTTCAAGAGATGTATGTATAGATTTTGGTTCGACAGTTGTGATAGGAGAAGGAGAAGAAGTAAAATGAGTATGTATAATTGGAGAAGTGCATGTTTCTATAGAGGAAGTATATACAATTGGGGGTACATAAAGAGTTATAGCTGTAGTATGTACAGTGGAGTCTATGTCCCCTGTTTGATCATCAGTGTTTGTATCAAGTAAAAATGAGTCAACCATTTGAGAGTGTTGACTACTAAACACTGTGTCAAGAATGTTGGCTCCTCCACGAATTGAGAATGTGGAGAATCTGATTGTATGACACTTAATGTTTGTGTCATTATATCTGAAGAAATTTGAGGAACAGAGAAAGAAGGAAGTGGTGTAGATGGGAGTGTTGGTTGAATCACTGAACGAGGAGGTGATTCATCAAAAGATGCTGTAGAAGAATACTTATGACTCATGTTGATCTTATTGAGAAGCTTCTGAGCTACAACATCTTGAATGGTGTGTGCACTCACTGTGTCAGATATCTGCAAGTGGCTCTCAGAGACCCTAATGATAGGTTCATCAGTGTCTATGGTCAGTGTATGTGCCTCACTCAATTGTGTCCTTGGTTGGGGACTATTTTCAATAACTAATTCCTTTTGAGAGGAACTAGTTAGAAATATGTTTAATTCCTTATCAAAAGCAGCATCCTTTTGAGAGGATACTGCCAGGTCAGGCTGTTGGGTAACACTCGTGGCTCCCTTCTTCTTCTTATGCCTGTAGCCAATCACTCTCTCTCATTGCTCCCCCTCAATTGATGTGGTAATTTCATTGGGTTTTCTTTTAATCCCAATAGTCTTTTGAGAGACTGTGGGTTGGGCTTTTGAGAGTTGTTGAGTGGTAATTGGTTGTTCTACTTGGGTAGGCAGAGAGGTGGTTGTTTTCTCTGCCATAGTGGATGAAGGTGAAGAATGTACAGTTTGAGAAGTAGAGGGTGTAGAATTTACTACCTGTACCATATGTGATGGAAGAGCAAATGATTTAGCTGTATACGATTTCTTTATTATTTCTGCAAACAGTTTCTTTGTTTGCTTATATGTCTGTACAGGTATATCATTCTCAAAAGAAAAATTAGTAATTTGGTCTTTAATAATCATAAACAAAAATCTTGCATAATATACTTCAGTTTTCCTATTATTAAAATTACCTAATTTATTTACAAGATCATCAAAAATTATTTTACCTATATTTATATTTACATTTTTAATTATTGCGTATGCAATTTTTAAAGTTAAAGAGGTAATAACCTCAAAGTTAGAACACTTACCTGAGAATGCCTTGGTGATTGTATCAAACAGGTAAGAGATCTCCAACTTAACATTCACCCTCTTGAGGTCTTTGAACTTTAACATTGCGTTAAGAGCAGCGTTATAGCCCAATTCCCTCAAGAAATCCAGCAGGTCTGCATCACTGGGTGCATCCACCAGATCTTGAGTAGGTATCCCCAAAGCAGATATAAGTCTGGAAGGGGTTATTTTCCCTTTCTTAGAGGAAACTTTGAATGAGATTCCCTTGACTGCATCCGGCTTAGTGGTGGAGTACATGAACTTAGCACTCGTCCAAAGTTGAGATAGTGCTTCCCCGGACATTTCTTCATCGGTAAAGATGGCTTTACTATACTCTGAGTTGAGTAGATAGTTCATTATTGGTTTAAAACATTCATTTACCTCATCAATGTCAAAGAAACCCACATAGTTTGTGGGTTGGACTGTTAAGTTCCTCGGTATCTATTGGCGTGACATGGATGCTTTGAAGATTTGAAGTTCTAGGGTTTCTGTAAAAACGAGAGAGAAGAAGAAGAACACTCGAGCAAATATCAGAAAAAGATTAAAAGATTTGAGGAGTTTTAAAAAGTAGGAGAGATAGAGTATTAATACCCGCCTATTGACGTTTGAAAACTTCTCCTGAAAACACGCTATCAGGGAGTCAGTTCAGTTTCTGTGATTACACGTCATCAGTGAGAGAAGAACTTAATGATGAGTTGTCATCACTTAACTGACCTTGAAACCCGATGCAGTAAACAAATTTTAAACTTACCCTAATGATTTACTGTATGTACATACCCTGACCCTGATGCACAAGACGGACACCCTGATCCTGACTCACAGGTCGGATACCCTGACCTTGTCAAACGAGTCAAACACCCTGACCCTAATGAGAGAGCCGGACACCCTGACCTTGATGCGTCCTTACGGAAGCCCTGACCCTGATGCATCAGACAAAACAAAAACAAAACAACAATATGCAGAATATACAAGTATATACATATTTACAATTTGAACATATATAACCACATATCAATTGATTTTATCAAGAACTTATGAAACGAGTTAGAAATACCAAATCT
Organism: Centella asiatica; assembly: GCA_014636745.2. Lineage (NCBI taxonomy): Eukaryota > Viridiplantae > Streptophyta > Magnoliopsida > Apiales > Apiaceae > Centella > Centella asiatica. The sequence goes on along the minus strand of CM025784.1, from coordinate 13,847,254 downwards.
TAGGAGTTTGACTCTGACCCTGATGCATAATTCACCATTCCCAGCTCTCCCACAAGATTTGAAAATGTGGCTTCATCAAGACCTTTGGTGAATATGTCTGTCAGCTGCTGATTTGAAGGTACAAACTGTAGTTCAATATTCTTATTCATAACATGTTCCCTAATAAAATGATATCTAATTGCTATATGCTTAGTTCTGGAATGTTGCACTGGATTTTCAACAATGGCAATGGCACTAGTGTTATCACACCTTATTGGAATCTTGGAATAGAACAGACCATAATCCATTAGCTGACTTTTCATCCATAGAATTTGTGCACAACAACTTCCAGCTGCAATATATTCAACTTCAGCAGTTGATGTAGAGATTGAGTGTTGCTTTTTACTGAACCAAGATACAAGCCTTCCTCCTAGAAATTGACAGCTTCCCATTGTACTTTTTTTTGTTAATCCTGCATCCTCCAAAGTCAGCATCAGAATATCCTAGTAATTCAAATCCAGACTCCTTTGGATACCAAAGTCCCAACTCTGTAGTGCCCTTGATATATCTCAAGATCCTTTTCACTGCAATGAGATGAGATTCCTTTGGGTCAGCTTGATATCTTGCACAAAGACATGTTGCAAACATTATGTCTGGCCTGCTTGCTGTCAGATATAGTAATGATCCAATCATTTCCCTATAAGTCTTCAAATCAACTTTCTTTCCATTTTTATCAGGGTCAATCTTGGTTGCAATGGCCATAAGTGTCTTTGCTACTTTTGAGTCCTCCATATCAAATTTCTTGAGAAGTTCTTTGGCATATTTTGTCTGATGAATGTAGATTCCATCAGAGACTTGTTTAACTTGTAGTCCCAAGAAGTAAGATAACTCACCCATCAAGCTCATTTCATATTTGCTTTGCATAAGTTTGGAGAACTTTTCACACAGTCTTGTGTCAGTGGATCCAAAAATAATATCATCAACATAAATTTGAACCAAAATCAGATGACATTGGTGTTGTCTGAAGAACAATGTTTTGTCAATGATACCTCTTGAAAATTTGTTTTCCACCAGAAATTTTGACAGTATATCATACCAAGCTCTAGGTGCTTGCTTCAGTCCATAAAGTGCCTTTTCCAGTTTGTAAACATGATTTGGAAATTTTGAGCATTCAAATCCTGGAGGTTGTTGGACATACACCTCCTGTTCCAATTTCCCATTTAGAAAAGCACTTTTCACATCCATTTGATATACTTTAAAATTTAAATGTGCTGCATAGGCTAAGAAAATTCTTATAGCCTCAAGTCTGGCTACTGGTGCAAAGGTCTCATCAAAGTCAATCCCTTCTTCTTGAAGATATCCTTTTGCAACCAGTCTTGCTTTGTTTCTTACAACAATGCAAGCTTCATCCATCTTATTTCTGAATACCCACTTAGTACCTATTATGATTCTTCCCTTGGGTTTAGGTACAAGCTTCCATACTTGATTTCTTTCAAATTGATTTAGTTCTTCCTGCATAGCCAAGATCCAGTCTGCATCTTGAACAGCTTCTTCAAACTTCTTTGGCTCAATTTCAGAAAGAAAACAAGCATATAGGCATTCATTAGATGTTGCTTTCCTAGTCTGCACTCTTTTGCTTGGGTCACCAATAATCAGATCTGTTGTGTGACTTCTGGCCCATTTAGGATTAGAGATGTGTCTTGATGAGCTTGCTTGACTATCATCTCCTCCCCCTAAGCCTGTGATCCCAGCTTCTGAAAAATCTCCCCCTGAATTACTGGATAGTTCAAGGTTCAAGATATCCCCTGATGGTGCATGTCCTGATGAATGATCCCCTGATCTGTTGTCCAGGAAATTGACTCTATCTGCTAAAGGGGGATCTTCATTGTTTGGATTGACATCAGGAATGGATAAATTCTCCATTTGTCTGCACTCATCGGCTTCATTCTCTTGATAATCAAAATCATCTTCATTTTCAAACCTGAGTTCTTCATGAAAACCAGGGTCTTCAAGCCCAGAAATCTCTTGATCATCAAAAGCTACATTTATAGACTCCATCACCACCTGAAGTCTTTTGTTGTAAACCCAGTAGGCCTTGGATGACAGAGAATAACCTAGGAAAATTGCTTCATCAGCTTCTGGATCAAATTTTCCTAAGTTCTCACCAAAATTCCTCAGAACAAAACATTTGCATCCAAAGACATAGAGGAACTTGATGCTTCGCTTTCTCCCTGTCATTAGCTCATATGGTGTCTTGTTGTGAGCCTTGTTGATTAGAGATCTATTCTGAGTAAAGCAAGCAGTGGAAATTGCTTCAGCCCAAAAATAGGTGGGAATCTTTGCCTCTGATAGCATTGACCTAGCAGCTTCTATTAGGGTTCTATTTTTCCTTTCCACTACACCATTCCGTTGAGGAGTCCTTGGAGCAGAAAATGTATGATTTATGCCTTTCTCCACACAAAATCCCTCAACAACTGCATTCTTGAATTCAGTTCCATTATCTGTTCTCAACATTCTAACCACTGACCTTGATTCTGTTTCCACCTTCTTGACATGGTCAATAATTTGTTGAGATACTTCTGATTTAGCATGCTGAAACTTTACCCAAGTGTATCTAGTGTAGTCATCCACAATAACCATTGCAAATCTTTTCTTTGACACTGACGTAATGTTGACAGGGCCAAAGAGATCCATATGTAACAATTGAATTGGATCTTTGATCATGGTGGCTTCCTTGCTGACAAAGGATGATTTCCTTTGCTTCCCTTGTTGACATGTTGAACATAATCCTTCTTGGATAAACTTCATTTGAGGTAGTCCAGTTACCAACTCTCTCTTCACTAGATCATTAATTGACTTGAAGTTCAGGTCAGAGAGCTTCTTGTGTCATAGCCTGCTTTCATCAAGAGTTGCTTTGCTGTAGAAACATGATTCTCCATTTACTGAATTAAAATCAGCAACATAGAGATCTCCTTTTCTTATCCCTGACAAAACCAGCTTCCCATCGCTTTCATTTGAGATTAGACACTGATCTCCTTTGAAGGAAGTGATGAATCCTTTGTCACTTAGTTGACTTATGCTTAGCAAATTGTGCTTGAGCCCATCAACCAGTGCTACATTTTCAAATGAGACATTCCCATTTGCTGCTTTGCCATAACCAAGAGTTAGTCCTTTGTTGTTATCACCAAATAAAATTACTGGACCAGTCTTTTCTTGGAATTTTGTGAGCAGGTCTTTGTTTCCTGTCATGTGCCTTAAGTAGCCACTGTTTAGAAACCAGATTTGACTGCTTTTGACCTTTCCCTGCACACAAGAAAACATTTAAATTGTTTTTGGTACCCAATTGACTTTGGGTCCTCTTGGTTTAGTCACAGTAATAGGTAAAACAGCTTTATCTTTATTGGTGACTTTTGGTTTTGGCAAATTTAAAACTTTCTCCTTTTTAGGAGCTTCAACATATGCTTTTGATTTCTCAACAGTTATTTTGCCTTTTTCCTTTGAGGAGCAGGCTTTAACAGTTGGTAAATCATCAGCATACAAAATTGTGCCAGTTAAAATTTGTGGTTTTACTTTGCATTGAAAAGATAAATGATTACAGTTACCACAATTCCAGCACACTTTTCTAGGGGCTTCATGAATGGAAGAATAATTGCTAGTTTTGTTAACACATAGCTTACCATTTCTATTCTTCTTGCTTTCCCCTGACTGGCCTTTTTCCCTTGACTGGCTACAACGGCCTGATGCACTCTTTCCCCCTGACGACTGTGTATCCACTGATGCATAGTCTAGTTCTTTCATAACTGGAGGGTTGAGTGCTTTGGCAAGAATAAGTTTCTTGCCTCTCCCACCACCAGTGGAAGCTTCACTTACTGGGAAAACATTCCCTGATTCTAGCTTTGTGTCTGCCTTAACAAACTTGATAGGTTGTATTGGCCTTTTTCCAAAGCTAGCTGCCATCTCAACATCAATGGAAGGTTGCTGCACTTGAGTCTCTTCATAGCCTAAACTAGATTTTGGATCAGATTTCTGACTTTTTAAATGATCCTCCAGTTTCCTGCTAGACTCACTCCATCTCTTAATGACTTCCCTTTCTCGACTAAGAAGATTCGAGGTCCATTCCTCTCTTTTGATAGCACAGTCAAGAAGATTTTTAGTCCTTGAGAGCTCTTTTTCAAGACTCTCAAGTCTGGAGTTTTCTGATTCTAAAAGAGTGTTCCTAGCAGATAACTGTACATTTATTTTCTGCACTCTCTCAATTTCAGCTACAATACTCCTCAGGGTGTCATAGAGATCCTTTATCTCACAAGCCATTTCCTTAACAGTTTTAACACAATCAGTTTTAGACTTGTTAGAGGAAATTTCGAGGCTTACCTGTGAGTTGCTACTGTCAGTGGATGAGGCCATCAGGGCTAGGTTGACATACTCTTCATTTTCTTCCTCATCAGAGTCAGCCCAGTCATTTTCCTCTGCTATATATGCTTTTCCCTTCTTGTTTGCATTAAGAAGGTCAAAGTATTTCTTCTTGTAGTCCACAACAGCTTCTTTGTTTCTGGATTCACCATCTTTTGTACCCTTGCGACACTCGTTTGCAAAGTGGCCTAGCTCATTGCATTTGTAGCACTTTATTCTTGATTTGTCAATAAAGTTTTTTGTGCTACTGGTTTTCCTTGCTGAAAATCTTTTAGATCCCGAAGGCTTTTGGAATTTCAGCTTGGAAAACCTTTTTGCAAGAAAGGCCATGGTTTCATCCAGCTCCTCTAACTCTTCCGGATTATATTCTTCCTCCTTGAAGTCAGCTTCTTTGTCCCCTTTGATGTCAGCATCTTCTAGTTGCTGCTTCATCAAGACACTTGGTCTTGCTTCTTGTTTGTCCTTCGTAGCAGCCATTAGGGCTATAGATTTAAGCTTTCTGGTATCCCCTTACATTTCAGATCTTTGTTGAACCTCTAGTTCATATGTCTTGAGAGTACCATACAGCCTATCCAAGTCTAGAAGATTCATGTCCTTGGATTCCCTGATGGCTGTTGTCTTAGGATCCCATGATATGGGAAGGGCTCTCATGAACTTTCTGTTCACATCCTTGTTAGCATATGCCTTCCCATATAATCTCAGGTCATTTACCAACTTGTTAAATCTGTTGAACATTTCAGTGAGTGTTTCACCATTCTTCGTTGTGAACCACTCATACTGTTGTGTCAACAACTGCAATTTATTTTCCCTCACTTCCTCAGTACCATCACAAAGGATTTGTATGGTATCCCATATAAATTTAGACGTGGTAAGATTCATGATACTATTTAGCATATCATCGTCTAAACCATTAGACAGGATCCCAGTGACTTTAAGATCCTTTTTCACCTTTTCTCTTTCCTCTATCGTCATTTTGTCAGTTGTCTTTGGGACAAGCTTTTCAGGAATACTGACTCCATTAACGACTTCTATAGGAATGAGCTTCTTGGGAACGTGAGGTCCTTCTTCTAGAATCTGCAAATATTCATCATCAATAGCTCTAAGATGAACTATCATTCTTTGTCTCCAGAAGAAGTATTTGCCCCTTTCCAACATGGGGACTTTACTGTTTCCAGCTTTGTTGGCCATAGATAATGATCGTTTTAGCAAGTGAAATCTGCTAAGTGGCTTTGATACCAATTGTTAGTGCAATATACACACAAGTGTTTGTAGAAAGGGGGGGGATGAATACAAACACCTGAAACTCTTCACTCTTTTAAACTTAAAAGGGCTTACTGGAAAACAGTTGTAATAAACAGAAAAACTATAAGAAATGAACACACAGATTCAAGTTAAAAAAGTTATATGAAAACTTGGGGTTTTTCTGGAAATTTGTATAATCACAAATGTGATTTACAGCTACAAATTTTGTGTTTAAATACACAGCTTCTCACACTCACTAGCTTCTAATGTTCTTTGAAATATTTCTCGCAAGATCTATTACAAAGCTTCTCTCTAATGTTTGTGTGCTTCGGTATTTGTTTGATCTGTTGGATAGATTCAATCTATGTGTTATTTTTGTAATGAGAACTTCGTTGCTTATATGTTGATCAGTTGATGAAATCACGTGCTTGAGACGTGCTGCTTTTCTCAACTTAGCCGCAAGTATGTCACATCGTAGCCCTATGTGTCAGACTGCTGCATGCTTTATTGCTTCTTTTTCTTCCCCTGATCTGTGTGCATTTAATGCGAGAGAGTTCTTATTGGATCAAAAACAAACTTCAAGAAATATCTTTCCAGTTGATATTTCTTGCTTCTATAACACGTTACATTGATTTCCGTGTAAGTACTGATGACGGGTGCATGCTGTCATAACGATCCACTGACTGCTTGCCCTGATGGACTTTGATCAGTGCTTCTGGATCCCCTGATGCTTATTGACTGGATCAGGGCTTCAACCTTCACTTGAGTTTCACTCAGTGCTTCTTGATCCTAATGGTTATGACTGACGGCATACACTGATGGCTTCAACTGATGCCATGTTGGTCATTCCCCCTGATGGGTTAGCCTGATGGGTTGGTCTGCCTTCGTCATACCCTGACAGGTTTCCCTGATGAGTTTCCCCTGATGGGTTCCCCTGATGAGTTCCCCCTGATGGGTTCCCTTGATAGGTTCCCCTGATGAGTTTCCCCTGATGGGTTCCCCTGATGGGACTTAATCAACGTAACTTTGTTTAGAATTTCTGTTGTGCGGAATACTTTGACTGTTTATAAGTAGCATCAGACATTCTTCTTCACTTTGTCAAGTCCTTTGATTGTTTTTGTTTTCTGACTTGTCTTGTGAAGAGATTGACTATCCACTGATTAATAAGATTATTATCA
>CM025784.1:13824760-13837595 GCA_014636745.2 Centella asiatica | reverse complement strand
ATAATATCATGATTTTAAGACTACTAACATGGTAAAAAAAAAAAAAAAAAGATCCAAAGAGTTAGAATTTTATCTACTGAAATGGTTGATAATTAAAATCTTTATGATTAGGGTAAGAAACTTAGTCTGGCTTTCGCCCGTTTTAGCCAATCGATAGGCCCTTTTAGGGCACTCTTTACCATGACCAGTTTCTGTTATAATAATCATCAAGGATTTTAATTTTGTAAAATGTTCCATATGCGGTTGATTGGAATTTTAATTCTAGGATACTATTTTATCCTGTTAAGTTTGTGTTTTTGGTTTAAATAAAGATCAATATTTATTATTTATAATATTATAATAATTAATAACTATTAATAATAATATTGATAATTAATAACTACTAATAACTTATACAATATTAATATAATAAATATTAATAATAATAAAATACCATACACGCCACCATTACAAGCGTTGTTTGTGACAACCCCGGTTTCCGACTGTCAACTAGAGTTGTCAGTTTGTTACCAACAGTGGCAACTTCGGCTTTCAAAGGAACACTAAGCCCTCAGTAGGACCTAAATAAACAAACTTACATTCATAGCATGAGCTAGAATAGAGTATAACCAACAATTATTACAATTATTGTATCAAAAGGTCCTAACAGGAGATAAAGAGTACTAGGGATCCATATTAGCTAGAGACATGAAATCGAACAGCTTTGTAGGTGACTTTATGAGAAGATGCATAAGTTTGTGGAACGTAATATGTTCTCTACTACAATACCAAAACCGAATTCATACTTATGAACCCTTAACAACAAGTCCTACCTTACATCTTTTCCTTATCCTTGGAACTTTCACCTTTCTTGCATTTAACTCAAAGAGAATCAAAGCAAGTATGAGCGATAAATGCTCAGCAAATAATATATTATATGGAAAGTGAGAAAAACAAAAGTTCTACAGCTAATTCACGTAAACTATTTCAATGCAAGGTTAAGAAATATGAATAACATAAAGAGTTCATATTGTTAGTGAGGAAAAGTTGACAATTAATGTCACTGAATAAAATTCCACATAAGCATCTAACATCTTTTAGTCCATGACTTACTAATCGCCTTAACTTTGCTTAGCACTAGGACTTACCGGGAGTATTTCTTATCATTTGACGATAGCAGGTCAAAGCTATCTCAATATGGTCTGCGGTGTACATACATATGACACTTAAAGTAGATATAACTCCATCTACAGGGCCCGACAGAATAGGATAACCATTCTTAACTCCAAGGTGGTCCCCTTAAGCTTATATACTGGATTGATCCTAATACCTCAGCGAGGGTCATTGTATAGAACCATAGATGATTTCATAAGAATGCAAAAGAATAAAAAATACATTACTTGCCTTGATCAGGGTGGTAACTTATATTGGGTTCAAGTGTTCATGCGATATCTGTTTCTAATCCATAAATGATCAAAAGTTAGAATTATAGCTATTTCTAAAGTAATATGACTCTTTATGTAATGTCCATCAGATTGTCTATCATATAATTTATTAAGAGTATTTCATTTCAGTTGTTTTGCATTCCTATATTGAGGGATGACTGAACTCAGGTTGTTCAACTTAGGAAAACAAGATGTTCACTATTTATCAATTGGTGTGCAGTGGCTATAAATGTCAACGGTTACTGTAGAATTTCTTATTTGAGTTAAATGAAACTTTTAGTTCATAATTGTCACTCTTGAATGCATCTGATGGTGATGCATATATTTGAAATTGTTAGATTTGTTATTATACAGTAGCTATTGGTGTATTTTATAACATCAGTAGAATAGTTTTTAAAAGGTGAATTTTCTTTAAGTATTATTATCATATGAAGAGTTATTTGCTCATCAATGGATAATAGTTAGGTTGAGTGGATATTTCGTTTCAGGGGATAAATCACACATTAGAGGATAAATTATGCATAAGTGGTTACTGTGTATTAGAGAATAAAATATGTATCAGTAGTTAATGTGCATCAAAGGATAAATCAGGGGATAAATTACACATCAGGGGATAAACTATACATCAACAGTTAATTTGTTTATCAGGGGAAAAGTTTTGTTCATCAGGGGGATAAGTTTTGGTTCATCGGGGGATAAGGTTTGTTCCTTAGGGAATAAGTTTTTGTTAATCAAAGGATAAGGTTTGTTCATCAGAGGAACGTGGACATCCTACAAGGTAAAAGATCATGCCACTAATAGTGACATGGTTTTTTTTTTTTTTTGAAAAATTCATCTAGCAGCATATCAGTATATATACCATGTGTTTTTCACCATAAAAGCACTACAATTGCACTAAGAAACACATCCATCTGAACAAAGTAAAGGAAAACATAATACCAAGTTATGCAATTCAAAACACAATACATCCAACAAGAAAAACCATCCAGAATACTAGTTACAAACAAACAAAAAATCATACTAATACAAATTACGAAAAAGACACATCTCTTGTTTTTCCTCTATGAAGTCCATGTGCAATCCTATATCTAAATTCAACAATATTTGTCTTCATCCACTTAAACTCCTCAATATTGTATGCTGAGTGAAATAATCCATATATTTCATTACAAATATCGCACAATCATCGCCACCATCTTGTTTTGGACGATTTTATATAAATCTCACATTTGGCACAACATTTGGAAAATAATCTCAACGCGATGCATGATGCATTATGAGAATAATACTAACCTGCAAAATTAAATAATATTAGAATAAGTATAAACATATTATGTGCAATAATTATAATATACTAAAAATAACAACATACCACTGCAATCAATTGAAGGCCCAAAATCTTATGTGTAAGATCATTAACGTCTATCATCTCATACAATGATTCATATAAATAATGCACCATTCTTTCACCTCATATATCAAAATGGCATAGTGATTGCAGTCTTTGTGAAAGATTGAGATGAAAATATAATCAGCAAAGCCTATGGCATATCCTAAAGGCGGGGATAGGTATGGTTGGATGAAGTCATTGACATCCATAATCAACTCAGGATTTTGATCCCTCCAAATCGGATATCCCAATGCAATATCAATGAAAGAAGTCATGAAAAAATAAAAGTTTGTCCATCGTGAGATATCCTGCCTATGAATCAATTGATGTTTCCTCCACTCAAGCAAATCTATATAGGCATTAATGATATTATTCACAACCTACGAAGGTGGTTGTAGATTGTACATATCGTCATGACTTAGGGACAATATAACTTCATTTCTGAGCGAAAATTGGAAAAGATATGGCATGTTGGGTGAAATGAAGAAAACATATCAATTCTTGTCCTCTTTTCCTTTCTCAATATTTTGGTGGGGTCTCTAAACTTTGGATGCACTTGGAGAACAACAGACCTAAACAATTTTCAAATCCACTAATATGCTGTAAAACTCTAGTGGGTGATGCCCTAGGGGACAACCTGGGTAAGGGCCTCGGGGATGGGTGTGACTTTGAGGCCCTAGGTAATGAACACATGTGAGAGGTCTTCCTAAAATACGTAATTTTGTAATAAAATAAACTTCTTTCAAAGTAATTGTTACCTCCCTGCAATTTAAGTGAAACATGTTGGTCTTTCTTCTCCAATGCTCAATCAAAGCAGATACAAATGATGCATCGTATCTCGAAAATATACTTGGATTGGCAAATACGACAAATCCGATATATTCCAACAATCTATCCTATCCCAGTCTTAGATATTGACACCGGTCACTCATTGTACGTACCATTGGTGTGTTAAATGTTTGTCCTGTGGAGTAATTGTAGGGGGGGTGAATACAATTTCTAACTTTTCCTTTAATTAAATTGTTGTGAATAATCTAATTTTCAAGAATAGTTATATCACTTTACTGATATGATAAAAACAATTGAAATAATAAAGCAAAATTACAAGATATAAATGGCAATCAACAATAAAGAATGTTGTTGTCAATTAAATTGAAACTTACAATTTTTTTTGTTCAAAGAAGAACAACTTCTCTTTTACAGTTTCTCAAGTTCTAATAACTTGCTTCTTTTCTGTAAATTGATTACAACTATTATTTGATCTGAGATTGTTATATATTTCAGTGATGTCTCTTCTTCTTTTTTCCTCAGTTGCTCTATGTCTCTATTTATAGACACAACTCCCTTATTCTCCAAGCTTCTACTTTTAGCTGCTTTCATAAATTTCTTTGACGTTTATTGGTATTTGCAGCTCTGTCACATAAACTTTCTCCTTTGTAAAACCTTTCTTGTATGCTAGCCTGTTATGTGACTTGTCTGGTGTATATTCACCGCACCAGCTCCCTTATTTTCCTCTTGGAGTTCCCAAGACAAGTTATCTGCAATATGTAACTTATCTCTATAAGTTTCTCCAGATTTTATTAGTCCAACTTCCACAAAGTTCTTCAAGTTTCCATAAGTTATCTCTGTAGTTTTCACACTTGTGGCTTGCATTTTTCACACTTGTACCAATGACTTTGGCGATAGTCATTTAAAGTTTGGCGATAGATAAATGACTTTGGCATTGAAGTACTTTGAGCTAACTTTGGCGACAATCAACTAACTTTGGCACTAGTCAAATTCTAGTCGAGTTCATCAATCTTCAATCTTTGTTCATCAGCTGCTGCAGAATATCTTCTTATGGCTGCTGTGATGAAATATCCTTTGAGCTATCTCTTAGATGTGTATTTTACATTGTCAGAAGATACCTTTCACTAGTTTGTCTATTACCCACTGATGAATAGTTTATATTGTCAGGGGATAATATTTATACAAAACCAGTTGTACTTTCAATTTCAGTACAATTACAAAATCTAACAATTCTAAGTGTTATACATCATCATCAAATGTTATAATTCCTAAAAATCTCTCCCTATTTATGATTATAAATGATAAGCATAAATCAAGGTTTGATGATGATGTCAGAACACAACCTTCTAACATCATTACTTATAATTGAAATTGAACATGTGAAAACATAATTGAAAATGAACTTAACAGTGATGACTTCATAGGCTTTGTTGTTACAATTCCTCCATGCACAACCATCAATTTGTTAAAATCTTTAACAATTCTATCCCTGTCTTTATCATAATTACTCTTTGATCCTTCTTCCCTGATCATTCTCCCCATTTTTAAGATTAGTATCTGTTAGAGATAAATGATGATGATGATTATGTAATAAATTGTGCAACTGTAAATACTTGAGGTATTTTATAAACCTTAAGATCAGCACAAGTTTTGCATCCACTGATAATAATCTTATTAATCAGTGGATAGTCAATCTCTTCACAAGACAAGTCAGAAAACAAAAACAATCAAAGGACTTGACAAAGTGAAGAAGAATGTCTGATGCTACTTATAAACAGTCAAAGTATTCCGCACAACAGAAATTCTAAACAAAGTTACGTTGATTAAGTCCCATCAGGGGAACCCATCAGGGGAAACTCATCAGGGGAACCTATCAAGGGAACCCATCAGGGGGAACTCATCAGGGGAACCCATCAGGGGAAACTCATCAGGGAAACCTGTCAGGGTATGACGAAGGCAGACCAACCCATCAGGCTAACCCATCAGGGGGAATGACCAACATGGCATCAGTTGAAGCCATCAGTGTATGCCGTCAGTCATAACCATTAGGATCAAGAAGCACTGAGTGAAACTCAAGTGAAGGTTGAAGCCCTGATCCAGTCAATAAGCATCAGGGGATCCAGAAGCACTGATCAAAGTCCATCAGGGCAAGCAGTCAGTGGATCGTTATGACAGCATGCACCCGTCATCAGTACTTACACGGAAATCAATGTAACGTGTTATAGAAGCAAGAAATATCAACTGGAAAGATATTTCTTGAAGTTTGTTTTTGATCCAATAAGAACTCTCTCGCATTAAATGCACACAGATCAGGGGAAGAAAAAGAAGCAATAAAGCATGCAGCAGTCTGACACATAGGGCTACGATGTGACATACTTGCGGCTAAGTTGAGAAAAGCAGCACGTCTCAAGCACGTGATTTCATCAACTGATCAACATATAAGCAACGAAGTTCTCATTACAAAAATAACACATAGATTGAATCTATCCAACAGATCAAACAAATACCGAAGCACACAAACATTAGAGAGAAGCTTTGTAATAGATCTTGCGAGAAATATTTCAAAGAACATTAGAAGCTAGTGAGTGTGAGAAGCTGTGTATTTAAACACAAAATTTGTAGCTGTAAATCACATTTGTGATTATACAAATTTCCAGAAAAACCCCAAGTTTTCATATAACTTTTTTAACTTGAATCTGTGTGTTCATTTCTTATAGTTTTTCTGTTTATTACAACTGTTTTCCAGTAAGCCCTTTTAAGTTTAAAAGAGTGAAGAGTTTCAGGTGTTTGTATTCATCCCCCCCCTTTCTACAAACACTTGTGTGTATATTGCACTAACAATTGGTATCAAAGCCACTTAGCAGATTTCACTTGCTAAAACGATCATTATCTATGGCCAACAAAGCTGGAAACAGTAAAGTCCCCATGTTGGAAAGGGGCAAATACTTCTTCTGGAGACAAAGAATGATAGTTCATCTTAGAGCTATTGATGATGAATATTTGCAGATTCTAGAAGAAGGACCTCACGTTCCCAAGAAGCTCATTCCTATAGAAGTCGTTAATGGAGTCAGTATTCCTGAAAAGCTTGTCCCAAAGACAACTGACAAAATGACGATAGAGGAAAGAGAAAAGGTGAAAAAGGATCTTAAAGTCACTGGGATCCTGTCTAATGGTTTAGACGATGATATGCTAAATAGTATCATGAATCTTACCACGTCTAAATTTATATGGGATACCATACAAATCCTTTGTGATGGTACTGAGGAAGTGAGGGAAAATAAATTGCAGTTGTTGACACAACAGTATGAGTGGTTCACAACGAAGAATGGTGAAACACTCACTGAAATGTTCAACAGATTTAACAAGTTGGTAAATGACCTGAGATTATATGGGAAGGCATATGCTAACAAGGATGTGAACAGAAAGTTCATGAGAGCCCTTCCCATATCATGGGATCCTAAGACAACAGCCATCAGGGAATCCAAGGACATGAATCTTCTAGACTTGGATAGGCTGTATGGTACTCTCAAGACATATGAACTAGAGGTTCAACAAAGATCTGAAATGTAAGGGGATACCAGAAAGCTTAAATCTATAGCCCTAATGGCTGCTACGAAGGACAAACAAGAAGCAAGACCAAGTGTCTTGATGAAGCAGCAACTAGAAGATGCTGACATCAAAGGGGACAAAGAAGCTGACTTCAAGGAGGAAGAATATAATCCGGAAGAGTTAGAGGAGCTGGATGAAACCATGGCCTTTCTTGCAAAAAGGTTTTCCAAGCTGAAATTCCAAAAGCCTTCGGGATCTAAAAGATTTTCAGCAAGGAAAACCAGTAGCACAAAAAACTTTATTGACAAATCAAGAATAAAGTGCTACAAATGCAATGAGCTAGGCCACTTTGCAAACGAGTGTCGCAAGGGTACAAAAGATGGTGAATCCAGAAACAAAGAAGCTGTTGTGGACTACAAGAAGAAATACTTTGACCTTCTTAATGCAAACAAGAAGGGAAAAGCATATATAGCAGAGGAAAATGACTGGGCTGACTCTGATGAGGAAGAAAATGAAGAGTATGTCAACCTAGCCCTGATGGCCTCATCCACTGACAGTAGCAACTCACAGGTAAGCCTCGAAATTTCCTCTAACAAGTCTAAAACTGATTGTGTTAAAACTGTTAAGGAAATGGCTTGTGAGATAAAGGATCTCTATGACACCCTGAGGAGTATTGTAGCTGAAATTGAGAGAGTGCAGAAAATAAATGTACAGTTATCTGCTAGGAACACTCTTTTAGAATCAGAAAACTCCAGACTTGAGAGTCTTGAAAAAGAGCTCTCAAGGACTAAAAATCTTCTTGACTGTGCTATCAAAAGAGAGGAATGGACCTCGAATCTTCTTAGTCGAGAAAGGGAAGTCATTAAGAGATGGAGTGAGTCTAGCAGGAAACTGGAGGATCATTTAAAAAGTCAGAAATCTGATCCAAAATCTAGTTTAGGCTATGAAGAGACTCAAGTGCAGCAACCTTCCATTGATGTTGAGATGGCAGCTAGCTTTGGAAAAAGGCCAATACAACCTATCAAGTTTGTTAAGGCAGACACAAAGCTAGAATCAGGGAATGTTTTCCCAGTAAGTGAAGCTTCCACTGGTGGTGGGAGAGGCAAGAAACTTATTCTTGCCAAAGCACTCAACCCTCCAGTTATGAAAGAACTAGACTATGCATCAGTGGATACACAGTCGTCAGGGGGAAAGAGTGCATCAGGCCGTTGTAGCCAGTCAAGGGAAAAAGGCCAGTCAGGGGAAAGCAAGAAGAATAGAAATGGTAAGCTATGTGTTAACAAAACTAGCAATTATTCTTCCATTCATGAAGCCCCTAGAAAAGTGTGCTGGAATTGTGGTAACTGTAATCATTTATCTTTTCAATGCAAAGTAAAACCACAAATTTTAACTGGCACAATTTTGTATGCTGATGATTTACCAACTGTTAAAGCCTGCTCCTCAAAGGAAAAAGGCAAAATAACTGTTGAGAAATCAAAAGCATATGTTGAAGCTCCTAAAAAGGAGAAAGTTTTAAATTTGCCAAAACCAAAAGTCACCAATAAAGATAAAGCTGTTTTACCTATTACTGTGACTAAACCAAGAGGACCCAAAGTCAATTGGGTACCAAAAACAATTTAAATGTTTTCTTGTGTGCAGGGAAAGGTCAAAAGCAGTCAAATCTGGTTTCTAAACAGTGGCTACTTAAGGCACATGACAGGAAACAAAGACCTGCTCACAAAATTCCAAGAAAAGACTGGTCCAGTAATTTTATTTGGTGATAACAACAAAGGACTAACTCTTGGTTATGGCAAAGCAGCAAATGGGAATGTCTCATTTGAAAATGTAGCACTGGTTGATGGGCTCAAGCACAATTTGCTAAGCATAAGTCAACTAAGTGACAAAGGATTCATCACTTCCTTCAAAGGAGATCAGTGTCTAATCTCAAATGAAAGCGATGGGAAGCTGGTTTTGTCAGGGATAAGAAAAGGAGATCTCTATGTTGCTGATTTTAATTCAGTAAATGGAGAATCATGTTTCTACAGCAAAGCAACTCTTGATGAAAGCAGGCTATGACACAAGAAGCTCTCTGACCTGAACTTCAAGTCAATTAATGATCTAGTGAAGAGAGAGTTGGTAACTGGACTACCTCAAATGAAGTTTATCCAAGAAGGATTATGTTCAACATGTCAACAAGGGAAGCAAAGGAAATCATCCTTTGTCAGCAAGGAAGCCACCATGATCAAAGATCCAATTCAATTGTTACATATGGATCTCTTTGGCCCTGTCAACATTACGTCAGTGTCAAAGAAAAGATTTGCAATGGTTATTGTGGATGACTACACTAGATACACTTGGGTAAAGTTTCAGCATGCTAAATCAGAAGTATCTCAACAAATTATTGACCATGTCAAGAAGGTGGAAACAGAATCAAGGTCAGTGGTTAGAATGTTGAGAACAGATAATGGAACTGAATTCAAGAATGCAGTTGTTGAGGGATTTTGTGTGGAGAAAGGCATAAATCATACATTTTCTGCTCCAAGGACTCCTCAACGGAATGGTGTAGTGGAAAGGAAAAATAGAACCCTAATAGAAGCTGCTAGGTCAATGCTATCAGAGGCAAAGATTCCCACCTATTTTTGGGCTGAAGCAATTTCCACTGCTTGCTTTACTCAGAATAGATCTCTAATCAACAAGGCTCACAACAAGACACCATATGAGCTAATGACAGGGAGAAAGCGAAGCATCAAGTTCCTCTATGTCTTTGGATGCAAATGTTTTGTTCTGAGGAATTTTGGTGAGAACTTAGGAAAATTTGATCCAGAAGCTGATGAAGCAATTTTCCTAGGTTATTCTCTGTCATCCAAGGCCTACTGGGTTTACAACAAAAGACTTCAGGTGGTGATGGAGTCTATAAATGTAGCTTTTGATGATCAAGAGATTTCTGGGCTTGAAGACCCTGGTTTTCATGAAGAACTCAGGTTTGAAAATGAAGATGATTTTGATTATCAAGAGAATGAAGCCGATGAGTGCAGACAAATGGAGAATTTATCCATTCCTGATGTCAATCCAAACAATGAAGATCCCCCTTTAGCAGATAGAGTCAATTTCCTGGACAACAGATCAGGGGATCATTCATCAGGACATGCACCATCAGGGGATATCTTGAACCTTGAACTATCCAGTAATTCAGGGGGAGATTTTTCAGAAGCTGGGATCACAGGCTTAGGGGGAGGAGATGATAGTCAAGCAAGCTCATCAAGACACATCTCTAATCCTAAATGGGCCAGAAGTCACACAACAGATCTGATTATTGGTGACCCAAGCAAAAGAGTGCAGACTAGGAAAGCAACATCTAATGAATGCCTATATGCTTGTTTTCTTTCTGAAATTGAGCCAAAGAAGTTTGAAGAAGCTGTTCAAGATGCAGACTGGATCTTGGCTATGCAGGAAGAACTAAATCAATTTGAAAGAAATCAAGTATGGAAGCTTGTACCTAAACCCAAGGGAAGAATCATAATAGGTACTAAGTGGGTATTCAGAAATAAGATGGATGAAGCTTGCATTGTTGTAAGAAACAAAGCAAGACTGGTTGCAAAAGGATATCTTCAAGAAGAAGGGATTGACTTTGATGAGACCTTTGCACCAGTAGCCAGACTTGAGGCTATAAGAATTTTCTTAGCCTATGCAGCACATTTAAATTTTAAAGTATATCAAATGGATGTGAAAAGTGCTTTTCTAAATGGGAAATTGGAACAGGAGGTGTATGTCCAACAACCTCCAGGATTTGAATGCTCAAAATTTCCAAATCATGTTTACAAACTGGAAAAGGCACTTTATGGACTGAAGCAAGCACCTAGAGCTTGGTATGATATACTGTCAAAATTTCTGGTGGAAAACAAATTTTCAAGAGGTATCATTGACAAAACATTGTTCTTCAGACAACACCAATGTCATCTGATTTTGGTTCAAATTTATGTTGATGATATTATTTTTGGATCCACTGACACAAGACTGTGTGAAAAGTTCTCCAAACTTATGCAAAGCAAATATGAAATGAGCTTGATGGGTGAGTTATCTTACTTCTTGGGACTACAAGTTAAACAAGTCTCTGATGGAATCTACATTCATCAGACAAAATATGCCAAAGAACTTCTCAAGAAATTTGATATGGAGGACTCAAAAGTAGCAAAGACACTTATGGCCATTGCAACCAAGATTGACCCTGATAAAAATGGAAAGAAAGTTGATTTGAAGACTTATAGGGAAATGATTGGATCATTACTATATCTGACAGCAAGCAGGCCAGACATAATGTTTGCAACATGTCTTTGTGCAAGATATCAAGCTGACCCAAAGGAATCTCATCTCATTGCAGTGAAAAGGATCTTGAGATATATCAAGGGCACTACAGAGTTGGGACTTTGGTATCCAAAGGAGTCTGGATTTGAATTACTAGGATATTCTGATGCTGACTTTGGAGGATGCAGGATTAACAAAAAAAAGTACAATGGGAAGCTGTCAATTTCTAGGAGGAAGGCTTGTATCTTGGTTCAGTAAAAAGCAACACTCAATCTCTACATCAACTGCTGAAGTTGAATATATTGCAGCTGGAAGTTGTTGTGCACAAATTCTATGGATGAAAAGTCAGCTAATGGATTATGGTCTGTTCTATTCCAAGATTCCAATAAGGTGTGATAACACTAGTGCCATTGCCATTGTTGAAAATCCAGTGCAACATTCCAGAACTAAGCATATAGCAATTAGATATCATTTTATTAGGGAACATGTTATGAATAAGAATATTGAACTACAGTTTGTACCTTCAAATCAGCAGCTGACAGACATATTCACCAAAGGTCTTGATGAAGCCACATTTTCAAATCTTGTGGGAGAGCTGGGAATGGTGAATTATGCATCAGGGTCAGAGTCAAACTCCTAAGATTTGGTATTTCTAACTCGTTTCATAAGTTCTTGATAAAATCAATTGATATGTGGTTATATATGTTCAAATTGTAAATATGTATATACTTGTATATTCTGCATATTGTTGTTTTGTTTTTGTTTTGTCTGATGCATCAGGGTCAGGGCTTCCGTAAGGACGCATCAAGGTCAGGGTGTCCGGCTCTCTCATTAGGGTCAGGGTGTTTGACTCGTTTGACAAGGTCAGGGTATCCGACCTGTGAGTCAGGATCAGGGTGTCCGTCTTGTGCATCAGGGTCAGGGTATGTACATACAGTAAATCATTAGGGTAAGTTTAAAATTTGTTTACTGCATCGGGTTTCAAGGTCAGTTAAGTGATGACAACTCATCATTAAGTTCTTCTCTCACTGATGACGTGTAATCACAGAAACTGAACTGACTCCCTGATAGCGTGTTTTCAGGAGAAGTTTTCAAACGTCAATAGGCGGGTATTAATACTCTATCTCTCCTACTTTTTAAAACTCCTCAAATCTTTTAATCTTTTTCTGATATTTGCTCGAGTGTTCTTCTTCTTCTCTCTCGTTTTTACAGAAACCCTAGAACTTCAAATCTTCAAAGCATCCATGTCACGCCAATAGATACCGAGGAACTTAACAGTCCAACCCACAAACTATGTGGGTTTCTTTGACATTGATGAGGTAAATGAATGTTTTAAACCAATAATGAACTATCTACTCAACTCAGAGTATAGTAAAGCCATCTTTACCGATGAAGAAATGTC
>CM025784.1:13809077-13821623 GCA_014636745.2 Centella asiatica | reverse complement strand
ATAATCCCCGATGAGTTATTAATCCCTGATGCGTATAATCCCCGATGGGTTGATAATCCCCGATGGGTTGATAATCCCCGATGGGTTGATAATCCCCGATGGGTTGATAATCCCCGATGGGTTAATAATCCCCGAAGGACTGATAATCCCCGATGGGTTACTAGTCTCCAGTGAGTTAAAGCATAGTACTTCCCTGATGCGCAGTTTGTTTTAAAAACTATAAAATGCTATTTTCTTAAATTATTTTAAGATGTTTGAATTGATTTCTTAACCTCAATAGTTTTATATCAGATTGAGACGTTAAAAGTTAAGGACATCACATGTGCATTTCTCCCTCATATTTTTAAACCCAGATAATAAATTCATTTTTTGTGATATGTATATTCTTACAGAATTTTCCACTCGCGAGTAAATTAAATTGGTAGTGAGCAAAGGACTGAGGCAAGTATATATTCACAATCTCATGCTTATTTCAGTTTAACGCATTATCATTTGTTTCGATATGCGTAGAAGGTTGGATTTATACTTTCATTGTTCTGATGCATGAGCATGCTATGCTTTTGATTCTGCTAGCATGATATGAATGATGATGCATGGATATAAATGAGCTTTGAATTTCAACTATGTTTTCAATCTTATGTCTATGCAACGAGAATGTGAATGATGCCCCTTATGGGGGTTATGCCACATGGTTGGCAAGAGGAAAGGAAAGGTGCTGATGTGTTCTTCACCTGACCAAGAGGAAATGTTATTTGACTACGTAGTCACTCAGAGGGATCATGCGGTCCAGCCTGGCCAGCTGTGTACTGTATGGTTAGCAGATCCACGGGTGTAGCCCCCGTTGGATATTTGAGAATGTTATGATCAGGTGTATACCTGACTTTCTTCAAGGGGGGATCACAAGTTGTATATCATCAGTGAATCCTCAAAGATTTTGAAGGTTTCCGAGGACTTGGTATTGCTTCACCAAGCCTCACAAACAGAATTTGAATTTCTCTCCTTTGATTCCAGATGAAATTCGTTGAATTATTCATATTTGCCTCTACGTGTATATACTTGCTGGGCGTAAAACGCTCACCCATGTTGAATGTTAATGATTTGCAGGACAGAAAGCTAAAGCTGAACCCTCTGACAAGGGGAAAGCAAAGATGATAAGCTGCTAAGTGTTTATCTTTTGATAGAACTGATGAAGGAAAGAAAGGAATGAATGAAGGAAAGAAGGAAGACGTTTGAAGAGTCGATGAGATTTATTTTGTTGTTAGGAAATGATGTAATAGCTTCCGCTGTAATTACTAAATTCTTGGGTTGTAATAACTCTTAAATGCTGTTTTTATTCAGTATTTATTTGGGAATGGATGAATGGTTATCTTTACCTTCTTATGATAATGCCCTAGTCCGGTATGGGATTATGGGGTCGTCACATTAGCCATCGAAGACTAATTTTACCCCATCAGAGACTAAGTTGCAGAAATGGTACAATGATAGATACTGTCATTTTAAAAAGGGCCTAGCATCATCGAAGGATATTATCCTCCCAAAATGCATTGGATCTTCATGGGATGATGTCCTATGTTGGCAAAGGAATGATCAGATCAACTTTCACCACTCTCCTGTAGGATTACCCCATCGGAGACTAAGCTTTACCCCATTGAACACTAAGCATTAACCCATCGGAGACTAAGCCTTAGCTCACCAGAGATTAAGGATTAGCTTATCGGGGACTAAGGTGGCGACATCAAAAACTAAGAAATTTGCCATATCAGAGATTGTTTGCTTAGGATTACAAGAGCTCATCATTACATCAAAGACAAAATGATCATCAGAGATTGAAGAGGACCTGTGGGATGACACGTTGCTGACTTCAACAATCCATTAACTCAGTCAAAGCTAAAAAATAAAAAAAATAAAGAGGATGGTCCAATAGGAAAAGATTAGCCACAATAAGGGTCACATAACAGGTTTGGCGTGCAAGGAAGTCCATCTAAAAAAGGAAAGCCAAGTGACAGAGCTACAATTACCAAGGAAATATTAGAGATATTTTGAAACACAACTTATGGAGAAAGCCTGGAGGACGGAAGAGCTGGCCTATAAATAGAGACCCCAAACAGGAAGAGGAGAGAGGGGGACACTGACAAAAGAGGAGAGAGAGGGAGAGAGAAAGTGAACTGTGAGAAAGTTTCAAAGCTTTTTTTCTTAAAGTTTAGCTAAGGAAAATGCCCTATTTTCCTTATACAGAAATCATCCTTGTAACTCCTTGTTCTACATCAATCCAAAAGAAGTTTGGCTTATAATTGTTTATCTATCTTGCCCTTTGTCTCTCCCTTTTTACTTTGATCAAGGTTAGTTCATTTTCCTACAATAGGGCGGTTTCCAGTCAAGAATAGTTTTTTCCGTGGCTACCTCTATTTGGAATACCCTTATATTTAATCTCTCAAACATATGCATATATCCTTTCATGATTTATGTGTGATTTCAGTTTATATCATGTAATCTAAGTAGTTTCCTTTTTATCCTGTTACCAATATGTATATATCTACACAGTTATGTTTTCTTTTCTAACCTTCTGTTTCTGTGTCATGCCTGAGCCAAAGATGCATAGATTTGAAACCCTCCTTGGGAGGATCCAACCAAGAATCTTCAGTACAGGAGCTAGCATTTGTTAAAGTTCATTTGTTTAGTCTTAAGTTAGTTTACTTCTAAAGAACATTGTAAATTTCGTGTTAGGTATGTTGGTCCCACAAGTTGGTTTGTAGAAGGGGGGGTTGAATATAAATCACAAAATTCTTTTGAACATTGTGAGTTTAGTGAATATACTGTATTAAAAGTTACGAAACTGAAAGAATACAATATATCACAAGTGTTTTTGAACTTTTATAAATCAATGAAATATTACAAAAGCTCACTGGTGTGAATGACCAGCTTCTAACAACTCTTTTGAAAATAACAGTTGCATTCTAAAATATGATTTCTAGCTTCTCTCAAGTTATGAAAACTTGTTTCTTCTTTGTAAGTTTATTACAGCTGTGATATGATCTGAGATAATATGTATACTAGTGTTTTTGTGTATCTCAGTGATATCTTCTTGTTATTTTCGTGTTTTTTATCTCAGCTGCTCCATGTCTCTATTTATAAACATAGCTCTCTTGTCTTCCAAGCTTCCACGGTGAGTTGGCTCCAAAAATATATCTAATATTCTTTGGTAATTGCAACTCTGTCACATAACTTCTTCTTTTTGCATGCCAAACTGTTATGTAACATCTCTGGTGTATCAACACACCAGCTCCCTTATTTTCTTCTTAGAGTTCCATGATAAGTTATCTCTGTAGTAAATAACTTATCTCTATGAGCTTCTTGGTTTTTGATTGGACCAGCTTCCAAATTTTCCTCCTTCAAGTTTCTATAAGTTATCTAAGCAAGTTTCACACCAGCAGCTATATATGCATGCTAGTGTATAAGTATGACTTATCTCTATATTTTACTTTATCAGTGTTCACACCTACAGTGTAGAACTTTATCTCCTTGAAGCTTCTTTAGTAGTCAATCTCTCCTTATTGGACCACCATCTATATTTTAATTTCACTGCCTTTAATCTTGAGTTAGTGAATTTTTTGAACTCAGCCATGTGTCATCCCAGATGTCATTTTTAGTCTCTGATTATTTTATTCCCTGATGGATAGTCTGTGTTCATCAGTGGATATTTTTCCCTTAATGAGCTATTTTGTTCATCAGTGGATATTTATTCCCTGATGCTCGAGTACTTGACTTCAGCGATATACATTTTCCCGATGACTTTGGTGACAACCATTTTTGAGTTTAGAGATGTTGTTGATTTGCCTAACGACTTTGGTGATAGTCATTTTGAGTTTGGCATTGTTGTTGATTTGTCCGACGACTTTGACGATAGGCAAATGACTTTGGCAACAATCAAAATGACATTAGCGTTGAGTAATGTTTGAGTTTGACATTAGCCAAATAACTTTGGCAACGGTCAAATCTTTTCAAGGCTACTTTAATGCATTAAACTGTCCTTGCCTTAGTCTCTGGTAGCTTTAACATTAGTCTCCGATGAACAAACACTTAGTCTCTAAAAGACTTAGTCTCTGATGAACAAAAACTTAGTCTCCGATGAACAAAAACTTAGTCTCGGATGAACAAAAAAACTTAGTCTCCGATGAACTAATTTTGCTTGACCGATGTTGACTTTTGTGGAACTCTCCAAATGTAGTCTTTGTAGTCTCTGATGCGCACCTGTAGACTCTGATGGTAGTCTCTAATAGAACACTACTGCGGGTACTTTGTATAATTACAAAATCTAACAATGCTAAGTTTATACATCTTCATCAAATGCTATAATTCATAACAAGGTAAAAGTTGTTTGATAATTGTTTAGGTCTGATCCTTCATCTCCAGTTTAGCATTTGTAATATGTAATCCAAACTGAATAATGGAAATACACTGAACACACACACACATTGGCACACACGTGCACTTTGATGTTTCTTCCAAAGACAACTTCAGGTTTTAAGAGATTATTTCATAAAAAATGAAATCTAAAAAAGCAGTAACTAGTTATAGTGAGGATAAGGGGTGCCTATTTTAGAACAAAATAAGCTCAAGTGCTTGTTGGGGGGGGGGGGGGGGGGGGTTGAATACAAACACTACAAACTTTTTGTTCTTTAAAAGCTTTTTAAGCACGGCAAAAAATTGCTACAAGTTCAGAAAAACTATAATGAATTTAAAATGAACACTCAAACATTCAAATTAAAATAGTTGTATTAAAACATGATGTTTTTCTGGAAATCTATTTAATCACAAACATGATTAAACAGTTACAATTTCTGTAATGAGTTACAGCTTCTCTGTAATAAAATTACAGCTTCTTTTTCCACACTCACTAGCTTTTTATTTTCTTTGAATATCTCTCTTCAGATATATTACAAAGCATCCTTCTATTATTTATTGTGTGGCTTCGTGTTTCTTCGCTTGGTTTTTCGTGTAACAACTCTTTTTATATGTATAGCATATTAGTTGGTGATCCCACATGTTAGACGGGCTGCTTTTTCAACATAGCCTCATATATGTCACATCAAGGTCCTTTCGGAATGTTGTGTCAGACTGCTATTGGCTTTTGTTGCTTCTTTTTCATCCCTTGATCTGCATGTAATTAATGCTTGAGAGTTGTTATTGGTTAACCAAACATCAAGGACTATCTTTCCAGTTATACCCCTTGATTCCGTGCCAAGTATCAATGATTTGCATGTAAGTCCTAATGACATGTGGATTAGGTCATAATGATCCACTGATGTCAAGCCCTGATGTCGACTCGATTAGTGCTTCTGGATTCACTGATGACAAGTTACTAAAGGTAACTTGATCAATGCTTCTTTGTTCACCAATGTCAAGCCCTGATGGAGACTTGATCAGTGTTTCATTTATTCACTAATATAATGACCTGCTTGTTATCCTCTGAAGGGTTCTATTGATGAGTTGATCTTTTGTTGTCTCCAAACTTGTTGGGAAATCTAAGTCATCGCCAAACTCGTCGGGCAAGTTAATTCATCACTAAAGTCGTCGTCAGTGGATAAACAATGATTATCGCCAAAGTCAGTGTTAGCCATCGCCAAACTCGTCGTCAGTGGATAAAGATGATTAATGCCAAAGTCATTTTTACCCCATCGCCAAACTCGTCGTCAGTGGATAGAAATGACTGTTGCCAAACTCATTGCAAGATAAGCTATCACCTAAGTCATATTTAGCCATCACCAAACTCATCGGGAGGTATGTTGTCGCCAAAGTCTGGACATTAGAGTGTTTCCCCTGATGGGTTCCCCTGATGGGGTCATCCCATGATGCCTTCCCCTGAGGGCTTCTCTTGACTAGGTCATCCCCTGATGAGTTCCCCTAATAGCTTCCCTTGACGAGGTCATCGCCTAACGGGTTTCCCCTGATGGCTTCCCCTAACGAAGTCATCCCCTGACGGGCTTCCCTTGACGAAGTCATTGCCCGACGGGTTTCCCTAATGGCTTCCCTTAACGAAGTCATCCCTTGACGGGCTTCCCCTAACGAAGCCATGGCCTAATGGGTTTCCCTGATGGCTTCCCCTGACGATATCATCGCCTGACGGGTTCCCCTGATGGTGTCATTGCCTTAATACAGTATTTTTAGGTTGTCCATGATGGGTTCTTCTTACTAATGCTTCTTAAAAATACTTATCCTTTTGATCATCAATACTTTGTTGGCTTTTCCTGGAATTTCTGTTGTGCGAAATATTTATCTTTTCAAGTACCAACAACCATTCCTTGACACTGTCGAGTTCGTTTAAGTAAACACTGATGACTTGCCCAGTGCAATGTAGTTCATCCCCTGATGACTAAGTCGACCATCAGTGGATGCAAAAACTCATGCATATATACTAAGGTTTATAGAATACCTTGAGTATTTACAGTTGCACATTTATTCTCTATACATTATCATCATCATTTATCTCTAACAATCTCCCCCTATTTATGTTTATCAGTTTGATAACCATAAATCTAACTAATGTACTGATGATGATGTCAAAACCCAAAAATACAAAATTAAAGACATTAAAGAATAAATGTATTTGTATAGATAAAAGAATAATTATGTACAAGTATATTACTCTCTGTACAAGTAGGTTTCTGTTCTTCTTGTTGCTCCTCCTCCACAGCCTTCTCCTTTTGAAGTTGCTTTCCATCTAATGTCCTTGGCCTTTTGAAGTAGGAACAATAGTCACATCCACTGATGGTTGATTCAACAACAACCCCTGAAAGACTTTGAAGATTTCTCCCCTTTTGAAGAATAAAGAAGATTTCTCCCCCTTGAGGGATTTCTCCTCCTTTGTGGGATTTCTCCCCCTTTTTTGCAGCATCATCAGTGGAAGTTGAGAATTGGAATGTGACTGAGGAACTTATTTTCTCTATATTCTTTATTTACAAGGATCTCATCCTTATTTCCCACAACCTCTCTTTTTTATATGTCTGCTAAGGCATCACTCTTTTCCTCTCCTTTTTCATTGCCTTCTAAGGCAGTATGCTCATTCTCTCCTTGTGCCAAGGTCCTCTCAATTGGTTGACCTTGCCTCTTTTCACTAAGTATTCTCTCAGCCTCACCCAAAGTTGTCCTTATTAGGCTCCTATGGGTTGTGTTATCAACAACTGTGGACAAAGAAAGTAATGTATCTGCTATTATTGTGTCCACAGAGGTGATTTGAGCAGAAGTGGGGTGCAAAAGAGATGTTTATATATAATAGGAGAAGTATAGGTGTTTATTGAAGTAGTATGTACAAATTAAGTTGTGTGTGCACTCACTGTCTAAGATATCTGCAACTGGCTCTCAGAGACCCTGATGTTGGTTTCATCAGAGGCTATGGTCAGTGGATGTGCCTTACTCAACTGTGTCCCTGGTTGGAGACTTTATTCAATAATTGAATCCTTTTGGGAGGAAACAATTAGGGATGAGTGTATTTCCTTATTAAGGTCAGTATCCTTTTGGGAGGAAACTGTCTGGTTTGGTTTGAGGTTAACACTCATAGTTGTCATCTTCTTCTTCTTTCTCTTCAAGCCAATCACTTCTCCCATTGCTCCCCCTCAATAACTGAGGTTACATCAAAGGGTTTTATATTAGTACCATTAGTCTTTTGGGAGACTGGGGGTTAGGTTATTGAGAGTGGTTGTTTGGAAATTGATAATACTACTTGGGTAGGCAAAGAAGTGGTTATTGTCTCTGCCATAGTAGGTGAAATATAAAAAACAAGAGATTAAAAAAATGTGTAAGTGATATTTGTTTCATATGAAATGTTGTTGCTGATGTACCACCTTTAATACACATCCTGTCAAAATAGAAAAAACATATATATATATATATATATATATATATATATATATATATATATATAACAGTAATTTTTTTTTGTTATATACATATATACATAAACATATAATTGTGTATCAGTAACATTATCAAGAAATTGTGAGATGAGTTAGAAATGTCAGCATTTAAGAACTTGATAAACTGAACTCCCAACAATTTTTTCTGGCATGACTTCAGCAAGTTGATCAAGCATCATCTTGCATAATTCACCATTCCCAGCTCTCCCACTAGATTGATAAAAGTGGCTTCATCAAGGGCTTTGGTGAAGATATCTGTCAGCTGCTTGTTTGTTGGTACAAAATGTTGTTCAATGGTTCCATTCATGACATGTTCCCTGATAAAGTGATACATGATTCTATATGTTTAGTTTTGGAATGTTGCACAGGGTTTTCAGCAATTGCAATGGCACTTGTGTTATCACAAAAATTTGGAATTTTGTTGAAATTTAGTCCATAGTCCAATAACTGATTTTTCATCCATAGGATTTGTGCACAGCAACTTCCAATTGCAATGTATTCAGCTTCAGCAGTAGATGTTGATATTGAGTGCTGCTTTTTGCTGAACCAAGATACAAGCCTTCCTCCTAGAAATTGACATCTTCCTGTTGTACTCTTTCTGTCAATTCTGCATCCTCCAAAGTCAGCATCAGAATAGCCCAGTAATTCAAATTCAGACTCCTTTGGATATCAAAGTCCCAACTCTGTAGTGCCCTTGATATACCTCAAGATTTTTTTCACTGCAATCAGATGAGACTCCCTTGGATCAGCTTGATACCTTGCACAAAGACATGTTATAAACATGATGTTAGGCCTACTTGCTATTAGATACAGCAGAGAACCAATCATTCCCCTATAAGTCTTGAGATCAACTTTTTTTCCATTCTTATCAAGGTCAATCTTGGTTGCTGTGGCCATAGGTGTCTTTGCTACTTTTGAGTCCTCCATGTCAAATTTCTTGAGAAGTTCTTTGGCATACTTTGTCTGATGTATGTAAATCCCATTAGTGACTTGTTTGATCTGCAGCCCCAAGAAATAAGACAATTCACCCATCAAACTCATTTCATACTTGCTTTGCATGAGCTTGGAGAACTTTTCACACAGTCTAGTGTTTGTGGATCCAAAGATGATATCATCAACATATATTTGAACCAGGATTAGATGACCTTGGTGTTGTCTAAAGAACAATGTTTTGTTAATGATATCTCTTGTGAACTTGTTATCCACCAAAAACTTTGACAGTGTGTCATACCAAGCTCTAGGAGCTTGCTTCAGTCCATAAAGTGCTTTCTCTAGTTTGTAGACATGATTTGGGAATCTTGAACTTTCAAATCCTGGTGGTTGTTGGACATACACCTCTTGTTCTAACTTCCCATTGAGAAAGGCACTCTTCACATCCATTTGAAAAACTTTAAAGTTTGAATGTGTTGCATAGGCTAAGAAGATTCTTATAGCCTCAAGTCTAGCTACTGGTGCAAAAGTCTCATCAAAGTCAATCCCTTCCTCTTAAAGATCACCTTTTGCCACCAGTCTTGCTTTGTTCCTTATAACAATGCCAGCTTCATTCATCTTGTTTCTGATTACCCACTTGGTACCTATTATAATTCTGTCTTTGGGTTTAGGCACCAACTTCCATACTTGATTTCTTTCAAATTGATTCAGCTCTTCCTTCATAGCCATGATCCATTCTGCATCTTGAATGGCTTCTTCAAATTTCTTTGGCTCAATTTGTGAAAGAAAGCAAGCATATAGGCATTCATTAGATATTGCTTTTCTGGTTTGCACTCTTTGGTTTGGATCACCAATGATTAAATCTGATGTGTGATTCCTAGACCATTTGGGCTTAGAAATGTATCTTGATGAGCTTGCATGATCATCATTTCTTCCCCCTAAGTCAGTGCTACCAGCTTCTGAGAAAACTCCCCTTGAATTACTACTTAAATCAGGGTAAAAGTTATCCCCTGATGGTGCATTCCCGGATGGATTATTCCCTGATGGAGTATTCCCTGACCTTTTGTCCAAGAGGTTAACTCCATCTGCTGAAGGGGCTTCTAGATTGTTTGGATTGACATCAGGGATGGTTAAATTTTTCATTTGTCTGTACTCATCAGCTTCATTCTCTTGACAATCAGAATCATCTTCATTTTCAAATCTGAGCTCTTCATGAAAACCAGGGTCTTCAAGTCCAGACATCTCTTGATCATCAAAAGCTACATTTATAGACTGTCACCGCCTGGAGTCTCTTGTTGTAAACCCTGTAGGTCTTAGATGTTAGGGAGTAACCTAGGAAAATAGCTTCATCAGCCTTTGGATCAAATTTTCCTAAGTTTTCACCAAAGTTCCTTAATACAAAGCATTTGCATCCAAAAACATGTAGGAACTTGATGCTTGGTTTCCTCCCTGTCATTAGCTCGTATGGCGTCTTGTTGTAAGCCTTGTTGATCAAAGACTTATTTTGAGTGAAGCAAGCAGTGGAAATTGTCTCAACCCAAAAATAGGTAGGAATCTTTGCCTCTGCTAGCATTGTCCTAGTAGCTTCTACCAGGGTTCTATTCTTCCTTTCTACTACACCATTCTGTTGAGGAGTTCTTGGAGAAGAAAATGTATGATTGATGTCTCTCTCCACACAAAATCCATCAACAGTTGTATTCTTGAATTCAGTTCCATTGTATGTCCTCAAAATTCTAACAGCTGACCCTGACTCAGTTTCCACTTTCTTTATATGGTCAATGATTTGTTGAGGTACTTCAGATTTGGCATGTTGAAACTTGACCCAAATATATCTGGTGTAGTCATCCACAATGACCATTTCAAATCTTTTCTTTGATACTGACATTATGTTGACAGGAACAAAGAGATCCATATGAAGCAATTAAATTGGTTCCTTGATCATTATGGCTTCCTTGCTGACAAAGGATGATTTCCTTTACTTCTCTTGTTGGCATGCTGAACATAATCCTTCTTGAATGAGTTCCACTTGTGGTAGTCCAGTTACCAACTCTCTTTTTACCAAATCATTGGTAGTTTTGTAGTTCAGGTGAGAGAGCTTCTTATGCCACAGTCTACTCTCATCAGGGATTGCTTTGCTGTAGAAATATGACTCTCCATCCACTGACTTAAAATCAGCAATGTAAAGATCTCCTTTCCTAATCCCTAATAAGACCAGCTTGCCATCACTTTCTTTTAAGATTAAGCACTGATCCCTTTTGCAAGTAATGATGAACCTTTATCACATAGTTGACTTATGCTCAATAGATTGTGCTTCAGCCCATTAACTAGTGCTACATCTTCAAATAAGACATTCCCGTTTGCTACTTTGTCATATCCAAGAGTCAGTCCTTTGTTATTATCACCAAAAGAAATCACTAGACCAACCTTTTCTTGGAACTTTGTGAGCAGGACTTTGTTTCCTGTCATGTGTCTTGAGCAACCACTGTCTAGAAACCAGATTTGACTGCCTTTGACTTTTCCTTGTGAGTTGCTACTGTCTGTGGATGAGACCATTAGGGCTAGGTTGACATATTCTTTAGTATTTTCTTCATCTAAGTCAGCCCAGTCCTTTCCCTTTGCAATGTAAGATTTTCCCTTCTTGTTTGCATTAAGAAGGTCAAAGTATTTCTTCTTGTAGTCCACTTTAGCTTCCTTTCCTCTGGATTCACCTTCCTTTGTGGCTTTGCGGCACTCATTTGCAAAGTGGCCCATCTCACTGTATTTGTAGCACTTTATTCTTGATTTGTCAATAAAGTTATTTGTGTTACTAGGTTTCCTCACTAAAAATCTTTTTGATCCAGATGGTTTTTGAAATTTCAGCTTGGAAAACCTTTTTGCAAGAAAGGCCATGGTTTCATCCATTTCTTCTAACTTTTCAGGAGTGTACCCATTCTCTTTTGAGTCCTCTTCATTGTCCCCTTCTTTTTCAGCATCTCCTGACTGTTGCTTCATCAAGACACTTGGTCTTGCTTCAACTTTGTCCTTTTTAGCAGCCATCAAAGTTACAGATTTAAGCTTTCTGGTATCCTCAGACATTTCTGATCATTGTTGAACCTCCAGTTCATATGTCTTGAGAGTACCATAGAGCCTATTCAAGTCTAGGAGATTCATATCCTTGGATTCTCTGATGGCTGTCGTCTTAAGATCCCATGATATGGGAAGTGTTGGGTTTCGTAGGATCAAACGCAGAGGAAAAATATGATTTAAAATAAAACAAAGCGAAACCCAAACCCAAGGATCTATGCGAAACAATTTAATACAAATAGTTCAAGATTTTACCGATTAAAAGTGCGAATCTGAAGCTTTGGTGAAGGTGTTGATCGTCTCCAAATCTTTAACGCAATCCAACAGGACAGCGTCTCTACGATATCCACACGAACACCACGAACTGTCTCACGATTCGAATAAGAAGAGTTACAGTACTAGCTGTACGATCTGTATCTCTCTTTTCTCTCTATATCTCTGAACTCTAGTTTCTCTCTTATAAGCAACTAGGGTTCTTAGAATACGTGAAACGTTGGTTTGAGAGAATAGCTGATATATCATATATATAGCCTTTCATAGAGTAAATCCAAAACCTAATCTAATTAGGAGACTTGAAATCCGAATTTTATATTTATTATATATATATATATATATATATATATATATATATATATATATATAT
>CM025784.1:13781997-13809067 GCA_014636745.2 Centella asiatica | reverse complement strand
TATATATATATATATATATATATATATATATATATATATATATATATTTAATCAAGTCTCACTTAATTAATATATATATGCACAAATAAATATATATTCGTATTTCCTTCCAAAGGATTCTATTTCATACAGATTACATATATTAATATATATGTATATAATTTAAAGCCATGATTTAATTAAATCAATCTTATTGATATATTAAAATCATTGACATTTAAATTATATCTCCTTGACGAATGTTCTTTGTGTGTGACCCTGTAGGTTATTATTACGTTGACAATAATTTTAAATCATACTATAAAATTATAAACAGTGAGCGGCATCTAGTAATACATCACTGTTACCCAAGTAATAATAAAGTCATAGATTCGACGTTACCTTTCGTGACCAATGTTTCAATGTAACTTAATCCTTTTAACCATGATATCTAAGATTAAATTCAAGGCATGGATGTGTCATCCTCTTCATAATTTAATCTTAGTTTTCTTGATCAATGAGTAAACTATATGAAACAAATCTCTATTTGAGCATGGCCATGCATTTTATAGTTTCACTCAATCAAGAGGCCTATAGATATCACCCCTAATTTATAGGAGGGTTAAATTCCATCTACATCATTCCCAATTCTCACATAACTCATTATGCATCCAACAATTACCTTTATCGTCCACCCGGTTAAAGGTGACTTTTGATAATGTCAAAACGCATAACTCCTTATGTAGAAATGTCATGACTTCAGGTCGAAGGACCATTACATCATTGTCACTATGAGAATTACTTATGACACATAGCATAATGCTCCATGTAGAATTCTCATGGTGGGTCTGTCCAGTACAATGTTCTCTAACATGTACCTATGTATCAACTTAATATATCTCGTATATATTTATGACCAATGAGATATGGCCATCAGTTAATCACATACTAGTCTCAATGTATTATTTTTGTCCCGCTTACAATGATACTCGACTAGGGACATTTAAGAATAATGATACATTACATACTTATATGATCTCATATTCAAGTCACATACTTGAATCCATATAAATAGTATCATTCTTCTAAGGACATTTATTATGTTAACATTTATATTATGCAGTAAATAAAACATAATAAATTATCATTTAACCAAAACATAACATAAATATAGTGTCACAATCATTACATAATTGGTCACTAGGGCATACACTCTAACAGGAAGTGCCCTCATGAACTTCCTGTTCAAATCTTTGTTGGCATATGTCTTCCCATACATCCTTAGGTCATTACCAACCTGTTGAATTTGTCAAACATTTCAGTGAGTGTTTCACCATTTTTCATTGTGAACCACTCATACTGTTGTGTTAACAGCTGCAGTTTATTCTCCCTCACATCTTCTGTACCATCACATAGGATCTGGATAGTATCCCATATAGACTTAGACGTTGTAAGATTCATGATACTGTTTAGCATATCATCGTCTAGGCCATTATATAGAATGCCTGTTACATTTAGATCCTTTTTAACCTTCTCTCTTTCCTCTAGAGTTATTTCTTCAGTAGTCTTTGAGACTAATCTTTCAGGGACATTGACTCTATTCACCACTTCTTGAGGAATGAGCTTCTTTGGTATGTGAGGGCGTTCTTCTAGAATTTGTAGGTATTCATCATCGATTGCTCTTAGATCAACTATCATACTTTCCACTTTCCAATATAGGGACTTTACTATTTCGATCTTTGTTGGCCATAGATCAAGATCTTTTAGCAAGTGTAATCTTCTAGTAGGCTCTGATACCATTTGTTAGAACAAAATAAGCTCAAGTGTTTGTAGAAGGGGGGTGGGGGTGGGGGTGGGGGGTGGTTGAATACAAACACTTCAAACTTTTTGCTCTTTAAAATCTTTTAAGCACGACCAGAAATAGCTACAAGATCAGAAAAACTATAATGAATTTAAAATGAACACTCAAGCATTCAAGTTAAAATAGTTGTATTAAAACTTGATGTTTTTCTAGAAATCTGTTTAATCACAAACAAGATTAAATAGCTACAATTTCTATAACGAGTTACAGCTTCTCTGTAATAAAATTATAGCTTCTTTTTCCACACTCACTAGCTTCTTATTTTCATTGAATATCTCTATATAGATCTATTACAAAGCTTCCTTCTAGTGTTTGTTGTGTGGCTTCGTATTTCTTCGCTTGGTTTTTTGTGTAACAACTCTTTTTGTATGTATAGCAGATTAGTTGGTGAACCCACGTGCTGGACGTGCCACTTTTTTAACATAGCCGCATATATGTCACATTAAGGTCGTTTCAAAATGTTGTGTCAGACAACTATTAGCTTTTGTTCCTTCTTTTTCATCCCCTGATTTGCATGTAATTAATACTTGAAAGTTATTATTGGTTAACCAAACTTCAAGGAATATCTTTCCAGTTATACCCTTTGCTTCTGTGCCAAGTATCAATGATTTGCATGTAAGTCCTGATGATGTGTGGATTAGGTCATAACGATCTAGTGATGCCAAGCCCTGATGTCGACTCGATCAGTGCTTTTGGATTCACTGATGACAAGTTACTAAAGGTAACTTGATCAATGCTTCTTTGTTCATCGATGTTAAGCCCTGATGGAGACTTGATCAGTGCTTCATTTATCCACTGATGTAATGACCTGCTTTTTATCCACCGAAGGGTTCCACTGACGAGTTGATCTTTCATCATCGCCAAACTTGTCGGGCAATCTAAGTCATAGCCAAACTCGGGCAAGTTAAGTCATCGCCAAACTCGTCGTTAGTGGATAAACAATGACTGTCGCCAAAGTTAGTGTTAGCCATCGCCAAACTCGTCATCAGTGGATAAAGATGATTAACGCCAAAGTCATTTTTTACCCATCGCCAAACTCGTCGTTAGTGGATAGAAATGACTGTCGCCAAACTCATCGCAAGATAAGCTATCACCTAAGTCATATTTAGCCATCGCCAAACTTGTTGGGAGGTATGCTGTTGCCAAAGTCTGGACACAAGAGTGTTTCCCCTGATGGGGTCATCCCTAATGCCTTCCCCTAACGGCTTCCACTGACTAGGTCATCCCCTGATGAGTTCCCCTAATAGCTTCCCCTGACGAGGTCATCGCCTGACGGGTTTCCCCTGATGGCTTCCCCTGATGGACTTCCCCTGATGTCTTCCCTTGACGAAGTCATCACCTGATGGGCTTCCCCTAATGGATTCCCCTGACAAAGTCATCGTCCGACGGGTTTCCTCTGATGGCTTCCCCTGATGAAGTCATCCCCTGACAGGCTTCCCCTAATTGTTTCCCTTGACGAAGTCATTGCCTAACAGGTTTCCCTGATGGCTTCCCCTGACGATGTCATCGCCTGACGGGTTCCCCTGATGGTGTCATCACTGTGATACAGTATTTTTAGGCTTTCCCTGATGGGTTCTTCTTACTGATGCCTCTAAAAAATACTTATCCTTTTGATCATCAATACTTTGTTGGCTTTTCCTGTAATGTCTGTTGTGTGAAATATTTATCTTTTCAAGTACCAACAACCATTCCTTGACATTGTCGAGTCCGTTTAAGTAAACACTGATGACTCGCCCAGTACAGTGTAGTTCATCTCCTGATGACTAAGTCGACCATCAGTGGATGCAAAAACTCGTGCAAATATACTAATGTTTATAGAATACCTTGAGTATTTACAGTTGCACATTTATTCTCTAAACATCATCATCATCATTTATCCCTAACAACCTAACACCTTCCCCCCTGTTCAACTTAGCAATGAACTCGGTTTTCCTTGATTTCGCCATGACCATAATTTAAGAGTCATCTTGAAATTAATTTTCAAAAAGGTAAAATTGGAAAGGTGTCCTAACACACTCTCTTAGATTTGTTAGGTGGTTACTCGTCTTAAATAATCTTATCACCCCATCGCATTTATAAAAAACTAGGACTTTTGGAAAAGGGTTTTTGAAGAAACGTTTAAATGAGCAATCTCACAACTCAACCCCATATTTTTGAAAATTTCTCGGGTGCGACAATAAGCATTTTCTTCTTTGTACACATGGTATAACTTACAAACTTCATCTGAATTTGTATTTTGGCTCTTGATAACCCTAAACATCATAAAATCTAATAATTGCTTCTGAAATTTCTTGAAGATGTCTTTGGTATAAATTTCAAAAACATATTTCTTAATCTCTTATTTTGTGGCCAAGTTTTGCTTCCAATGAATAGTGATATGGTCAGCCTTCCTTTCAAGATAAATTGCTTATCGATTGCCTCTTGAGATTTGGTTACAAATTCTTCAAGTCCTGTACTAGAATTCACATATTCATAAAAAAAAATATTCATTAACTCACTCCTCCCAGTGGTTGTCATACCTACAGCAAAATACCTCTTAGAGTACGAACCTATGATATTGCTTAGAGGATATTTGTTAGAACAGAATAGGCTCAAGTGTTTGTAGAAGGGGGGGGGGGGGGGGTTGAATACAAACACTCAAAACTTTTCACTCTTTAAAAAACTTGTTAAGCACTGTTGGAAATAGCTACAATATCAGAAAAACTATATTGAGTTTAAGACAAACACACAATCATTCGAGTTAAAATAGTTGTATTAAAACTTGATGTTTTTCTGGAAATCTGTTTAACCACAAATGTGATTAAACAACTACAATTTTTGTAACAAGTTACAACTTCTCTATAATAAAATTACAACTCCTTTTTCCACACTAACTAGTTGCTACTTTTCTTTGAAAATCTCTATACAGATCTATTACAAAGATTCCTTCTAGTTTTTGTTGTGTGGCTTCTTGTTTTGTTGTCCTTTTTGGATTTTCTCTTTGTTTTCATTGTTGTTCATCCTCCTTTGTGTAATGAGAACTCTTTTGCATATATAGAAGATCAGTAGTTGAACCCACGTGCTTAGACCTGCTGCTCTTTCAACTTAGCCGCATATATGTCACATCTATGTTCTTTAGGAATGATGTGTTAGTTGTTATTACTTTTGTTGCTTCTTTTTCATCCCCTGATCTGCGTGCATTTAATGATCGAGAGTTGTCATTGGACCACCAAACTTCAGGAAATATCTTTCCAATTTATATCTCTTGCTTTTGTAACAAGCTTTATTGATTTGCGTGTAAGACATGATGACGAGTGTATGTAGTCATAACTATCCACTGATAACAAGCCCAGATGTGGACTTGATTAGTGCTTCCGGATCCCTTGATGACAAGTCCTGTTTAAGACTCGATCAGTGCTTCAACCTTCACTTGAGTTATCTAAGTGCTTCTTGATCCCCTGACGTTAACACTCTAAGCATCCACTGATGGCTTCCACTGAAGCAGTGCTGAGCATTTCCCCTGACGGGTTAGCTTGCCATTATCATACCCTGATGAGTTCCCCTGACAGGTTGACATGTCACTGTCATGCCCTGACGCATTCCCCCTGATGAGTTTGGCTTGCCACTGCCATACCCTGACCCGTTCCCCTGACGGGTTGGTCTGTCTTTGTCATCCCCTGATGGGTTCCTCTGACGGTTTAATCACTAAAGCTTTGTTGATTTTGTTTGGAATGTTTGATATGCAGAATACTTAAGTGTTTTTGAGTAACAATTGACATCCCTCTTCACTATCAAGTCCTTTAGAAGTTTCAACTGATGACTTGTTTAATGTGTAATACTTCATTCCCTGATGACTAAGTTGATCATCAGTGGATGCAAAAAGTGTGCATATACTTAGGTTTATAGAACACCCTGAGTATGTACAGATGCATAAGCAAAACTCTAAGCATCATCATCATTTATACCCTACAATATTTCATCACAATAGCCACAATAAGATATTCTGCAGCAACTAATGAACAATGATTGAAGATTGATGAACTCGACTAGAATTTGACTATTGTCAAACTAAGTTGACCATCACCAAAGTTGTTGGGTAAATGAACAATAGCGCCAAACTCAAATGACTATCGTCAATAGCGCCAAGCTTTAAATGACTATCGCCAAAGTCGTCGGGTAAATCAACAATAGCACCAAACTTTAAATGTCTATCTCCAAAGTCATTGGGAAGTCTCACAATCATTGAAATCAAGTTTACTCAGCGCCAAAGTCGTCGGGTAATCAACAATAGTGCCAAAGTCTCACAATTGCCAAAGTCAGATTTACTCATTGCCAAGTCGGGTAATCTCATATGTGCCAAAGTCCAAAGCAAAATTATGAAGCGCTAAAATGTTTGTGAAGTGCCAAAGTGCTCGCTATCTGTGGTTAAAAGACTCAGCACCAAAGTTTGTTCATCAGTCGATAAATCCTTCATCAGTGGATAAATCCATCAGGGATAAATCATTCATCAGTGGATAAATCCATCGAGGGATAAATCCTTCATCAGTGGATAAATTCATCAGCAGATAATTTCGTCATCAGTAGTTAAATTCTTCATTAGTTGATATTGAGGATGACATATGACTGAGTTCACAAATCCATTAACTCAAGTTAAGGCGGTGGAATTAAAATAAAGACGGTGGTCTAATAAGGAAAGATTGGCTACCAAAGAACTTCAAGGAGATAAGTTATACATACACACACATGTGTATAAAGACTGCAGGTGTGAACACTACAGAAGTAACTTATAAAGAAAAAAATAGAGATAAGTTATACTTATACACAAGCATGCGTATAAAGCTGCTAGTGTGAAAACTACAGAGATAACTTATACATCCTTTGAGAGAAAAATATGGAAGCTGATACAATCCAAACCAGGAAAGCTCATAGAGATAAGTTATATGTTGTAGAGATAACTTCTAGGAACTCTAAGAGGAAAACAAGGGAGATGGTGCAATAAGAAAAAAGTATACACCAGAGGAGTTATATAATAGGTTGGCGTGCAAGAAAGGTTATGCAAAAGAGAAGTTATGTGACAAAGCTGCAATTGTGAGAACCCAAAAAAATAAGAAGAATTTTGTTGTATGATTTATTTCACTTTATATTAATTTTATGTATGAAGGTTTAAATTATTTTCTTTTACTATTTTATATTTGTTACTATTTTGGGTATGAATAATAAATTCATATCTTAAAGGAAATCTTATAGCAATGTGATGTCCAAAGTTTTAAAATATATTTTTAAACTCAAACCCTTTAATGATTTTTTTTATTTAATTATGATTATCATATTTCTCTTTACTTGTATTCAAGCACTCATCAAGAGTAAGTGTATTTCTCACGTGGGGAAGGTTTTCACGCTACAGTACCCGTTTTGAAATAAAGACGGTAGTGAGACAAGATCATTAATTGCACTATGTCAGGATTGAGAGCATGTGACCGTCAAACTAGCTAATCTACTCCAACAGTACACTAGATTGTTGGCTGTGATTGATGATTGACTGACTTTAGCAACTGTTGCATCCACCCTTTCTCACCAATCACTTCCTTCTAAAGCTTGTTATTTTCCTTTCACAGCCAACGGCTGAAATCTATTTCCAAACAATCCAACCGCTCTCATTGTTAAGTAAGTGAGATATATATATCGTGTTGGTACAACCCTAGCCCCACTTTCATAAATTTCTATACAGCAAACCACCCTCAAAACACAAGTTCACTCTCAAAGAACAATTGTCTTTCTCAGGAAACAAACCAAGTTTTTAACTTCTTCTTTGCAGCCAAAAAAGGTATGAACACTATACTAAAGCTCTGTTATGTTCCTGCACTCTTGTTTTGTAATGCATGCCATGTTTGTGAGCATACTAGGTTCATTCACTTTCAAAAGTATGACTTAATGCATGTTTTTAACATCGGGTATTAATGCTTTTATTTCAAAAACTATCCTCTTTAACCACCTGGTGAACAACCTTTAACTACCAAA
Source organism: Centella asiatica (assembly GCA_014636745.2). Classification (NCBI taxonomy): domain Eukaryota; kingdom Viridiplantae; phylum Streptophyta; class Magnoliopsida; order Apiales; family Apiaceae; genus Centella; species Centella asiatica. The sequence continues at coordinate 13,801,230 of CM025784.1, read as the reverse complement.
CATTTCTTTTTATCAGTAATGAAAACACCATGCTTGAGTTTTCTTCAACCTGAGTCCTTGAGGTTTAGTAGCGTCTATGAGTTGTGGTAGACGATAAGAATGTTACTTACTGCAGATGAGATGTTGAGAGTTTCCCTAGTTGTGGTATTGGTCACTTGGTGAGAACACCACCCATGGAGGAGTGAGGAAGACACCACTGTACCTGAGACAAGTTCTAAACTTAGTCTACGATGGGTTGGAGTTAGTCTCTGACCCTATAAAACAGTCCCTGGGAGATTCCAAGTTAGTCTCCGACAGCGTAGATGCTAGTCTCTAATGAGATACGTTAGTCTCTGATATGTTAATGTTAGTCTCTGACAAGATAACATTAGTCTCTGATGACGTAAGCCTTAGTCTCCGACAGGCTAAGCTTAGTCCCTGATGAGAATATTTCTTAGCCTCCGATGAGTAAATGTTTCCTGAAGAGTTTGGCGCTGAACAACTTTTCTCTGAGGAGTTTGGCGATGATCAGGATCATCCCCTGATGGTCGAGGATCATCCCTTGATGGTCGAGGATCATCCCCTGACGGCTGAAGATTGTCCCCTATTGGGCAGTCATCCCCTGACGAGCAGTCAACCCCTGATAATCACTTTTCATGCTTCAATGTTTCTCCACTGATGTGCAGTTTGCCTTGAAAGTATAAAATATTATTTTCTTAAATTATTTTATGATGTTGTTAATTATTTATTAAACCTTAAAGGTTCAGAAGGTCAACTTAGACGTTTAAAAGTTCACGGACATCACATGTGCATCTTTTATCATATTTTTATTAAAAATATAGATTTCTCATGTTATATGCATGTTTTACAAAGTGTTCCACTCACAAGTGATTTGAGTTTGATATTTTTAGCTAAGGACCAAGGTAAGTATATACTCACTCTACTTTCTTTCAAAAAATACACATGATCATTCTTTCGATATGCGTAATGTATCCAAGATATTTTATGTCAACTCATGATTAAATCTCTTCAAAGTTAAGTAACGTACAATCTTTTGATCTGATGTACGTGAAAATGTTGTACTAGAATCAAGCATTTTTGGGCGAATGTTAGCTATTCAAATCCGCTAACGCGCCAAGGAAAATCCTATACGGATATAACAGAACTCAATTTCTTCTTACCTCATACTTGTAAAGTATATCCGTGTGGGTAACTAAAGGCTAATGGGTTGCAACTGCCTAGCACCCTAGGCCTAAGGATGATAGGGAATGGAAACTGAGGCATCGGTGTTAGGTTTTATAACATTTGTTGATGATTGTCTTTAGATTACTTAGATTACAAATGTACAAAAAGTGTTAATTAGTAACACTGAAGTTTTGTAGCCACTAGTTATCTCTTTAGTTGTAATTCATTTATTATTTGTAAAGAGATAAAGTTATTCTTTAATTGTAAGTAACTACTGGAAAGTTGTATCAAAGCTTTAACAAGTCAAAATGTGTATTTAATCCGTCGGAGTTTACAAAAAGGCTTATCGAAGACTAAGGCAACACTTATCGGAGACTAAGGATTTTTGCCTATCGGAGACTACGGCTTACGTCATTGGGGATTAAAGATAAAGCATCAGAGACTAATGCTTACGTCATCAGAGACTAAGTTGACGTCATCGGAGACTAAGTCTAGAACATCAGAGACTAAGCTGACGTCATCGGAGACTAAGCCTAAAGCATCGGAGACTAATAACTCTATCGGAGACTACACAACCTGATCAGACACTAAAAAACCAGAGACTAAACGATCAGGGACTAAAGACTGAAGCTATTAGGGACTAGTCGTGAATTATTTCCTGATGAGATACAGAGTTTGAATTGAATAAGGAATGTCTTCCACGTAGATCAAGATAATATTGAAGTCGTAGCTGGTAAGGAAACAAGCCAGAAATCTGTTCCAAATCAAAAAGGGAAGATTGTGTTTGATTTGAATAAGGAAGCTGAATCATTATTGATTTATAATAGGAAACTGAGTAATTCAGTTTTAGAAGTTGTAATTAGGTTTACAGAATTGTAATTCGAAGCTGTATAGAATTCATAGTTTTGTATCTTTACTATACAGAAAAGAAAAGAAGTTGATGATCATATTGTTATGATTGTTAGAATTTGTAATCAATTGTTAAATCAATAAAAGCAATTGTTTATAAATTGATTTGAGTTCTTGTTCTTTATATTCAGCAAGAAAAGTTAATTTCTTAAAGAACAAGTAACCCAAAAGAATTCAAAGAACTTGTATTCAACCCCCCTTCTACAAGTTCTCGGCTATCTCACTGGGAAAACAATTGGTATCAGAGCCTTTAATTGAAATTACTTAATTAACACGTTCCAAGAGATGGCTAACGATGAAGCAAACAGCTCTAGCATAATGACATATGTAGGCAGTCGTGATGGTGGTACTAGGATTCCTATTTTTAAAAGAGAAGAATATCCTATGTGGAAGCAAAAGATGTATATGCACTTGAGAGCAACAGATCCTGACTATATTGAAAGGATTGAAAAAGGTCCTTATCTTCCCAGGAAATTTGTTCCTGCTAAAACTGATGATGGATCTGTTGTTGTTGAACACTTTGAACTTGCTCCTGAAAGTGATTATACAAACGAAGACAAGTTGCAAGTGTTAAAAGATGCTAAAGTTATGAACATACTTTACAATGGTATTGACAAAAATATGTTCACAAGCATCATTAACTGCACAACATCTAAACAAATCTAGGACACCATCAAAGTCCTGTGTGAAGGGGCAGACCAAGTCCGAAAGAACAAAAGGTCGTTGTTGACACAACAATATGAGTTCTTTCAAGCAAAGCCTGGTGAACCAATAACGTCAGTCTATGACAGGTTCAATACTTTGCTCAATGACTTGAAAATACTTGGAAAGTCCTATGATAATGAGGATGTCAACACTAAGTTCGTGAGATCTCTTCCACCAAGTTGGGATCCAAAGATTACTACAGTAAGGGAGGCTCATGACTTAGACATACTCACACTGGACAGGCTCTATGGAAATTTAAAGACATATGAACTTGAAGTAGAGCAACGACAGCACATGCATGGAAGGGACAAAGGAGCTGCTTTAATGGTTGAGACAAGCAAGTCTCAAGAGAAGCTTGATGATGAAACTTCCAATGCAAGCTCGATTGATGAGGAAGATGAACTGGACACTGATGATGACATGGAGGAATTCATGGCATTCATGGTAAAACAGTTTAAGAAATTTAGAGCTGGTAGAAAAGGAAGAAGATCGTCAAGGAAGCCTAACCCTAAACGTGAAGGTCAAACTATGACCTTTGACAAGAAGAAAATCAGATGTTATAACTGTGATGGGTTAGGGCACTTTGCCAATGAGTGCAGGAAGCCTAGATCTAGTGATAGATCTAAGGATGAAAAATCAAGGAAAACGGGGAATGACTTTGCTGACAAGAAATTCAAATCAAAAAGCAAAGCCTTGATTACTGAGGTCAAGGATTAGATTGACAGTGACTCTTCATAGGAAATTGTCAACTTTGCCCTAATGGCTCGAAATGACGAGTCAAGTGATTCTACAAAGGTATGTGATGGAACTTAGAATTTTAATGTGCTTAACTTAATTGATACATCTAGTATTGAAAGCATACAAAAAGATATGTCTGATTTGCATGTTAGTTTTAGATCATTAACAATTGAACATACTAATGTAAAAGAATCACATGACCTTCTCTTGAAAAGAAATAAACTTCTTGAAGAGAGATTGGTACAATTTGACACTATCAAGTCTGACTTCAACAAAGCTCATCATATGATCGATGCTTTGAAAAAGAGGGAATATTACTTAGTCGAGCAACTTGAAAATGCTCAAGCTAAGATTAAACAGTGGAATACTTCCTCTAAAAAGTTGACAGACTTGATAGATAGTCAAATGATAGGTCAAAAATCTGGAATAGGTTATGATGAATATCTAAACAAGAGTTCAGATTTAATTGATCTAATTGAAGCTGCTAACTCCACTATTAGTAAGCCAAATGCTTTAAAAAGAATTAATTTTGTCTCTCCTGTCAATGAACCCAAAATTATTATCACTTAATATCAACAAGTCACTGCAAAATCAAAGATTGATCAAAAGACAGTGAATATTGTTGATAAAAGTGAAAATAAAAGATTAAACATTGGGTTCATGACAAAGACTCAATTAAACAAAAAATTGGAAAAATATTCCTATGAAAAAGGCTAAAACATTAGTGGAGTCTAGCAGAAATAAGAAAAATATGAATGGAAAAATAGGCATCAACAAGTATACAAATTATGCAAGCATGTCTGATGCTCCTAGAAAGACATGTCATATATGTGGTAATCCTAATCACATAGCTATGCACTGTAGGAGTAAAAATAAAATTCCTATAATAGAGACTGCACCTTCAAAGACAATAAAAGATAAATCACCTGTAAAAAGGTCAAATCATCTTTGCATTAACTGTGGAAATTCTAAGCTTGGCAGTCTCTCACAAAAAGGTAGCAAGACTAGTGATTGTCCAATTAAAGTCAAAAATGCTAAAAGACAATCAACTCAATCTGAGTCAAGTCTTGAGTCTACAACTAGTGAGAAAGGACCCAAGAAAGTCTGGGTCCCAAAAATTTCTAACTAGTTATTCTTTACTGTGCAGGGCAAAAAGAAGAAAACATGGTACTTGGACAGTGGATGTTCAAGGCACATGACTGGAGATAAGTCCCTGCTAAAACAGTATGAAGAGAAAAGTGGTCCAAAAGCCACTTTTTGAGATGACAGCAAAGGCCATATCGAGGGTTATGGCAGTGTTGAACATGGAGATGTCATCTTCACTGAAGTAGCACTAGTTGATGGTTTAAAGCAATTTTTACTGAGTGTGAGTCAACTATGTGATAAGGGATTCAATGTCACCTTCAAAGAAGATAAATGCTTGGTGTGTGACAAAGAATCTGATAATGTGATATTGACAGGGAAAAGAAAAGGAAATTTGTATGTTGCAAACCTTATTTCTTCCTCTGATCAAATCACATGTCTCTACAGCAAAGTTTCAACTGATGAAAGTTGGCTTTGGCACAAGAAGCTTTCCCACTTGAATTTCAAGAATATCAACAAGCTAGTGAGGAAAGGATTGGTAGCTGGCATTCCACAGTTGGAGTTTACACAAGATGGATTGTGTGATTCATGCTAGAAAGGGAAACAAAGAAGTGTATCATTCAAAAGCAAACCAGTAACATCAATCACTGACCCTTTACAGTTACTACACATGGATTTATTTGGTCAAGTGAATGTGATATCTATCTTAAGAAATAGATATGCTTTGGTTATTGTGGATGATCACACGAGGTATACTTGGATAAAATACCTCCATACAAAAGATGAAGCTACTCAGTTAATAATTGATCATATCAAGAAGATAGAAACTGAGTCAGGAAAAAAAGTAAGGGTAATAAGGAGTGATAGAGGAACAAAATTCAAGAATACCCAAGTTATTGAATTCTGCACTAAAAAAGGAATAACTCACCAATTCTCTGATCCAAGAACCCCTCAATAAAATGGAGTTGTTCAGAGGAAAAACAGAACCCTTATTGAAGCAACAAGGACTATGTTACAAGAAGCAAAGCTTCCTACATATTTTTGGGAAGAAGCTATTAGCATAGCTTGCTTTACACAGAATAGATCCTTGATAAAAAAAGCATACAAAAAAACACCTTATGAATTAATGACTGGGAGAAAATCAAGTCTCAAGTTTTTACATGTGTTTGGTTGTAAGTGCTTTGTACTGAGAGATTTATCAGAGACAAGAGGAAAATTTGACAACAAGTCTAATGAGGCAATCTTCTTAGGTTATTCTCTGTCAAGCAAGGCATACAGAGTATATAATCTAAGAACAAAGGTCATTGTGGAATCAATACAAGTTGTATTTGATGACAGAAAAATTCTAGGAATGATTGGACAAGGATTGCATGAACCTCTCAGTTTTAAGAATGAATTGGATGCATGGAAATATCCATCAGAGACTACTGAAAAACCCCAAGATAGTAATGATCCCTACATAATTGAGGGGGAGGTAACAGTTGTGCATGAACTACCAAGGACTAATACTCTATTAAAGACTAGAGTATTAGAATCAAATGAAACACAAGAAACTGGTGACATTAGTATACCATCGGAGACTAATGGTTCACCAGGGACTAGTGTCACTAATGCACAATCAGAGACTATCTTGACACCAGGGACTATAGAGATAAACAGCTCAGGGGGAGCTAACAATGAAGAAGTCAATGGTTTAGGGGGAGCAGTCTCTGATCATGAAGCTAGATTGGACGACATCAATCTAGAAAATGAAGCCTCCACTTCAAGGTCAAATCTGCCTCGTGCAATTCCATGGTTGAGACACCATACACCAGATTTGATTATTGGAAGTGTAGAGGATGAAGTCAAGACTAGAAGTGCAACTCAAAATGAATGTTTATATCTCAGTTTTCTCTCAAAGATTGAGCCAAAGAAAATTGAGGAAGCACTTTAAGATCCTGACTGGATAATAGCCATGCAAGAGGAGTTAAACCAATTCACAAGAAACAAAGTCTAGAGACTGGTACCCAAACCAAGGAATAGATCAATTATAGGTGTCAAATGGGTTTTCAAAAATAAATTGGATGAAACTGGTACAATCACAAGAAATAAAGCAAGACTGATTGCAAAAGGATATTCTCAAGAAGAAGGAATAGATTATGATGAAACTTTTGCACCAGTAGCAAGACTTGAAGCAATCAGAATCTTCTTGGCTTTTGCAGCCTACAAGAACTTCAAAGTGTACCAGATGGATGTCAAAAGTGCTTTCTTGAATGGAAAATTGGAAGAGGAAGTCTATGTTTGCCAACCCCCAGGTTTTGTGGACTCCAAACTACCAAATCATGTCTACAGGTTAGACAAAGCACTTTATGGCTTAAAACAAGCACCAGGAGCCTGGTATGATACTCTATCTCAATTTTTACTTGAAAATAAATTTGTTAGAGGCATCATAGATAAAATATTATTCTATAGAAAGTAAGGCTCTGACATAATATTTGTGCAAATATATCTAGATGATATTATATTTGGTTCTACAAATGAAAAACTTTGTGAAAAATTTTCAAAACTAATGCAGTCTAGATATGAAATGAGTATGATGGGAGAATTAACATTTTTCTTAGGATTGCAAATAAAACGATCAACTGATGGAATTTTTATCAGTCAGTCCAAGTATATCAAAAACTTATTGAGAAAATATGATTTAGTTGATTGTGCATTTGCAAAAACACCCATGCCTACTACCACTAAGCTAGATAAGGATTTAAAAGGAAAGAAAATTGACATTACTAACTATAGAGGCATGATAGGCTCTCTTTTATATCTAACTGCAAGTAGACCTGATATAATGTTTGCTACATGTTTATGTGCTAGATTTCAAGCTGACCCTAGAGAGTCACATTTGATTGCTGTAAAAAGAATACTCATATATCTAAAGGGTAACCCAAACCTTGGGTTATGGTATCCCAAAGAATTTGATTTTAAACTAATTGGTTATTCAGATGCTGATTATGCAGGTTGCAAGCTTGATAGAAAAAGCACAAGTGGAAGCTGCCAACTTCTTGGATGCAGACTTGTTTCTTGGTTTAGTAAGAACCAAAATTCAGTTTCTACTTCAACAGCAGAAGTTGAATATATTGCAGCAGGGAGTTGTTGTGCTTAGATCTTATGGATCAAAAATCAACTCCTAGACTATGGTATGTCATTATCCAAAATTCCTATCTATTGTGAAAATACAAGTGTCATAGCTATAATAGAAAATTCAGTGCAACATTCAAGAACAAAACACATAGATATTAGATATCACTTCATAAGAGAACATGTAAGTGAAGTAAATATTGAATTGCACTGGGTTACAACTGATAAACAACTTGCAGACATATTCACAAAACCTTTAGATGAATCTACTTTTAATAGATTAGTCTATGAGTTAGGAATGCTGAATTATGTCTCTAACAATTGATTAAAATCTGAGAAAACAAGTTGTTTAGTTGTGAGCAACTAGAATTTAATTTCTGGATTGCAGCTGTTCTTAATGGACAGAATTTAAGAAGCTAGAATTTAATTTCTAGATTGAAGCTGTTCTTAATGGACAGAATTTTAGAAGCTAAAATTCAATTTCTAGATTGTAGCTGTTCTTGTGACAAAAATTTTAGTAGCTAGAATTTAATTTCTAGTTGAAGTTGTTTTAATTAAACAGAATTTTTGAAGCTAATAATCATTAACTTGATTGTTGGAAATGTTTTGAAAAAACAAAATTGTAGCAGGGACTACATTTTCTTAGTCCCTGAAAGCTTAAGAGTAAGAGACTATCTTAGTCCCTGATAGTTGTTTTTTATTAGTACCCGACTTAATTAAAAATGAACTATCGGAGACTACCTTAGTCCCCGACAGTGTTTTTGATTAGTCCTCGACTTAATTAAAAATGAACTATCGAAGACTACCTTAGTCCCCGACAGTGTTTCTGATTAGTCCCCGACTTAATTAAAAATGAACTATCGGAGACTACGTTAGTCCCCGACAGTGTTTTTGATTAGTCTATGACTCAATCAAAAATGAACTATCAGAGACTAATCGGGTCTAGTCTCTTATGAGTGAACATATCAAAGATTAGGGCAATCTCCGATCAAGGGTAATCTGGTAGTTACTCATACCCACGATCGAAAACGGTTCACTATCTTTTGAATTGCAAACGTTTCTAACACTTTGATAAAAGTAAATTCAAACACCTTTGCAATCACAATCTCTCAAGCTTTGAAATTATTTTCTTTCTACAAACACTTTGCAATTTAACCCTTTTTCAAAGAATTTCTTCACAAGTTCACACGAATCTCTTCAATGGCGGCCAAAACAGTATGCTTTAAGTTTGGAGACTTTGATATCATTAAGACTAACCATGCAGGGGTGGCTAACAAGCATGAATTTGAAGCACAGTACCACCCTTTCGTGGATTTTCTTCAAAACTCCACACTTTCCTATGCCATATACGAAGCTCCCACACAAGCCGCTGAAGTTATCACGGCTATGTGGTCCACTGCTACTATCCAGGACGAGGATGCTGACTCTCCTGTGGTAAGTTTCAAGTATGATAATACTGTCTATAATATAGATCATACTGTTGTTAATAATGCTTTACATTTACCTGTGTATGAAAACTTTGACTCTCCTGCCTCTGATGAAGAAATTTTTGTTATGTTTAAAAATTTACATTATTCTTCAGAAATTGTTTCTGTTGGATCTATCACACGACCTCATCTAAGGTAGGAGTGGTCACTATTCTTTGACATTATTACAAAAGCTTTTACTTCTAAATGCAGTGGCTATGATGCTATCACTACACTCACACAACAAATTGCTTTTAGTGTGTTGTATGATAGACATCTAAACACTGGGCTTTTAATTCTGCAAAATCTTTTGGTAAAACTTAAATTCGGTAATAAATATAAAATTTATTATGCTAGGTTTTTGATGATGATTGCATATTATCTAATATCTAACCTTAATATTACTGGAATGCAAGTTATACCAACTATTTTGCAGAGTAAAAGAATTTTTACTGATGGGAAGCACAATTCTGCAAAGGTAAAGGTTCCTTTATTTATTCCTCCTGTCATGAGATCTACTCTCATTGATAGACATCCTAACCTTTATTCTTTGTCAAATTTTGAGGATACTGATCAACAAAACCCTATTAATCCTCCAACCACTTCACAACAACAATCACAAGCCCCCTCCATAGTCTCCCAAAAGACTGTGGTTGCAAAACCAAAGATAGCCAAAAAGCTCCCAATAAAAAGAAAAATATTTGAGGGAGTAAGTGAGGATGAGGGAGATAAAGAAGCTGAGATGGCACCTCAGAGAAAGAAAAGAGTTATAACCCTAAGCCTAAAGGAATCCATTGCTTCCCAAAAGGCAATGGAAGTTATAAGGAAAAACAGTGAACTGTCAATATCCTCCCAAAAGGATGTTGACATTGAAGAAAATTCCCAACCAGGAACAACCTGTACAGAGTCTGCACAACCTTTTGTTCACCAACAAGAGGAACCACAAAGAGAGAAAATACAAGAAAAGAGTGACACCAGGAGTGCACACACAGAGTCATCTATTGTTCCTCAATTTTCAATGTCTGAGGAACAGCCAACACTCCAAACTGTACATTCTTTTCCTTTTTATCCCATTCTTGATTCTTTTGATACTACAAATTTACATCTTCTTGATTTTTCCCAAGAGGAGCCAATACTCGAGACAAGCTCTCAAACTCATTCCATGGAGAGATCCCTAGCCCTAGAAACACAAAAGGAACCCACTCTCCATGCAGTCACAAGTAATTTTCCTTTATCCCTCACTTCTTTAGGACAGAGTGTACATATCCATATGAGTGAGGATGTGAGAATAATTAGTGAGAGTCAGGCTCCTAACCTGGAAAAAGGAGAGGACATACACATATACAAGAGAGTCAAGCTTTAGACAGCTTGGAAAAAGGAGAGATAGAGAAGCTGGGTGTCCAACCCCGGGCAAAAGGAAAGGGTGTGAGCAAGGATGAGATCCTTGAAGAAAAATAAAAGAAAAATTTTCAGTAGGTGCATTTTTAAAACCTGTTGAAACCACCACACTAGAAGCTCAAGTTTCTTCTGCTCCCTCCACTACAATCCAAACAGAAGAAATTGGGACTAGTTCAAGCACAGGGGATGCATCATTACATGTTCTATCTGAAATGTCCAATGCAGACTTTGAACACTTATATGGTCTACAACAAAGACAAGACCACATTTCTGCATTGAAGATAGGGCTTGCAAATGACCCTGTGTCTAAAGAACCTGAAGAGGAGAATATGGATGTTTGGCTTGATGCAAACTACACAAACTCTCTTGAGGATGCAGCTGCCCAACTAAGGCAGGACTATGTGACCAACATTGGGTCAAATGCAGCTGCACCATCAATCAAAGACATTCTAGCAGAAGTAACCAAGGTGGATTAGAAACATACAAAGTTTCACCACTTCTTGGTTACTGGAATAAATGGTGCAGTAAAAAGAATGGAGGAAAGGATAAAGTTGGAAACAGAAAAGATAAGGAGGTGCTACGAAGGACACTTGCCAAGGAGGACTATCACTTCAATTGATACAATCATCAAAGACAAGTCCAAGACTGACAATAGAATTCAAGCCCTTGAATCCAATGTCCAACTCCTCCTTCAAAAACAAGATCGAATGGAACAACTCCTGCTACAGGCAATTCCACACTTGGCCACCTCCTCTCAACCTAAAGATGCTGATGTCAAAAATGGGGAGAGTGGTCATTCCAAACATGTTCCTGTACTAAAACCGCAACCAAAATCTATTCCAGTCCTTGATGCAGAATTGCAAACAATGATGGACAGAATTTTGAAGAAAAATTTTGATTTTGAAGCAGCTACAAAGTCAACAACAACAACATAACCACCAACAATAACAACAACAAAAATACCAGCAGTAGCAATAACAACAGCAACAACAGCAGCTTCTCCTTCCACTACACAAGCCCCAAGCACAACAAAGGACAAAGGCAAGGGAATCATGGTTGAAGAACCAAAGAAACAAATTTCTTCTCAACCAGGACAACCCAAGCTATTAGGGGATGCCATGAAGATTGCTCACTTTCCCACTCCAGTTGAATTGATAGTGGATGGGAAAGTAGAGTTAGTTTATCCTCAAAAGCAAAAACTAATTGAAGTTGATGCTTTACTAGCTCAGAAACTACAAGACGAGGAGGAGATGGCAGCAGTAAGGGAGGAGGAGGAGACAAAGAAAAAAAATCTCTGCAAGAAGATCAAGTGCACAGAAAGCAGCCATCACCAAAAAGAAAAATAAGGAGATGGAAGAGGCAGAGAAGAAATCGAGAAGAAGGTCTTTGGTCCAAGAATCTGCAAAGAAACCTGTGATTAAAGCATCTATCAAGAAGCTTATATCTCAAGAACCTCCAAGGCCAACCGAGACTACCTTAGTGGCTGTGAGTGGACCAACAAAGCCACAAACAGTTCCATCAAAGAAATCTTATAAGGTTGAGATGGCTAGCACAGAGGAAATTATCAAAGGCCTGAAAAAGAGTAAAAAGAATATAAATCTGATCAAGGGTAAAAATAACAAAGAACTGCTCCATGTCTTTCTAAAAGATGGAGAATCTTTGAAATTTGAGAGGCCAGCCTTGGAGGGACAAACTGAAGAAAATTTGGAGTGGTTGCTGACTGTAGTGCTTGAGACTTCTGATCTCAACAAGGATTTTCGAAGCCAAATTTAGAAGGTGATGAAGGTGAAACATAACTTGGACACAATGTCAGAAGTTGATCCTAAGCCTCTTGGATTATGGTATGAGATTTTCCATGGAGAGAAAGTTTTCTTCAACTATAACAGAGATATCAACAATGTCACTGAGAGACACATTGAAGGATTTATCAGTCTACTCAAGGATACAAAAGAAGAAACAGAGATTATCCTGAGAAAGCTATTGATAGAAAGGCTGGAAGTGCTGAGGAAAAATAGAAGGTAAAGTTGTAGTGTTGGAAGGTATGTTGATTGTTGAATAAGCTATAATTTTATTTTTTTTAAGCCAGACTTAAAGGATTTAAACCTGAGTCTTGGTGGAAGCTGAATGATAGATCAAAGATCTTAATTCAGGTACATTTGTAGTTAGAAATTCTTTATTTTTTTCTAAGTAATTTTTGTAATTTTGAGTTTTGACATCATCATCAACCTTGAAATTATGCTTATCATTCTGATATTCATAATTAGGGGGAGATTGTTAGGTTTTATAACATTTGATGATGATTGTCTTTAGATTACTTAGATTACAAATGTACAGAAATTGTTAATTAGTAACGCTGAAGTTTTGTAGCCAGTAGTTATCTCTTTGGTTGTAATTCATTTATTATTTGTAAAGAGAAAAAGTTATTCTTTAATTGTAAGTAACTGTTAGAAAGTTGTATCGAAGCTTCAACAAGTCAAAATGTGTAGTTGATCTGTCGGAGTTTACAAAAAGGCTTATCGAGACTAAGGCAACACTTATCGGACTCTAAGGATTTTGCCTATCGAAGACTACGGCTTACGTCATCGGGGATTAAAGATAAAGCATCAGAGACTAAGCTGACGTCATCGGAGACTAAGTCTAGAACATCAGAGACTAAGCTGACGTCATCGGAGACTAAGCCTAAAGCATCGGAGACTAATAAATCTATCGGAGACTACACAACCTGATCAGAGACTAAAAGACCAGAGACTAAACAATCAGGGACTAAAGACTGAAGCTATCAGGGACTAGTCGTGAATTATTTCCTGATGAGATACAGAGTTTGAATTGAATAAGGAATGTCTTCCACATAGATCAAGATAATATTGAAGTCGTAGCTGGTAAGGAAACAAGCCAGAAATCTGTTCCAAATCAAAAAGGGAAGATTGTGTTTGATTCGAATAAGGAAGCTGAATCATTATTGATTTAGAATAGGAAACTGAGTAATTCAGTTTTAGAAGCTGTAATTAGGTTTACAAAATTGTAATTCGAACCTGTATAGAATTCATAGTTTTGTATCTTTACTATACAGAAAAGAAAAGAAGCTGATGATCATATTGTTATGATTGTTAGAATTTGTAATTAATTGTTAAATCAATAAAAGCAATTGTTTATAAATTGATTTGAGTTCTTGTTCTTTATATTCCGCAAGAAAAGTTAATTTCTTAAAGAACAAGTAACCGAAAAGAATTCAAAGAACTTGTATTCAACCCCCCTTCTACAAGTTCTCGGCTATCTCATTGGGAAAACAATCGGTAACCGAACCCTCGTAGACTAAAGTTTCTGCTTCGACTACGTATGTCATTATGATGAAGTCAAACGATCAGGCTGGTCGGCTGATATGTCGTTTGATGAAAAGATGAAGTCAGATAGTGGTCAAGCCGGCCAGGTGACGCACTATTTGATGAAGAAAGGGCAGATGAATGATTCAAGATTTCTTTCAAGTAAAGGGTCAAATCCCTTGTTGTCATTCGGGGACCCTAAAAGCTATATATAGATTCTTCTTCAAAGTTATTCAGAGGTGTGGACGTTGCTCCCGTCCAATCCTCATAAACACTTAATCCCAGAAAATTCTCCTATTTTCAAAGCCACCAATACTTGATTATATACTTGCGAGCGTAAATCGCTCATGTTGTTATTATGTAATGTTTTACAGGTTATGGCGAGAAGGCTGACCCGTCTACTAAAGGTAAAGAAAGGATGACATAGTGAACGCTTTCTCATTGCCCTTTTATGGATGGCATTTTGAGGATAAGTGAAGCGTGAGACGATTATCAAATTGTTTAGATTGTAAGGCCTGTGTGGGCCCTTTCTTGGAGTTCCGCTGTTAGAATTCTCACTTATGGATGAATGTAATAGAGAATATGTGAGAACCCGAAAATTTTAAATGTATTTTATGGTTAGAAATAATTTTATTTTGTGTTATTATATTTTTTTTTTCATGGAGTTAGCCTTTTTAAATATGAATGATAAATTCATATCTACAATGAAAATTTTTATGATGATGTGATATCCATGATGATGAGGTTAAGTTCCTTAAAAAGATATCAAAAGGGGATTACCAAACCCCATATAAGATTATATTAAACAGCATGGAGGAAGAGGAGAGGGTTACGTAGCATTTGTGATTACGTGTTTGATTAGAAACTATTTAGGTGGCTAAGTTTTCATGCATGTAGGACAGCAGTTGTTTGCTGTCAAGAAATCATGATGAACAACCGTTTTACCGTCCAAATTAACCAATCGTTTTATTCTAATGCGTAACCTTAGTTTACTGCTCTTGAACTCTATAAATACCTCATTTGTGATGAAATTTAACTTTTTTACCAAAATTTCTCTTTTAAAGAGTTTCGCTTAAATATATCATCTCCATAAATTTCCAAGTTCTTCTTTCGGAAAAATTATTCTTAGACCAGCTTTGATCTCACTCTTAAGAATGAAGAGGTAAGAACCTGAAACTCTACCTAGTTTCTTTTATGCATAGTATCAAAGATTTATGCTAAGTTCTTATTGTTTTGTATCTTCATAAGACATCATAAGCTGGGTTTGAGCATGATAAGTCTTCCATCATAGCAGAATCAAAAGATGTTGTTAATCTCTGATGAGATATTTTTAGTCTCTGATGAGATATTTTTAGTCTCTGACGAGATACTTCTTAGTCTCTAATGAGATATTTTTAGTCTCTGACGAGATAATTCTTAGTCTCTGATGAGACGTTAGTCTCTGATGATGACGTCACCCTTAGTCCCCGATGAGTTAAGATGACATCATCAGTCTCTGATGAATTATTTAGTCTCTGATGACTTCAACCGTAGTCTCCGACAGGCTAAAGTTTAGTCCCTGATGACGTCATTAGTCTCCAACGGGTTATTTACTCTCGGATGACATCAGCTTTAGTCCCCGATAGGCTAAAGTTTAGTCCCTGATGACGTCATCAGTCTCTGATGAGAAGTTAGTCTCCGATGACGTCACTCTTAGTCTCTGATAGAATTAAGACGACGTCATCAGTCCCTAATGAGTTGTTAGTCCCTGATGACGTCATTCCTTAGTCTCCGATGGGCTAAGTTCAGTCCTTGATGACGTCATTCGTAGTCTCTGATGAAGGAAATTTCGTAGTCTCTGATGAAGGAAATTCTGTAGTCTCTGATGAAGGAGATTTCTTAGTCTCCGATATAGGAAATTTCTAGTCTCTGATGGCTAAGGATATCAGTTCCTGACGAGTTTGTTAATAAGAAAATTATTCTCCGATGCATAATCTGTTATCAAGACTATAAAACATTATTTTCTTAAAATTATTTTATGATGTTATTCTTTAAAACAGTAAAAGTTTAAGGATATCACATACATATTTTCTTTCATAAATTGTTATTAAGGTATTAAAATATTACTTGCATAATTTACAGAATCTCTCTCTCACAAGTAAATTGATTTGAATTTTGTGCAAAGGACTGAGGCAAGTATATTCTTACTCTTATGCTTATTTCAGTTAAGCGCATGATCAATTGATTCGACATGCGTACAAAATTATGATATTTATATTTAAATTTCCTTGTGAAACAGAATGCTATGCTTTAAATTTCCGCTAGCGTGATATGAATAAAAGTGTATGGATATAAAGAAGCTTTGCTCTTTCAGCTATTTTTCAATGTTATATCTGTGCAATAAATGAGAATGCTTTGTTCCTTGAATGATGATGCCACATAGATGGTTAGAGGAAAGGAAAGGTGCTGATTTGTTCTTCACCTGACCTAGAGGAATTTTATGTGACTACGTACGTTCACACAAGGAGAGAACATATGGGCACAGTTAGGCCAACTGTATACCGTATGGTTAGCAGATCCAGCGGTTTTAGCCCCCGATTGATATTTTTACTTCAAAGAAGTTATGCTTTGTTTTAAGAAGGATTACACAATTGTTTATCATCAGTAGTCCTAAAGATTCCTTAAAGATTTTTGAGGCATTAGTATTGATTCTCTAAGCCTCTTAGCGGAATTGAATTTTTTTTTTGAAACATTCCAAAATTGTTTATATACTTGCTAGGCGTGAACCGCTCATTCTTGTAGAATTTTAATGTTTTGCAGGACAGAATATTAAGGTTGAGCCCTCGGACAAGGGAAAGGCAAAAATGATCGGTTACTGAGGTTGGCTAGCCTTTGTAATGCTAATAAGGAGGGAAGAAAGGAAGATGATCTGAGAAGTGATGTTTTGTATTATAGCATACAGATAGAATAGCTTCCGCTGTATATGTAATATTTTGGGTTGTAATAACTCTTTATTATCGTTTCTTTCAATAATTATTATATGAATGGATGTGTGGTTATCTTTTCCTTCTTTTGACGAATCCCTAATCCAGTAAGGGATTTTGGGGTCGTCACAGAATACAATTCACTTATCTTATTTAACGATATATATGCTTGGATGTTATATTTGTTCTCTTGTCAATTTTTGATGGTGCCCGAAGTCCGGTAAGGGATTTTGGGGCCGTTACAACAATTACCAAGGAATATCATAGATATTTTTGGAGGCAACTCAAAGAAGGAGCTTGGAGACTAAGGGAGTTGTGTCTATAAATAAAGATATAAAGCAACAGAGAAAGATATACGAGACATCATTGAAATATACAACAATCTCAGATCAAATAGCAGTTGTAATCAATTTACAAAGAGAGAAGCAAGTTTTCATGACTTGAAAAGTTAGAAATCATTTTCTAGATTGCAGTTGTTCTTTTTAGAATAAAGAAAAACAGTTGGTATCAAACTGTTTTAATAACCAGGTTATATTTTAAATTCAGCAACAATAAAATTCATTCGTTATTGATGGATATAATTTGTCTTGCTTATTAATTCCGCAATTAATTTACAAATTATATATAATATCTTTACATTGAGAGAAAAATCTGGTATTTGTATTAAACACCCTTCTATAAATACTCATCTAGGAATAATAACCTATCGAGTTTACTTTGATTGCATACATTGATTTGAGTCAATGACAGCCCCATTTTCCAACCTTAGAATCGGTGGAAAATTGGGTCGTCAAGGGGGGTACCAAAGAACTATCACACCAAGAAAACAACCTTTTTCCCTTTATTATATTAATTTCAAAATAGAGAATACATTATTTTGAGAGTTTCTAGCAGCGGAAAAACATAACTTTTCTTTAAAACAAAACAAGATCAAACCAACCGAAAATCATATTTATGAGCCCCGAACTGCCAAATCTATTGAAACTGGTTTAACTTTTCTTTACCCTTAGAACCTTCTGCCTGCTTGGGTTGAACTGAAAGAGAATCAAGCAAGTATGAGCAACAAAAGCTCAGCAAGTAATATAAAATAAGTGAGAGTTTGAAACTATTTAAAAATAGTATTTTTATGAAAGCATTAAAATATTAAGAATCTCAACTATTGGATTCAGATGAGGAGAACCCTAGTCTTTAACTAGAAGAAATTTTGGCAATATCATGCCTCTAAAGAAATAAAGAAATCCACATAAGTTCTCGGATGTTTTTCAGTACGATGACTTACTTGAACATCTCTCTCATGATGTCTTTCGGTACTATGACTTACTTGATCATCAATTCTGTTCGGCACATGGGCCTACTGAGAATATCCCTTATCACATGACAATAGCGGGCCAATGCTACCTCAATGTGATCTGCTATGTACATACGTATGACATTTAATAGTAGATTTAATTACATCTACATTCTCATGGGCCCGGTAGAATAGAGTATCCCATTCTCATATCCGGGTTGATCCCCTTACTCAAAGTAAAGTCCTTATAGTGGATAAGATTTCGACGCCTTAGTGGAATTTACCAAGGTGACTACATAGCATCCTTGTAATTCCAATGAGGGTCTGACTTCAGGGGACTTACCAAGACGATCACACAGCACTCTTGTAGTCTCAATGAAAGTCACAAGGTATTTATTAGCCTTGTAGTAACTGAAGATAATTAAACTGAATATATCTCAAGATGTCATATATCGACATAAAATAGCTAGATGCTTGTGAACAAGATATTATAATCAAGCATCTCTCGAAATGATATTAACTTCAATTGAATAAATGATTCTCTATCAGTACGCATACGAAACAATTATGTATACACAAGAAGAAATGTATAAGCATTTGTCTGCCATAACTTAACACAGATCGAATTAAATGATCATGTGTCTAATTTAAAATATACAACATACTTATATTTATGTCTATATAAATAAAGGTGTGATATATTAGAAAGATGATAAATATATCACTTTGAAAATATTTACGTATAACAGAACAACTATATTATACGTTGAAAATATTACTTGCATAACTTTAGAATGACTGAAATATATGTAATAAATAAATTATTAACAAAATCTCAGAGCAACTGAGATTTATGTAATAAATAGATTACTTGCCTTGATCGGTGACTATTTGGTTTCCTGCGAAATCTATTTTATAATTCAGGAATAAATAAAAGGAATTAGAATTATAGCTATGCTTAGGTTATAACATGTAAGTCATGCTAAGTCTGCATTAGGGGATGAGTTTGATGCCCATAAGAGACTAAAAGATTTTGCCCATAAGAGACTAGCAGAATTTGTTCATAAGAGACTAGCAGAATTTGT
>CM025784.1:13760938-13781987 GCA_014636745.2 Centella asiatica | reverse complement strand
TCATAAGAGACTAGCAGAATTTGTTCATAAGAGACTAGCAGAATTTGGTCATAAGAGATTAACAGATTTTACTCATAAGAGACTAACAAATTTTGCCCATCAGGGACTAACAACTTTTGCCCATCAGGGACTAAGAAATTTTGCCCATCGGAGACTAAGAAATTTTGCCCATCAGGGACTAAGAAAATTTTACCCATCGGAGACTAAGAAATTTTACCCATCGGAGACTAATTAACTCATAAGAGACTGATGTCATCATCTTAACCCATAAGAGACTAAGGATGACATCATCGGAGACTAATTAACTCATAAGAGACTGATGACGTCATCTTAACCCATAAGAGACTAAGGATGACATCGTCGGAGACTAATATTTTATTTTATTTTTTTTTTTTTTATATTTTTTTTTTTACAACATAATTTTAAGGTTTCATACAAATTTCTATTTAAGCTAAATGACCAAATAATGAAATTAAATAACTTAATAAAAGCATTTAATATTTACCTTACAAGCTTTTGCTACTGTAGAACTAACTATAGGAATATAGTCGTGGGTTTAGGAAATTTATGTATTTGAGAGTGTTGTGAGGAAAATGAGTAGTAGATGTTCTCCTTTTATAGGTGTTAGGAAAGTAAAAATATCAGAGATATTTCTTACTTAGATTACTATAGAACTTGAATTTACTAAATTACTAATACACGTAAGTATGATAAGTATGAATAGTAATAGGTGTCAAGTGGTAGTACATATGACTCACCTTTTGCGACGCTTAGTCATTAAAAATCACCTCAACACCTGTGATATATACTCATTACACGGTGCTTACTCACTATACAGGATAAACACCCAATTATCCTTCTCATAATAGGCATAGTGATAATTCATATCACTGTCCTTTAAATTAATTTCCGGTAGTACCAAAATTTAATTTAACTTGTACTACCACACAAATTAATTCCAATAATATCCTACACCCAAAAATTAATTCTGCAGTAGTAATAATTCAGATTACTATCAAAATTAATTCGGATAGCAAATTATTCCTTTCGATAATTATAAAGGAATAATTTCTTATGCTCATAAATAAATTTGACCAAAATTTATTTATGCAAGAATCTAAAATTTTGTCTAAAATTTATTAATGTTATAACAATTACACAATTCTGGGGTATTACAACTTATGATGATGTAAGTCATATACATCCATCATCTCATCCCATCTAGATTGAAACTCATCCAAAGTCATAGAATAAATACATCTATTAAAATAATCACTGAATATATCATCATTTTCATAAATCTTATGCAATTTTTCAGGAAATTTTTAACTTATATGTCAACGACATAAAATATGATGTGCATTAGGGAATACCTTTGCAATCACATTTGACATTGCTTTGTCCTGATCAATGATGATTGTAACAAGTTCCTTGTATTCCATCACTTCTAGCCATGTCTATATAGCTCATACAAACATATCATCAGTCTCATCTATAAGAAATGCAAAACTAAGTAAAATCGACTAATAGTGATGATTAACCCTTGTGAAGGGAGCAAAGGCATCTTATACCTATTTGTCCAGTACATAGTATCAAATGCCACAACATTATCGAAATTCTTATACGCAATTATACTTCTAGAATTGATCCACACAAAACAAGACAAACGATTTTCTTCGTCAACTTTGGCGCGATGATAGAACCAGACTAAACTATTCATTTCAAGACTTCTTAATGTATGCAATGTCAATCGTATATCATTTGATTCATTTGAAGAACTTGAAAGACCTCGAATTACGTTGCCTATATCTCGATCACAAAACCCAACATTTTCACAACTGCCACAACATTTCTTTAAAACACCCATAAAGACTATCAGACCCACTCCCATGCCACTAAACAAATATTTCATGTTTGTAGCCACCTGAGTAATTTTTCGATAAGTTTCAATAAAATTTATCATACTTGGGTTAACTAGTTTATGATTGTGATTCAAATCAAGTACCGATACCCTCCTTTTTTCAGTACTTTTATCATGAACAACGTACATTCTAGCCTTGCACATATAACGACTGAAACAATCTCTCTGTCATTTACCCTTTTCTACTTGAACATTTTCATCTCCAATATTTGTACGTTCTATAGGAGCTTTTGCTTTCTTGCAAGTAAAAAGTGTGACAACCTGGAAAATTTGTTTATCTATAAATAATTTATTTACTCATATTTGTTTTCTTATTAACATGTATAGTAAATATATGATGTTTTTGAATGTTTAAATATTTTTGGACCCATTAAAGGGTTATATTTTGATGGATGTTGATTATAAGGACAAGCAAATTATGTTTATATGTTTGGTAACATTTGTTATTGCTTGAAGGAGCCACGCGTCCAGTTTAGTAAGTCCCATGAAGAACTTAATAGCTTACGTAGTTATGACTACATTATGTGTACGTATATTAATTAGAGTAGTAAGCTGCTTAAGTGACTAGCTTATGTGCATGAAGGACAACAGTTGCTTGTTACATGCATTAGCTATTAAGAATCATGATGAGTAGCTTATTTTTTGCAAACAACTCCAACACAACAAGTTTATCTCATTTTTTCTTTAACAACTCCAGCCTTTCTTTTCTGTTTTTCCTTAGCAACTTCAGTTTGTATATCAACAAATTTTTCAGCACCAACTCAATTTCTTCTGTAGCATCCTTGAGCAAACTGATAAATCCTTCAATATGTCGCTCACTGACACTATTAATATCTCTGTTGTAATCAAAGAAGACTTTTTCCCTATGAAAAGCCTCATACCATAATCCTAGAGGTTTAGGATTAGCTTCCGACACAGTATCCACCTTATGCTTCACCTTCATCACCTTTTGAATCTGGCTTCGAAGTTTAATGTTAAGATCAGAAGTCTCAAGCACAACAGTCAACAACCACTCCAGGTCTTCTTTCTTTTGTCCTTCCAAGGCTGGCTTTTCAAACTTCAGAGATTCTCCATCTTTCAAGAAAATATGGAGAATTTCTTTGTTATTTGTACCCTTTACCAGATTTATCTTCTCTGTGGTCTTCTTAAGGGCATTGATGATTTCTTCTGTACTTGCCATTTCAACCTTGTAAGACTTCTTTGATGAAACTGTTTGTGGCTTTGTTGGTCCACTCACAGCCACCAAAGCAGTCTCGGTTGACCTTGGAGGTTCTTGAGAAGTAGGCTTTTTAATAGTTGTCCTGGTTACAGGTTTCTTTGCAGATTCCTGAACCAAGGGTTTACTCCTTGATTTCTTTTCAGCCTCTTCCTTCTCTTTATTTTTCTTTTTGGTTATGGCTGCTTTCTGTGCATCTTGACCTTCTTGATAAAAGTCTCTTCTTCTTTGCCTCCTCCTCCTCCTCCCTTGCTGTTGCCATATCCTCCTCCTCTTGAAGTTTTTGAGCTAATAGTGCATCAGATTCTATCAGCTTTTGTTCTTGAGGATAAACTAACTCCACTTTCCCATCCACTATCAGTTCAACTGGAGTGGGAAAGTGAGCAGTCTTCATAGCATCCCCCATCAGCTTAGGTTGTCCTGGTTGAGCAGATTTTGATTTCTTTGGCTCCTCAACCAAAACACCATTGCCTTTGTCTTTCATTGTTGGGGCTTGTGCAATGGAAGGAGGAGATGCTATTGTTGCTGTTGTTGTTGTTATTGGAAGTTGTGTTGTTGTTGTTGTCTTTGTTGTTGCTGCTTGAAGATCAGAATGTTTCTTTAAGATCCTGTCCATCATTGCTTGCAATTCTGCATCAAGGATAGGACCAGATTTTGGTTTTTGTACAGGAACATGTTGTTTGAATTGACCACTCTCCCCCTTTTTGACATCAGCATCTTTAGGGTGAGAATAGGTGGCCAAATGTGGAATTGCCTGCATCAGGAGTTGCTCCATTCTGTCTTGTTTTTGGATCAGGAGTTAGATATTGGCTTCTAGGGCTTGAAGTCGACTGTCAGTCTTGGACTTGTCTTTAATAAGTGTATCAATGGCAGTAATAGTCCTCCTTGGCAAATGTCCTTCATAACACCTTCTGATTTTGTCTGTCTCCAACTCCATCCTTTCCTCCATTCTTTTGACTGCACCATTTATGCCAGTAACCAAGTAGTGGTGAAACTTTGTGTGTTTCTTATCCACCTTGGTTACTTCTTCAAGAATATCTTTGACTGAAGGTGCAGAGGCAGTTGACCCTATGTTGGTCACATAATCCTGCCTCAATTGGGCGGCTGCATCCTCTAGTGTGTTGGAATAGGTTGCATCCAACCATTCATCAATATTTGTTTCTGGAGCTTCTTCATGCACAGGTTCATCTGCAAGCCTTGTCTTCAATGCAGAAAGGTGGTCTTGTCTTTGTTGCAAACCATATAAAACTTCAAAATCAGCATTAGACATTTCTGATATCACATGTAATGCTGCATCCCCTATGCTTGAAATGTTCTCAGTTTCTTCTGTTTGGATATTTGTGGAGGGAGTAGAAGAAACATGAGCTTCTTGTGAGCTTGTATCAACAGGTTGTAAAAATATACCTGCTGAGAATTTCTTTCTTTTATTTTGTTCAAGGATCTCATCCTTGCTCACACCCTCTCCTTTTGCCTGGGGTTGGGCACCCAGCTTCTCATGCTCTCCTTTTTCCAAGCTATCTAAAGCTTGACTCTCTTGTATGTGTATGATCTCTCCTTTTTCCAAGGCAGGAGCCTGACTCTCACTAATTATTCTCACAACCTCACTCATATGGATGGTGTCACTCTGTCCTACAAAAGTGGGGGTTTGAGAAGTGCTTGTGACAGCATGGATAGGGGGTTCCCTTTGTTTATCTTGGGCTAGGGATCTATCCATGGAATCTGTTTGAAAGCTTGTCTCGATTATTGGCTCCTCTTGGGAAAAATCAAGAGAATCAATCATATGTATATCAAAAGAATCAAGAGTGGGAGAAAAAGGAGAAGAATGTACAGTTTGGAGTGTTGGTTTTTCCTCAGACATTGAAAATTGAGGAACACCAAAAGATGACTTTGTGTGTGCACTCCTTGTGTCACTCTTTTCTTTTATTTTCTCTCTTTGGGTTTCCTCGTGTTGGTGAACAAGAGGTTGTGCAGACTCTGTACAGTGTGTTCCTGGTTGAGAACTTTCTTCAATGTCAACATCCTTTTGGGAGGATGGTGACAGTTCACTGTTTTTCCTTATAACCTCCACTGCTTTTTGAGAAGCACTGGATTGCTATGGGCTTTTGGTTATAACTCTCTTCTTTCTCTAAAGTGGAACTTCAGCTTCTTGTTCTCCCTCATCCTCACTTACTCCCTCAATTATTTTTCTTTTAATTGGGAGTTTTGTGATTGTCTTTGGTTTTACAACCACAATATGTTGAGAGAGAGGGGGTTATAGACAGTTGTTGTGAAGTGGTTGGAGGATTAATGGGATTTTGGCTTTCAATATCCTCAAAAAATTGCAAAGAATAAAGATTTGGAAGCCTGTCAATGAGAATAGATCTCATGACAGGAGGAAAAAATAAAGGAACTATTACCTTTGCAGATTTATGCTTCACATCTGTAAATATTCTTTTACTCTGCAAAACAGTTGGTAAAACTTGCATTCCAGTAATATCAAGGTTAGGAATTAGATAATTAGCAATCATCATCAAAAACCTAGAATAATAAATTTTAGTTTTACTGGTTTTAAGTTTTATCAAAAGATTTTGCAAAATTAAAAGCCCAATGTTAATATGCCTATCATATAACACACTAAAAGTGATTTGTTGTGTGAGTGTAGCGATAGCATCATAGCCACTGAACTTAGTAGAAAATGCTTTTGTTATTATGTCAAAAAATAGTGACCACTCTTGCCTAAGATGGGGTTGTGTTATAGACCCAACAGAACTAATTTCAGCAGAATAATGTAAATTTTTAAACATAGAAACAATTTCTTCATCAGAAGTAAGAGTGTCATAATTTTCATGAACAGGTAAATGTAAAGCATTATTTACTATACTATGATCTATGGTATAGGCATTATTAGCATACCTGAAACTTACCACAGGGGAGTCAGTTTTCTCACCCTGGATGGTAGCAGTGGACCAGACATCTGTAATAACCTCAGCGGCTTGGATGGGGGATTCGTAAATAGCATACGAAAGATTGGAGTGTTGAAGGAAATCCACAAAGGGGTGGCACTGGGCTTCAAAGACATGCTTATCAGCCACCCCTGCATGGTTTGTCTTGATGATATCAAAGTCTCCAAACTTGAACATAACAGTTTTAGCGGCCATTTTCAGAGATCTGTGAACTTTTGAAGAAAACTTGAAAAAGGGTTAAATTGCAGAGTATTTGTAGAGAGAAAATAATTTCAGAGCTTGAGTGTTTGTGATTGCAAAGATGTTTGATTTTACTTTTAGCAAAGTATGAGAAACGTTTGCAATTCTAAAGGTAGTGAACCGTTTTTGATCGTGGGAGGGATAACTACCATATTACCCTCGATTGGAGATTGCCCTAATCTCTGGTAAGTTCACTTGTAAAAGACTAGAAGAAGATTAGTCTCTGATAGTGTTGACTATTAGGGACTAAGTTAGTCTCGGATAGTATTAACTATCGGGGACTAAGGTAGTATCTGATAGTATTAACTATCGGGGACTAAGGTAGTCTCAGATAGTATTATCTATCGAGGACTAAGGTAGTCTCTGATAGTATTAACAATCAGGGACTAAAGTAGTCTCTGATAGTATTAACTATCGGGGACTAAGGTAGTCTCTAATAGTATTAACTATCGGGGACTAGTTAGTCTCCGATAGTTCAATTTTTAATTTAGTCGAGGACTAATTAAAAACAACTGTCAGGGACTAAAATAGTCTCTTACTCACTCTAGCTCATATTATTCAATAATCAACCATTTGATTATTCATTTTATCAAATTTTTCCAGAATTAAAATTCTAGCTCCTAACATTCTGCTTTAATAAAATAAGACAGCTTCTATCCAGAAAATTAATTCTAGTTTCATACAACTAAACAACTTGTTTTCAAAAAATAATCAATTTTTAGAGGGATAATTCAACATTCCTAATTCAGAAACTAATCTAGAAAAGGTAGATTCATCTAAAGGTTTTGTGAATATGTCTGCAAGTTGTTTATCAATTGTTACCCAGTGTAATTCGATATTACCTTCACTTACATGTTCTCTTATGAAGTGATATCTAATATCTATATGTTTTGTTCTTTAATGTTGCACTGGATTTTCTGTTATTGCTATGGCACTAGTATTATCACAATAAATAGGAATTTTGGATAATGACATACCATAGTCTAGGAGTTGATTCTTGATCCATAGGATTTGAGCACAGCAACTCCCAGCTGCGATGTATTCAGCTTCTGCTGTTGAAGTAGAAACTGAATTTTGTTTCTTGCTGAACCAAGAAACAAGTCTGCCTCCAAGAAGTTAGCAGCTTCCACTTGTGCTTTTTCTGTCAAGCTTACACCCTGCATAATCGGCATCTGAATAACCAATTAGTTTAAAGTCAGATTCTTTGGGATACCATAATCCAAGATTTGGGGTACCCTTTAGATATCTGAGTATTCTTTTTACAGCAATCAAATGTGACTTTCTAGGGTCAGCTTGAAATCTAGCACATAAACATGTAGCAAACATTATATCTGGTCTACTTGCAGTTAGGTACAAAAGAGAGCCTATCATGCCTCTATAGCTAGTAATATCAACTTTTTTTCCTTTTAAATCTTTATCTAGCTTAGTGGCAGTAGGCATGGGTGTTCTTGCAGATGTACAATCAACCAAATCATATTTTCTCAATAAGTCTTTGATATACTTGGACTGACTGATAAATATTCCATCAGTTGATTGTCTTATTTGCAAGCCTAAGAAAAATGTTAATTCTCCCATCATACTCATTTCATATCTAGACTGCATGAGTTTTGAAAATTTTTCACAAAGTTTTTCATTTGTAGATCCAAATATAATATCATCTACATATATTTGCACCAATATTATGTCTGAGCCTTGCTTTCTATAAAATAAGATTTTATCTATGATACCTCTAACAAATTTATTTTCAAGCAAAAATTGAGATAGAGTATCATACCAGGCTCTTGGTGCATGTTTTAAGCCATAAAGTGCTTTGTCTAACCTGTAGA
The DNA here is from genome assembly GCA_014636745.2 of Centella asiatica. Lineage (NCBI taxonomy): Eukaryota > Viridiplantae > Streptophyta > Magnoliopsida > Apiales > Apiaceae > Centella > Centella asiatica. The sequence goes on along the minus strand of CM025784.1, from coordinate 13,773,842 downwards.
CATGATTTGGAAATTTGGAGTCCACCAATCCTCTTCCAATTTTCCATTCAAGAAAGCACTTTTGACATCCATCTGGTACACCTTGAAATTCTTGTAGGCTGCATATGCCAAGAAGATTCTTATCGCTTCAAGTCTTGCTACTGGTGCAAAAGTCTCATCATAGTCTATTCCTTCTTCTTGAGAATATCCTTTTGCAACCAGTCTTGCTTTGTTCCTTGTAATTGTACCAACTTCATCCAATTTATTTCTGAAGACCCACTTGGCACCAATTATTGATCTATTCCTTGGTTTGGGTACCAATCTCCAGACTTTGTTTCGAGTGAATTGGTTTAACTCCTCTTGCATGGCAATTATCCAGTCAGGATCTTAAAGTGCTTCCTCAATTTTCTTTGGCTCAATCTTTGAAAGAAAACTGAGATATAAACATTCATTTTGGGTTGCACTTCTAAACTTCCAATTATCAAATCTGGCGTGTGGTCTCTCAACCATGGAATTGCACGTGGCAGATTTGATCTTGAAGTTGAGGCTTCATTGTCTAGATTGGTGTTATCCATTCTAGCTTCATGATCAGAGACTGCTCCCCCTAAATCATTGACTCCTGCATTATCAGCTCCCCCTGAGCTGTTTATTTCTATTGTCTCCAGTGTCAATGTAGTTTCAGATTGTGCATCAGTGACTCTAGTTTCTGGTGAAACATTAGTCTCCGATGGATTACTAATATCACCAATCTCTTGAGTTTCATCTAATAATCTATTCTCTGATAAATTATTAGATCTTGGCACTTCATGCACAACCGTTAGCTCCCCTTCAATTAAGTAGGGATCATTACTATCTTGGGGTTGTTCAGTAGTCTCTGATGGATATTCCCATGCATCCAATTCATTCTTAAAACTGAGAGGTTCATGCAATCCTTGTCCAATCATTCCTGGAATCTTTTTATCATCAAACACGACTTGTATTGATTCCACAATGACTTTTGTTCTTAGATTATATACTCTGTATGCTTTACTTGACAGAGAATAACCTAAGAAGATTGCTTCATTAGATTTATTGTCAAACTTTCCTCTTGACTCTGATGAATCTCTCAGTACAAAGCATTTACAACCAAACACATGTAAAAACTTGAGAGTTGGTTTTCTCCCAGTAATTAACTCGTAAGGTGTTTTGTTGTATGCTTTGTTTATCAAGGATCTATTCTGTGTTAAGCAAGCAGTGCTTATAGCTTCCTCCCAAAAATATGTGGGAAGCTTAGCCTCTTGTAACATAGTCCTTGCTGCTTCAATAAGGGTTCTATTTTTCCTCTCAACAACTCCATTTTGTTGAGGGGTTCTTGGAGCTGAGAATTGATGTGTTATTCCTTTTTCAGTGCAGAATTCAAGTATTTGGGAATTCTTGAATTCTGTTCCTCTATCGCTCCTTATAACCCTTACTGTTTTTCCTGACTCAGTTTCTATCTTTTTGATATGATCAATTATCAACTGAGCAGCTTCATCTTTTGTAAAGAGGTATTTTACCCAAGTATACCTCGTGTGATCATCCACAATAACCAGTGCATATCTATTTCTTAAGATAGACATCACATTCACTTGACCAAACAAATCCATGTGTAATAATTGTAGTGGACCAGTGATTGATGTTACTGGCTTACTTTTGAATGATACACTCTTTTGTTTCCCTTTCTGGCATGCATCACATAATCCTTCTTGTTTAAATTCTAATTGTGGAATGCCGGCTACCAATCCTTTCCTCACAAGCTTGTTGATGTTCTTGAAATTCAAGTGGGAAAGCTTCTTATGCCAAAGCCAACTTTCATCAGTTGAAGCTTTGCTATATAGGCATGTGATTTAATCAGTAAAAGAAATAAGATTTGCAACATACAAATTTCCTTTTCTTTTTCCAGTCAATATCACATTCCCAAATTCCTTGTCACACACCTAGCATAGGTCTTCTTTAAAGATGACATGGAATCCTTTATCACATAGTTGACTTACACTAAGTAAATTGTGCTTTAAGCCGTCAACCATTGCTACTTCTGTGAAGATGACATCTCCATGTTCAACACTGCCATATCCCCTTGTATGGCCTCTGCTGTCATCTCTAAAAGTGACTTTTGGGCCACTTTTCTCTTCATACTGTCTTAGCAGGGTCTTATCTCCGGTCATGTGCCTTGAACAGCCACTGTCCAAGTACCATGATTTCTTTTTTTTGCCCTGCACAGTAGAGAGTAACTAGTTTGAGATTTTTGGAACCCAGACTTTCTTGGGTCCTTTCTCACTAGTTGTAGACTCAAGACTTGACTCAGATTGAGTTGATTGTCTTTTAACAGCATTAACTTTAATAGGACAATCATTAGTCTTGCTACTTGATTGTGAGAGACTGTCAAGCTTAGAATTTTCAGTTTTAATGCAAAGATGTTCTAACCTTTTTACTGGTGATTTATCTTTTATTCTCTTTGAAGGTGCAGTAGTCTCAATTATAGGAATTTTATTTTTGCTCCTAAAGTTTACAGCTATGTGGTTGGGGTTACCACATACATGACATGTCTTTCTAGGAGCATCAGGCATTCTAGCATAGTTTGTATGTTTATTAATGTCTATCTTTCCATTCCTATTTTTCTTCTTTCTACTTAACTCCACCAATTTTTCAGCCTTTTTGTCTGGAAGATTCTCCAGTTTTTTATTTAGTTGTGTCTTTGTCATGAACCCTATATTTAATCTTTTTGTTTCACTCTTATCAACAACATTCACTGTCTTTTGATCACTTTCTGTTTTTGCAGTGAATTGTTGATCTTGAGTGTTAATGAATTTAGGTTCAATAACAGGAGAGACAAAATTAATTCTTTTAAAATTTGGCTTACTAATTGAGGAGTTTGCAGTTTCGAATAGATCATTTAAATCTGAACTTTTGTCTAGATTTTCATCATAACCTAGTCCAAATTTTTGACCTATTGTTTGACACTCTATCAAGTCAGTTAAATTTTTAGAGGAAGTGTTCCATTGTTTAATCTTAGCTTGAGCAATTTCAAGTTGCTCTACTAAGTAATATTCCCTCTTTTTCAAAGCATCAATCATGTGATGAGCTTTGTTTAAATCAAGCTTGATAGTGTCAAATTGTGTCAATCTCTCTTCAAGAAACTTTTTTCTTTTCAAGAGATTGTCACTTGATTCTTTTACATTGGTATGTTCAATAGTTAATGATTTAAAACTGACATGCAAATCAGACATATCTTTTTGCATGCTTTCAATGCTAGATGTATCAAGTAAATTAAGCAGGTTAAAATTCTGATTTGCATCACATACCTTTGTAAAATCACTTGACTCGTCACTACGAGCCATTAGGGCAAAGTTGACAACTTCTTCATCAGAATCGCTATCAATCCAATCTTTTCCCTCAGTTATCAAGGCTTTGCTCTTGGATTTAGCTTTCTTGTCAGCAAAGTCTTTCCTTGATTTTTCATCCTTAGATCTATCACTAGATCTAGGCTTCCTGCACTCATTGGCAAAGTGCCCTAACCCATCACAGTTGTAACATCTTATTTTTTTTAAGTCGAAGGTGACTTTTTGACCTTCACGTTTTGGTTTAGACTTCCTTGATGATTTTCTTCCTTTCCTGCTGGCCCTAAATTTCTTGAACTGTTTGACCATGAATGCCATAAATTCCTCCATGTCATCATCAGAGTCCAGTTCATCTTCCTGATCAGTCGAGCTAGCATTGAAAGATTTCTCATCAAGCTTCTCTTGAGACTTGCTTGTCTCAACCATCAATGTAGCTCCTCTATCCTTGCCATGCATGCATTGTCGTTGCTCTACTTCAAGTTCATAAGTCTTTAAATTCCCGTAGAGCCTGTCCAGTGTGAGGATATCCAAATCATGAGCCTCTCTTATTGCCGTTGTCTTTGGATCCCAACTTGGAGGTAGAGATCTCATGAATTTTGTATTGACATCCTCATTGTCATAGGACTTCCCAAGTATTTTCAAATCATTGAGCAAAGTGTTGAACCTATCATAAACTGATGTTATTGGTTCACCAGGCTTTGCTTGAAAGAACCCATATTGTTGTGTCAACAATGATCTTTTGTTCTTTCGGACTTGGTCAGTCCCTTCACACAGGACTTTGATGGTGTCCCAGATTTGCTTTGATGTAGTGCAATTTATGATGCTTGTGAACATATTTTTATCAATTCCATTATAAAGTATGTTCATCACCTTAACATCCTTTAACACTTGCAACATGTCTTCGTTTGTATAATCACATTCTGGAGCAAGTTCAAAGTGTTCTGCAACAACAGATCCATCGACAGTTTTAGTAGGAATAAATTTCCTGGGTAGATAGGGACCTTTCTCAATCCTATCAATATAATCTGGATCTATTGCTCTTAAGTGCATGTACATCTTTTGCTTCCACATTGGATATTCTTCTCGTTTAAGAATAGTGATTCTAGTACCACCATCACGACTTCCCGCATACGTCATTATGCTAGAGCTGCTTGCTTCATCATTGGCCATCTCTTGGAACTTATTAATTGAATAAATTCAATTACAAGCTCTGATACCAATTGTTTTCCCAGTGAGATGCCGAGAACTTGTAGAAGGGGGGTTGAATACAAGTTCTTTAAAATCTTTTCGAATTACTTGTTCTTTAAAAAATTAATTTTTCTTGCGGAATATAAAGAACAAGAACACGAATCAATTTATAAACAATTGCTTTATTGATTTACAATTGAATACAAATCCTAACAATTACAATAATTTAATCGTCAGCTTCTTTTCTATTCTGTATAGGAAAAGATACAAAACTATGAAAAACCTATACAGCTTCAAAATTACAATTCTCTGTAAAACCTAATTACAGCTTCTCTCTCAACTGCAATACAATTTACTCAGTTCCTATTCTGAATAAAATTCAGCTTCCATATTCGAATCAAACACAATCTTTCCTTTTTGATAGGAATAGATTTCTGGTTAGTTTCCTTACTAGCTATGTCTTCAATAATATCTTGCTTTACGTGGAAGACATTCCTTTTTAATTCGAACTCTGTATCTCTCAGGAATTAAATCTCTATTAGTCCCTGATGCTTCATCTTTAGTCTCTGGTGACGTCATTACTAGTCTCTGGTGCATTTAGTCCCTAATGACGTCAGCTTGTGTAGTCTCCGATAGAATTATTTAGTCTCTGACGCATTAAGGCTTAGTTTCCGATGACGTCAGCTTAGTCTCCGACTTCTTTAGACTTAGTCTCTGATGACTTAAGTCTTAGTCTCCGATAGGCAAAACTAGTCTCCGACAGATTTAGTCTCTGACCAGTTCTCCTAGTCTCCGATAAGCCTTTTTGCAAACTCTAACGAATCAAATACACATCTTGACTTTCTGAAGCTTCGATACACCATTCCAGCAGTTACTTAGAAATAAGAAATATTTCTATCTCTTTACAAAGAATGAATGAATTACAAACAAAGAGATAACTGCTAGCTACAAAACTTCAGTGTTACTGATTAACACTTTCTATACATTTGTACTCTAAGTAATCTAAAGACAATCATCATCAAATGTTCTAAAACCTAACAGACACTCTGATAGCGTGTTTTCAGGAACGGTTTTCAAAAGTCAAAAAGGCGGGTAGTTATACTCCCTCTCTCTCTTTCTGAAATACCTCAAAACATTTAATATGTCTCTGATATTCGCTCGAGCTTTCTTTTTCTATCTCTCTTATTCACAGAAACCCTAGAACTTCAAATCTCCAACAGATCAAATGGCACCCAGCAATGTTCAACAACTTCAAAGAAATATGGTGGTTCCACCCACAAACTAAATGGGTTTCTCTGACATTGACGAGGTAAATGATTGTTTCAAGTCGATGATGAACTATCTACTCAACTATGAGTATAGCAGAGAAATATTTACCGATGAAGAAATGTCTGGTGAAGCCATCTCCCAACTTTGGACAAGTGCAAAGTTCATGTACTCCACAACGCGGCCTGAAGTGATAAAGGGAATCTCGTTCAAAATTTCTTCTGAAAAGGGTAAGATAACTCCCTTCAGAATTAATTTTGTACTCGGGCTACCTACACAAAACCTTGTGGAAGTTCCAAGTGATGCCAATCTGCTCGATTTCTTGAGGGAACTGGGCTACAACGCTGCTCCCAGCACAGTGTTAAGGTTCAAGGACCTCAAAAGGGTCAATGTGAAGCGAGAGATTTCTTAGCTCTTTGACACCATAAGTCTTCTAACTTTGAGGTAATAACCTCATTAACTTTAAAAGTAGCTTATGTCATGATTAGGAACGTAAATATAAATATAGGAAAATTAATTTTTGATGATCTTGTAAATAAAATGAGTAGTTTTAATTCTAGAAAATCATAGATTTACTATGCTAGATTTTTATCAATGATCATTAAGGATCAAATTACTAACTTTTCTTTTGAGAATGACATTTTTGTACAGACTTATAAACAAACAAAGAAGTTATTTGTAGAAATAATAAAGAAATTCAATACCGCAGAGTCGTTTACACTTCCATTGAATATGGAACAGGTATCGCGTACTCGCCCTTCTACTTCTAAACATATTACTTCTTCTCCTTCAACTACTATGACAGAGATCACTACAACTTCTCTGCCTACCTAAGTAATACAACCAGTTTCAACACAACCACTCTCATTAGCCCAACCCTTAGTGTCCCAAAAGATTAAGGGTACCAAAAGAAAACCCTCTGAAGTAACCGCAACAAGTGAGGGGGAGCAAGGAGAGAGAGTGGTTGGCTTTAGGATATTGAAGAAGAAGAAGGTGGCCACGAGAGTTACCTTACAGCTAGACCATACAGTATCCTCTCAAAAGGATACTGCTTTTGATAAGGAATTAAACACATTTCTAACTAGTTCCTCTCAAAAGGAATTAGTTATTGAAAATAGTTCCCAACCAGGGACATAGTTGAGTGAGGCACATACACTGACCATAGCCCTTGATGAAATTAACATCAGGGTCTCTGAGAGCCACTTACAGATAATTGACACAGTGAGTGCACACACAACTTCTTTTGATGGATCACCTCCTCATTTAGTGATCCAGCCAACACTCCCTTCTACACCTCTTCCTTCTTTCACTAATCCTCAAATTTCTTTAGATATTATGACACAAACATTAAGTGTCATGAGATCAGATTCTCCAATTTCTCAATTCGTGGGGGAACCAACACTCACTGACACAGTGATTAATAGTCAACACACTCAAATGGTTGAGTCATTTTTAATTGATTCAATCACTGATGATCAGACAGGGGACATAAATTCATTTGTACATACTACAACAATAAGTCTTTATATTCCCCCACCTGTATATACCTCTTCTATAGAAACATACACCTCTCCAATTATACATACACAACTAACATCCACTCCTTTCCCTATCACTTCTGTCGAACCAAAAACTGTACATAATTTACTTGAACTGGCCACAGTTGCTGATCTCACAGCCCATAAGAGCCTTTCTAGGACAATATTGAGTGATAATTTGAGAATACTTAGTGATGAGAGGCAAAGTCAAACCCCTGAGAGGACTTTGGCAAAAGGAAAGGATGAGAGTATTGCCTTAGAAGGCAAAGAAAAAGGAGAGTCTTCGAGAGATGCCTTAGAAGGCATAGAAAAAGGAGAGGTTGAGGGAAATAAGGATGAGATCCTTGTAAATAAAGAACAGAGAGAAAATTTTGATATTGATACTGTACATACAACATCCTCTTCTGTTAGTGATGAAGATGACACTCCTATGGATGATCTTTTACCTCTCCTGGGAGTTGATTTATTCTATCAGAAAAATGAGATTACTGAAATAATAAAGTTACTCAAATAGGAGTTTTTCAAGACTACAGATCCAATTTTGACAAAGGTGTTCAAATCACAAATAATGATTGGGCAATCTGTAGATATAGAAAATCAGAAGCTCTAAACACATTTCACCAACAAAATAAATAATGTACAGCAAGTTATTGACTCCCTTGTTACCAGCCAAACCTTGCTCCGGATGAAGAAACTTGTTGACAATGTTGACAAACCACTTTCTGACTTCTCCAACAAAATGGCCAGCATGGAAACTCTGCAACTGTCAATGACTGACACTCTACAACAAGTTCTTCAAGTCACATCCCGACTCTCAACTTCCACTGATGATGTTGTCAAAAAGGGGGAGAAATCTTCAGGGCCATCATTAGGGGTTGTTGTAAAGAAGCCCTCAAATGATCAACCATCAGGGGATGTGACTGCTCCTGCTCCAAAAGCCAAGGATAAGGACAAAGGTATCTTGATTGAGGAACCCAAAAAGAAATCACATACTCAATCAGGGCCACTTTCCAACACTCGTTGAAGCAGTATTGATGGGAAAGTGGAGTTTGTCTTCCCTTAGGGTAAGAAGCTTGTAGAAGCTGATGCGCTATATGCACAGCAACTTCAAGAGGAGAAAGAGAGGGCAATGGCATAGTAAAAGGAAGAAGAAGAAAAGAAGAAAAAGAGTGTCAGGCCAAAATCCTCCAGGAAACCTCAACCAAAGAAATCTCAACCACCCAAGGGTGTATCAGGGGACAAAGACAAAGAAAAATCAACATCCCCTGATGCCACCAAATCCAAGTCATCAGAAACCACCAAGGATCAAGCACCTTCTCCTATAACATATGGACCACCCACACTAGCTGAATCCCTAAGAGAGGAAAGGCGCAAGAATCTGACATTTATGTTCTCAATAAAAAGCATAAATGTCAGGACAAACAACAAAAGGGAAAAGATAATCACTGTTCAACTGAAAAATGGGTCGTAGTTCACTATCACTCTGGACTGGTTTAGGAGAATGGATGTTGAGCACTTAGGATTGATCCTGAACTTAATTTCCAAAACATCGATGCTAAACAGAGACTTGAAGGGGATGATTGAGAGGCTGAGGAAAGCCATCAATGATAAAAGAAGCCTGCCCACAGCTTTGGAGAGACCATTAAAGCTATTCTACAGAACAACTGATGGGCAGGAGGAAAGAATAAGAATCAAAGAAGTTGATGGGCTTGACTTGGAGGAAGCGATGCATGTTCTAAGCTAAATTGCTTATCATAAGAATGAACATGTCATCCAGTTCAGAATCCTGCTGATACAGAAAGTGATGAAGGAGATTGAAGAAACCAGAGCTAATGATGGGAATACAGCAGGAGTAAGGGATGTGCCCCAAGTAAAAGGATTCAAAAAATATCCTAAGATGATCACAAACCCCATGGGTGGAGAATTCACAAATGTAGAAGGGGATATCATCACCTTTTGCTGGTCACAACTTGTTGCAGCTAATGTGCCAGAGATCAAATCAGTCCTTGAAGCTTTGGAATCCAGCAGCAATGTCAACATTGTAAACTTCAGAAGACTTCTTCAAAAGGAGCTGGAATAGCTTATAGCAAGAGGGGAAGACAACAGGCTTAGGATTCCAGATCAAAACCCAGATCAAAGGAGACAAGGCCTTAGTAGTGACACTCAACCTATTGAATCAAGTCATCCATTGCCCTTTGTTTCAGCTAAACAAAAAGGGGATCCTGATGTCTAAAAGTGTATACTTTTGTAATAGTTATAGGAAATACATGTACAGTTATTTTCTTAGTTCATACAAATACAATAGAATAGATCAATACAATTTTGTTAAATTTCTGTTGTTAGTATATTGTTTTGGTTTTGACATCATCATCAGTGCTTCAAGTAGATTTATGGTTATCAAATTGATAATCATAAATAGGGGGAGATTGTTAGGTATAAATGATGTTGATGTTGCTTAGAGTTTGTTTGTGCATCTGTACATACTCAGGGTGTTCTATAAACCTAAGTATATGCACACATTTTACATCTACTGATGATCAACTTAGTCATCAGGGGATGAAGTATTATACACTAGGCAACTCATCAGTTGAAAATTCTAAAGGACTTGATAGTGAAGAGGGATGTCTGTTGTTACTCAAAAATGCTTAAGTATTCCACACATCAGACATTCCAAACAAAATCAACAAATCTTTAGTGATTAAAACCATCAAGGGAACCCATCAGGGGATGACAAAGGCAGACCAACCCGTCAGGGGAACGCGTTAGGGTATGGCAGTGGCAAGCCAAACTCATCAGGGGAATGCGTCAGGACATGACAGTGACATGCCAACCTGTCAGGGAAACTCATCAGGGTATGACAGTGGCAAGCTAACCTGTCAGATGAAATGCTCAGCACTGCATCAGTGGAAGCCATCAGTGGATGCTTAGAGTCTTAACGTCAGGGGATCAAGAAGCACTTGGATAACTCAAGTGAAGGTTGAAGCACTGATCGAGTGTTAAACAGGACTTGTCATCAGGGGATCCGAAAGCACTGATCAAGCCCACATTAGGGCTTGCTATCAATGGATAGTTAAGACAACATACACTCGTCATCAGGTCTAACATACAAATCAATGAAGCTTGTTACAGAAGTAAGAGATATAAACTGGAAAGATATTTCTTGAAGTTTGGTGGTCCAATGACAACTCTCGATCATTAAATGCACGCAGACCAGGGGATGAAAAAGAAGCAACAAAAGTAACAGCAGTCTGACACATCATTTCTAAAGGACATCAATGTGACATATATACAGCTAAGTTGAAAGAGCAGTATGTCCAAACACATGGGTTCAACTAGTGATCTTCTACATATGCAAAAGAGTTCTCATTGCACAGTATGGATGAACAACAACAAAAAACAGAAAGAAAATCTAACAAGACAACCAAACAAGAAGCCACACAACGAAAACTAGAAGGAAGCTTTGTAATAGATCTATATAGAGATATTCAAAGAAAAGAAGTAACTAGTGAGTGTGAAAAAAGGAGCTGTAATTTTATTACAGAAAAGCTGTAACTTGTTACAGAATTTGTAGCTATTTAATCACATTTGTGGTTGAACAGATTTCGAGAAAAACATCAAGTTTTAATACAACTATTTTAACTTGAATGTGTGTGTTCATTTTAAACTCATTATAGTTTTTCTAATATTGTAGCTATTTCCAACAGTGCTTAACAAGTTTTTAAAGAGCGAAAAGTTTTGAGTGTTTGTATTCAACCACCCCCTCCCCCTCTACAATCACTTGAGCCTATTTTGTTCTAACAGCAAGCTTACGAGAAGTTTAAATTTTTATCTAAAACCCATATTTTGTAGCATATCTTCTATAAAAAGTTTCAACTTCATTAATCGAATTAAAAAGTTGACCTAAAAATGGTACAATGTCTTCCTCATCATCAACATTTGTATTATTAAAGTTACTTTATTGATCATTTTGTTCTTCCTTCTCATCAAAATTATTTTGTTGCTCATTTTGTTGTGATTGAGAACTACCTCCAACATTATAATTACCTTGTCTAGCTATAGATGTAAAATTTAATGCAATGTTAAAACTAAATGAAGACATCAATAAAATGTACCAAGATAAAATGGATGAGCTCAGACTATGCAAGGCAAGGAAAAACTCAGAAAAAACCAAGCAAGAAAAGCCGAGAAGGCAAAACTTTCTAAAACTTGAAAAAACCCTAATATTGACTACCAATACATTCTTTGTATACCTCTTTCTTTTTTTTAATTAAAACCACACCTCTAATAGAGGCGCCTAGGAATTAAATTTAAATTTTTTACATGTTAATAACTAATAGTGACGTAGTTTTTATTTATTTTCTATAACCACCACTTTCAGTGGCATGGATAAGACATGTATGCTCCTAACCGTGGCAGTTATAGAAAAACCATTTTTTTTACAATCATCCGATTGTTGATCCAACAGTGTGAAGTAGATTAGTTATGGGAGATACATAACTAACATAAGTCATGGATCAACCCCATATATATATTAATATGAACCTTATGGAACCCAATGATGGTCTCTAGATATCAGGACGCTCGGAAGTTGTCTCATTAACATTTTCACATACATCTTTATTTCTGTTTCTTTTTTAGCCTTATCCATGAGCCTCTTCCGATCTTTCTCCTCGTCCTCCTCCTCTTCTCCTAACCCTTCTTCATCCAAAATTAAAGAAGAGATCCACCTCTCGGATCTCCAACAATCCATAGACAACTGGAAGATCCCTAAGCGTCCTACCAGTGATGTCTATGCCAAAAGTAGATGGAGCCTTACTAGTGACTATGTCATAAAAACCGTAGAGCATACCATCTCCTTAGATTCAGATCATGAGGATATCCGATTGATCTCCCCCAAATCCATAGAAAAGTTACAACAAAAGTACAATTATCTGCATCTTGGCCTTGTCCAAGTTGCTGCCAAACCTCTATCCCGTGAAGGTTTAGACACGTCTATCCTTCTATGCCTTAGAGACAAAAGATGGCTTGAGTTCGATGACTGCCTTTTAGGAATGGTCGAAACCAGTCTTTGCAGTGGACCAATCTACTTTGATTGTTTCCCAAACTTCACTGTCTCCCTTAGAGACAGAAATATCCTTGACTCCTTAACCCTTAATGTTAAGACCAATAACTTTAAGACTAAAGCGGGAACCCAACCAGTAGCTATTATCTATAGAATTCAGTATAAAGCCATGAATTCTGCCTTCAACACAGGAGCCATGAGAACTCTTCACAAAGGAGAAACTGTTCTCTTCCAGACTGACCTGTAAAAATCTCATTTATCTATCCCAAAACCCATTTCGTGGAATAGGGTTAGTTTACCCCAAAATTGGCTTCTCAAGGACGCCGCCCCTACTAAGAAATCGAAGAATACGACTGTCTCTAGGATACAACAGTTTTCTAGTGGCACGGTCTCGATCGCCTTCCAAAGATCCAACAGCAATAGGTCCTTTAGTCAAAGGATTGATAGTCTCCTAACTGAGATCTTGGCAGACCACCAACCTTCTCGGCATTCGGTCTCCACTGTTATCACACAAC
>CM025784.1:13705434-13745938 GCA_014636745.2 Centella asiatica | reverse complement strand
AACACTCATGGTTTTTCTACTTCAAAAGAAACCAACCTTTTCATTTCCCAAACTGGTTCCTAAACCAATGGTGGCCTGTCTTTGGTCCATCCCTTGAAATCCTTCCTCCTCTTGTCAAAGAAGGATACCAATATTTTTCTGACAGGTTTCAGCCACCTCAATCTACCCCTATACTCATCTCTCTGCAATTTTTCTCTAAATTTGCTCTGGCATGGATCCATTGTCAAAAAATAGAGTATTACAAGCCTGAAGGCTTGCAAGGTCTCCCTTTCCTCGCCCGCCGAGGCTACACAAAATGGTGGAAAGACTTCAACGCCAGTCATGCCACTACCTCAGCAATCCAACAGTTGTTCAAGACAAATCCACAATTTATGAAGACAACAGAGGTTGAGCAAACTCAGTTCCTTGCTCAGAAATCTGTTTTATCAGCCAGCCTAGCTACAGCCTCTTCAGAAGAAGACCTTCTCAAGATTATGCTCCAGCTCTCCAAAAAGCTCAGCTCCAAATCTACCGAAGCCAGTACTTCGGCCTCAAAAGAAGCAGAACCGCACTTCGACGTCAACCTAGATGACGATGAAGACTTCCTCATGTCTGAAGAAGATGAAGAATGAAAAAAAAAAGAAAAATGTTGACTTTCACTGAAGCATTCTACTATAGCAAAATTGACTTTTTACTGTAGCATTTTTACTGTAGACTGTCACTGTAACAGTTTTGACTTTCACTGTAGCACTTTTACTGTAAGTCACTGTAGCAGTCCAAAATTTGTCTATTTATACCGACCTCTTCCTTTCTGAAGAGGCATGTAATTTTTGAGGGCTTTCTCTCCCGAATCCTCTCTCCCTCTGAAGGTAGTCAGCTTCCTTTGGTGTTTCAATCTTACAAACTTGTAATTTTCAGTTTTACTTTCAGTTTCAATCTTGTAATAAAGTTTTAATTTTAATACAATCTGCATCTATGGTCGGTTCTACCGCCTAACTTTTATCATATATTGTTGTTCCATACTGTTTACATTCATCTGCATATGGTCGGTTCAACCGCCTAATTTTTATCTGCTTTCATATTAATTACTGCATTCTTATGCGCCCTTACTCCCCAGTTTGTTAGTTTAATTTCTACTTTTTAGCATCTTCCCAAATCCTCTCTCCCTCTGAAGGTAGTCAGCTTCCTTTGGTGTTTCAATCTTATAAACTTGTAATTTTTAGTTTTACTTTCAGTTTCAATCTTGTAATAAAGTTTTAATTTTAATACAATCTGCATCTATGGTCGGTTCTACCGCCTAACTTTTATCATATATTGTTGTTCCATACTGTTTACATTCATCTGCATATGGTCGGTTCAACCGCCTAATTTTTATCTGCTTTCATATTAATTTTTGCATTCTTATGCGCCCTTACTCCCCAGTTTGTTAGTATTCTTTTAATATATATATATATATATATATTGAGCAGTGTTTGCGTAGGTACTCGTGATGGAGTAAAGCTTTTGAGGAGGCTCAAAGTCTTTGAGAGCATCAAGTGGCACTAGAAAGAGTTGACTCTCTTCAATTGTCATATCAACCATGTACTCTCCACCACCGTATGCAATGGCAATGCTGAGAACATGACATCACCCACACACTTCTCATTAACAACCTGTTGTCCCAGTGATATAGCCTAGAACTTGTAGAAGGGGGTTTGAATACAAGTTCTTAAAACCTTTTCGAATTCTTGTTCTTCAGAGTATCAAACTTGCAGAAAATAAAGAACAAAAACAAGAACAAATTTATAAACAATTGCTTTTATTGATTAACAATTGATTACAAATGCTAACAATCACAAACTGATTGTCAGCTTCAATTTATGTACTGTATATATACAAATCTATGAAAACATACAATGTGAGAAACCGGAAATTTATTTAAATGTAATCCTATTAAATTCGTTTTAAAATGGAATTCTTGTTGCGTTCAACGATCGATAAATTTTATGTTTAGATTTACGTGCTTTTCACGCAAATCGACGCGCGCACGTTTACTAATGAAAATTATAACGAGCATAACCTTTTAAAAATTTTAAAGCGTTAATCGTTATAATAATCATATGTGTGCATTTTTTCGCCTCGTCGGTGCGGGAAAACTTGTCGGCTTATCCATTAAACCATTGCATAACCATTAAATTTAATTAGTGGCTAAACAAATCAAATTTAACACTAATTAAATTTAAATTTTCAGCTTATCCCTAAATGGCAAAAACAAGGAAATTTTTTTTACCTATCTAAGTAAATTTTTCTTAAAACTAATCCAATGGCCAAAATTAAATTAAATGTCATATAAATATACCATTATAGAAACCCTAGCCTCCACTTCTGATATTTTCTCTCCAGCAAACATTTCTCAAAATTCGGATTTTTTGCATTTAAGAAATCATTGAAGTTTTGGATTTTGTTCATTAAAGCTTTAAGGAGGTACCCCACTGCTCTCTTATTTTTGCATTTATTGTCATTTATGTTTATTCCAGTGTGTAAATTATTTTTTTCAGTATCATTTTCATGTATCACACGTGTGCATAGCATTTGTAAATTGGGAGTTATTAATTTTCAAAGTTTATTCAAAAGAAAAATGAAAATTCAAGAACTTGAACAAGAACCGAAGAACCCTAAATTTTTTCGAACAGATTTTCCGGCTAGATTTGTAGGTGGTTGTTCGAATTGATTTCATATTTTTGTTTCTGCACTTGTAAGGATCTTTTTGACTCAAACAAATCGAAAAATGGTTGAGTATTTCGGACCTTCA
This sequence comes from Centella asiatica, assembly GCA_014636745.2. Classification (NCBI taxonomy): domain Eukaryota; kingdom Viridiplantae; phylum Streptophyta; class Magnoliopsida; order Apiales; family Apiaceae; genus Centella; species Centella asiatica. The sequence goes on along the minus strand of CM025784.1, from coordinate 13,743,168 downwards.
TATTCATCCGAAATATCTATAAAATCCGAAAGTTTCAAATCCATTTTTCTTGAGTTATAGTTGATGAAAATTGAAACCGATTGCATGTATGAGTTCCTTGAGATCTCTAGATTCATTTCCATGTATAGATCGATCTAAATGGACTCAAAATGGCCATGAACCGCCACACGCGTAAGCTCGCCGGCGATAATGGCGAAGCTTGCTCCGACGGCCTTCAACGGCTGTTTTCCTCGTTTTTCCGGTGACGGTAAGGTCGCTAAGGCCATAATAACCTATGTAGAACATCACCGGCTTGCTCTTCCCTCCGATCCGTGAGTTTTTGATGCGTGAATCGAAGGAACCGAGCTTCGGGTGCTCGCCGGCGGCAATGGGCTTTGCCGGATTCTGCAGATTTTCGCCGGATTCTGCAGATTTGCATGAACTCGAGTCCGGTCCGAGTTGACTCGGAAGTGAGTTGACTCTGTCCGATTTTGATCCTAGTTGACCCGATTTTGACCCAATTTTGATCCAATTTTTTTTTAGCCACCTATTTCGGACTTTTGGACCAATTATTTTTCAGCCCACTTGATTAATTTTTCAGTCCGCTTCATCTTATTTTTGGCCCAATCCGTACCCAAATTTAAATTGTTAATAGACGGCTTTTAAATAATTATTTTGACACGTAAATAAATTTTCTACGTGGTTGAAATTTTTATGATTAGAAGCTAGATTAAATTATGATATTAGAGTCTCTTAATTCCATAATTAAGTGACGAGTCATGAATTTATAAGTGATTATTATTTAATTAAAGTAATTAAATAATAATTAACGAATAAATTTTTAAATGATTATTAAATGGTTAATAAATCTTTTAATCCAAAAGTAATTGAGAAATAAATTACTCAATTGATGAAATGATTATTATTTAGTCAAAGATATTAAATAATAATTTAAGAATGAATGTTTAATGAAGGATAAAAGATTCATAATTCTTTTATGATTAAGAGTTAATTATGAAGTAATTATTGTTCAATTAAACAATAATTGAGGGATAAACGATGATGATTAATAAATGATTAATTTAAATTGTCGAGAGCATACGAGCGACATTTTACCAGTCTAACAATATCTCGGACTACGATTCGGATTTCAAATAAATCCCAAGTTAAGGAAGGATGACTTAATTAGTCAAACACGGACGTGAGAATTTCACGAACACGTCGCATATGCATCTTCATGTGTATATAAGTTAAGATTCTCATGTTAAGTCAATATATGATTTTACAGAGGTATTTCAGCAGGAAAGTGTTATGATTTAAGGATAGCTAAGGACTGAGGCAAGTGTATACTCATTCTTATGCTTGATTCTTGTTGATGCAAGTATATACTCACTCTGCTTCTTTCAATTAATACGTATGATCATTCTTTCGACAAACGTAATGTATTCAAGATATTATTTTGTCAATATTCATGATTTAATTTCTTCAAAGTTAAGTAACGTACGATCCCTTGATCCGATGTACGCGAAAAATGTTGTATTTGAATCAAATGATCTTTGGGCGGTCGTTAGCTATTTAATTCCGCTAACACGCCAAAGAAAATCCTATACGGATGTAGAAAACTTATTTCTTCACCCCATACTTGTAAAGTATATCCGTTTGGGTAACTAAAGGCGAGTGGGATGCATTTGCCTGGCACCCCGGGCCTAAGATGGATAGGGAACGGGAACCGAGGCATCGGTAACCGGACCCTCGCAGACAAAAGGTTTCTGCAATTGACTGCGTATGTCATCATGATGAAGTCAGACGGTGGTCAGGCTGGCCAGCTGATATACTGTTTGATACAAAGTTCCTAAGGGCACGTGCGCCAAACGGACATGGTTATAAGGCGCATGTGATAATATTCTTTATTCTTTTAAGTAAAGGGTCAAATCCCTCGTTATCACTCGGGGACCCTTCGTTTTCTTTCAAGATATTAAGAGGTCACGACATTGTTTCCGTCAAACCTCATAAACACTTACACCCATTCACTTATCCATCTTTCATAACTTACCCAATTCTTGATTATATACTTGCGAGCGTAAATCGCTCATGTTGTTATTACCAAATGATTTACAGGTTTTGGCGAGAAGACCGAGTCGTCTTTTAAAGGCAAGGAAAGAATGGCTTGACGAATGCTCCCGATCGTCCTTTTGCGGACGACTTCCAGGAAAGGGAGAAGCGTGAGGATGTTATAGAAATGTTTAGGTTGTAAGGCCTGTGTGGGCCCCTCATAGACTTCCGCTGTTAGACAATTGTTTTGGGTTATTGTAATAGAGATTACTAATTAATTCTCTAATATAATGTTATGCATGCTTGGATGTTAATACTTTTCTTTTATCAATTTTTGACGGTGCCCGAAGTCCAGTATGGTATTTTTGGGGCCGTCACATACAACTTCTAATACAACTTTGTAAAATTAATTACAGCTTCCAAATCTGAATCGAAATTCAGCTGCTAAATCCTATTCAATATATGTTTTTCTATGTACAATTGGAATAGGTTTTTTTTTCATTTCATAATGAAAAATTATCTCTCTAGTTAGTTTTCTAACCAGCTTCATCTTCAATATATCTTCAATGTCCATGTCAAAGTCAACTTCTAATCCAATTAGAACTTTGTACTACATCAGAGAGTAATCTTCATTTTAGTCTCTGATCAACTATGTTTAGTCTCCGACAGCTTAAGATTAGTCTCTAATACTTTAATCTTAGTCTCTGATGCTTTACACTGTAGTCTCTAATAAGCTTTTGCCTTAGTCTCCGATAGACTAAACATAATCTTTGACTTGTTGAAATCTCTAATGCAATTCTGGTAGTCTCTTATAATACAAATTAACTTACTCTCATATAACAACAAATTACATAAATTAGAGAGTAAACTACCAGCTATAAAAATTCAAATGCTATTAACTAGCACTAACTGTACATTTGCATTTCTAAGAATTCTAAATACAATCATCATTAAATGTTATAAAACCTAACAATCTCCCCTTATTTATGATTATCAAAGTGATAAACATAAATCAAGGTTGATGATGATGTCAAAACTCAAAAATTACAAGAATAACATAGAATCAAAAATTTAAAGAATGTGTTAACTACAAATGTACCTTAACTATGATCTTTGACCTTAAATTCAGCTTCACCAAGACTCAGGTTTACATCCTATAAGTCTGGCTTCAAAATTAAAAATCAACAACTACAACTTCACCCTTTCTTCTTGTTGATCTCTTTGACTTTATCTTCAAGCAGCTTTCTGAACTTGATCTCATCTTCATCAATTGAATCTTTAAGTAAAGCTATGAATCCTTCAAGTTCACCAAGGCTTGCTGTGTTGGTCTATTTTTCATAATCAAAGAAAATCACATCTTGATGAAAATTCTCATACCATAACCCATATGAAAGTGGAGGAATATCTACTCTCGGCAGCTTGATTAGCTTTTCCATCTCTGCAAACTCCTTCTGAATTTGCCTCCTGAACTCCAAGTTAAGCACAAAATTCTCAGGTACAACAGACAACAACCATTCCATATCTTTGAATGACCTCATCTCCCGGCTTGGTTTAACCAGCCTCAGAGTCTCTCCATCTTTCTGAATGACTTTGAGATACTCTTTGTCCTTTTTATCCTTTTCAAGATTGATAGACTCAACACTCTTTTTGAAAGATTCCTTCAATTTAGAAAAGTTAGCAACCCCAATCTTAGAGATTTTACTACATGGAACTGTTTCAGATTCACTTGGTTCAACCACGATTACCAAAGTAGTTTCAACTTTCTTTGGAGGCTCATTCATCAATGTCTTCCTTCTGGCCCTTCTCTCAACCTGCTCAACCTCCTTATTTCTCCTTCTAATCTCAGCAAACTTTTGAGCTCTTGTTTTCTTTGTTTCCAAGGCCTTTTTCTTTATTCTTCCTCCTCCCTAGTTGCAGCCATTTCCTCTTCTTCTTGCAATTTCTGGGCGAGCAATGCATTAGCTTCAATTAACTTATGCTCCTGAGAATAAACTAACTCTACTTTCCCATCCACTATCATCTCCACTAGAGTGGGAAAGTGAGCAGTCTTCATGGCATCTCTTAATAGCTTAGGCTATCCTGGCTGAACAGACTTTTTCTTCTTTGGTTCTTCAACCAGAATTCCCTTGCCTTTATCTTGTTTTGTTGTTGGAGTTGTTGTAGTAGAAGGAAGAACTGTTGTTGTTTATGTTACTTTTGGTGTTGTTGCTGCTGTTGTAGATGGTGTTGATGTTGTTGTTGTTGTTATACTAGATGTGATGGTTGCATCAAGGTCTTTTTTAGCACCTTCAAGTCTTATAAGTTCAGCCATCAAGTTAGCATAGCTTATTTTCTCAAGAACAACTCCTGTAGACTTTTTTTGTTGAAGTTGAACTATAGACAACTGTGATTGACTACTCTCCCCCTTTTTGACATCAAAATCTAAAGGTGTAGGAGAAGTAGTCAGTGTTGGAATGGCCTGTTGTATAAGTTGTGTTAGATTTTGAAGAGCGAGATCAAATTTGTCTTGTTTTTGCAAAATGGCCTAGACATTAGATTCCAATGCTTGAAGCCTTTTCTTTGTAGTGAACTACCCCCTCAGACGTATATAAATGGAATTGAGCATCCTCCTTGGAAGATGACCTTCATAGCATGATCTGATTTTTTCTATGTCCAGGTCCATTTTGGTCTCAACTCTTTGGAGTGCAGCCTGGAGACCATTGATCAAGAAGTGCTAGTACTTCGTATGTTTCTTGTCAATTTTGATCAATTCCTCATAAACTGCACTTGGAGTAAGCTTAGCTACACCAGATCGTAATGTGGTTAAATAATCTTGTTGAAGTTGGGCAGCTGCTTCATCCAAATTGTTTGTATAGCTTGCATCAAGACCGTAATGTGGTTAAATAATCTTGTTGAAGTTGGGCAGCTGCTTCATCCAAATTGTTTGTGTAGCTTGCATCCAGCCAAGCATCCACGTTCTCTTCTTCAATCTCAAAATGTTCATGTTCATGTGCAACTTGTGTCTTTAATGCTAATATTTGATCTTGTTGTCATTGAAGTTAATATAAGATTTCAAAATCAGCATTGGACATTTCAGCAAGTAATTGTAGAGCGGCATCCCCTGGTTGTGAGCTTCCTCTAGTTTCTTCTGTTGAAGCAAGTGTTGTTGTTGTTGGAGCGGAGGAAACTTGAGCTTCATTTAAGGTGGAGGGCTCAAAGGTTCGAAAAAGTCACCTACTGAGAATGGATTTTTCTCTCTTTTATGTATAGGGGATTGTGCAAACTCTATACCTATTGTTCCTGGTTGGGAACTTTCTTCAATGTTAGCAGCCTTTTGGGAGGATGTTAACAGAGTACTGTTTTTCCTTTGAACCTCTGTTGCCTTTTGAGAGGCAATGGATTGTTGTTGGCTTAAGGTTAACACTCTCTTCTTTCTCTGAGGAACCACCTCAGCTTCTTTTACTCCCTCAGCCTCATTGTCACCCTCTTTTGTTTTCTTTTAATGGGTAACTTTGTGGCTTTCGATATTTTTTACAACTACAGTCTTTTGAGAGACTGTGGAGGGGGCTTCAGATTGTTGTTATGAAGATGTGGTTAAAGGATCAACAGGGTTTCTAGTTTGTTTCTCAAGATCCTCAAAATAAGAAGAAGTATAAAGGTTTGGAAATTTATCTATAAGAGTTGATCGATCTCATGATAGAAGGGAAGGAAAGAGGAACCTTTACCTTTGCTGTTTTTCTCTTCATATTAGTAAATATGCGTTTACTCTACAAAACTGTAGGCCCAACTTGCATACTAGTAATATTTAGGTTAGGAATCAAATAATTAGAAATCATCATCAAAAACCTAGCATAATAGATTTTATTTTTATCACCAGTTCTCAATTTAGCCATTAAGTTATGCAGAGTTAACAGCCTTAAATTGATGTGCCTATCATACAACACACTAAATGCAATTTATTGTGTGAGTGTGGTGAGGGCATCATAACCACTGCATTTTGAACTGAATGCTTTAGTGATACTATCGAAAAATAAAGACCACTCCTACCTACGATAAGGTCTAGTTATGGAACCTACTGATGCAATTTCTTCATCATAGTGTAAGTTTTTAAATATATCGATCAATTCCTCATCAGAGGCAGTTAGGTCATATGCATCATGGATAGGTAAATGCAATGCTTATTAACGACTGCATGATCAATAGTGTAAATAATATTATCATATTTAAAGTTTACCATAGGAGAATCATCACTTTCATCCTGGATTTCAGCAGTGGACCACATAGTTGTGATGATTTTAGCGGCTTGTGTGGGAGCTTCGTAAATGGCATACGAAAGTGTAGATGTTTGTAGAAAATCTACAAAATGGTGGTACTGTGCTTCGAACTCATTTTTGTTCGCGACCCCAGCATGATTGGTCTTGATAAAGTCAAAGTCGTCGAACTTGAAGCAAACAGTCTTGGATGCCATTATTGATATCTGTGATAAGCTTGAAGAGATTCTTTGCAAAAGGTTAAATTGCATAGATTTGAGAGAGAAAGTTCTTTGAGTGAATGAAATTTTAGTTGTGTTTGATTTCTCTTTGATCAATGTATAAGAAACGTTTGCAATTCAAAAGATAGTGAACTGTTTTTGGTTGTGGGTATATGAGTAACTACCAATTTACCCCTCATCAGAGATTGCCCTAGTCTCTGTCACGTTCACTCATCAGAGACTAAAGTAAATTAGTCTCCGATAGGTTATTTTTAACTAGTCGGAGACTAATTAAAAACAACTAGTGGAGACTAATTTAACTAGTCTCGGATAGGTTATTTTTAACTAGTCTCCAATAAGTTATTTTTAACTAGTTAGAGACTAACTAAAAACAACTATCAGAGACTAATTTTAGTCTCTCACTCAAATTCCTTCAAAGACTAAATTAAACTAGTCTCTGCTATAATTTTGTTTTCAAAGTTATCCAACAATCAATATAATGATTATTAGCTACAAAAGGTCTGTTTATTCAGAACAGCTACATTCTAGAAATTAAATTCTAGCTTCTTAAAACTTAACAACTTGGTTTCTAATATTATAGTCAATTTTTAGAAGCATAATACAGCATACCTAATTCATAGACTAACCTAGTGAATGTAGGTTCATCTAAATGCTTTGTGAATATGTTAGCAAGTTGTTTATCAGTTATAACCCAGTGCAATTCAATGGTTCCTTCATTAACATGTTCTCTAATGAAGTGATACCTAATATCTATATGTTTTGTTCTTGAATGTTGTACTGAATTTTCAGTTATTGCTATGGCACTTGTATTATCACAATAAATAGGAATTTTGGATAAAGACATACCATAGTCTAGGAGTTGATTTTTGATCCATAGGATCTGAGCACAACAACTCCCAGCTGCAATATATTCAGCTTCAGCCATTGAGGTTGACACTGAATTATGTTTCTTGCTAAACAAAGAACAATTCTGCCTTCAAGAAATTGACAGCTTCCACTTATACTTTTTCTATCAAGCTTACATCCTGCATAGTCAGCATCTGAATAGCCAATTAGTATAAAATCAGATTCTTTAGGATACCATAGCCCAAGGTTTGGGGTACCCTTTAGATATCTGAGTATTCTTTTAACAATAATTAAATGTGACTCTTTTGGATCAGCTTCTTGCACACAGACATGGAGAAAACATTATATCAAGTCTACTTGTAGTTAGATATAAAAGTGAGCCTATCATGTCTCTATAGCTAGTTATTTCAACTTTTTTCCCTTAGTATCCTTATCTACCTTAGTGGTTGTAGCCATGGGTGTTTTTGCAGATGCACAATCAACCAAATCATATTTCTTTAGTAAGTCCTTGATATACTTGGACTGACTAATGAAAATTTCATCAGTTGATTGTTTTATTTGTAATCCTAAGAAAAATGTTAAATCACTCATCATGCTCATTTCATATCTAGACTAATTTCGAGAATTTTCCACATAGTTTTACATTTGTAGATCCAAATATAATGTCATCCACATATATTTTCACAAGTATTAAATTAGAACCCAATTTTCTATAGAAAAGTGTTTTATCTATGATACCTCTAACAAATTTATTTTCAATTAAAAATTGAGAGAGAGTATCATACCAAGCCCTAGGTGCTTGTTTCAAGCCATAAAGTGTTTTATTTAACATGTAGACATGATTTGGAAATTTGGGATCTACAAAACCTGGTGGTTGTTCAACATAGACCTCTTCTTCCAACTTTTCATTCAAGAAAACACTTTTGACATCCATCTGGTACACGTTGAACTTTTTATGGGCTGCATATGCCAAGAAAATCCTTATTGCTTCAAGTCTTGCAACAGGTGCAAAGGTTTCTTCATAGTCAATTCCTTATTCTTGAGAATAACCCTTTGCTACCAATCTTGCTTTATTTCTTGTTATTGTACCAGCTTCATCTAATTTGGTTTTGAAGACCACTTGGCACCAACTATTGATCTCTTCCTTGGTTTGGGCACCAATATCCAGACTTTATTCCTTATGAATTGGTTTAATTCTTCTTGCATGGCTATCACCTAGTCAGGATCTTGAAGTGATTCTTCAATTTTATTTGGCTCAATTTTTGACAGAAAACTGAGGTAAAGACACTCATTTTGTGTTGCATTTCTTGTCTTGACTCCTTCCTTTAAATCTCCAATAATTAAATCTGGTGTATGATCTCTCAACCAAGGTCTTGCAGGTGGTAGATTTAATCTTGAAGATGAGGCTTCACTTTCTAGATTAACATTGTTCAATCTAGTTGATGGATTAGAAACTGCTCCCCCTAATCCAATGACTTCTTCATTGTTAGCTCCCCTGAGCTATTAGTCTCATCTTGACTATAGATTTCAATAGTCTCTGGTGTCTCATTAGTCTCTGATCGTGCACTTCTGTTACCAATCTCTAGTGTTTCATTGAATGCTAACACTTTAGTCTCTGATGGAGTATTAGCCCTTGGTACTTCATGCATAATTGTTAACTCCCCCTCACTCATATAGGGGTCATAACCATTTAGGGGTGACTCTTCAGTCTCTGATGGATCCAACCATACATCCAATTCATTTTCAAATCTGAGAGTTTCATGCAATCCTTGACCAATCATTCCTGGAATCTTGTTATCATCAAAAACAACTTGAATAGATTCCACAATGACCTTTGTTCTTAGATTATACACTCTATATGCCTTGCTTGATAGAGAGTACCCTAAGAAAATTGTCTCATCAGATTTGCTATCAAATTTTCCTCTTGTCTCTAATGAATCTCTTAGAACAAAGCACTTACAACCAAACACATGCAAAAACTTGAGAGTTGGTTTTCTCCCAGTCATTAACTCATAAGGTGTTTTGTTGTATGTCTTGTTGATCAAGGACCTGTTCTGTGTGAAGCAAACAGTGCTAATAGCTTCTTCCCAAAAATAGGTTGGAAGTTTTGATTCTTCTAGCATTGTCCTTGTTGCTTCAATCAGAGTTCTATTTTTCCTCTCAACAACTCCATTTTGTTGAGGGGTTCTTGGAGCTGAGAATTGATGAGTTATTCCTTTTTCAATACAAAATTCATTTACTTGGGAATTTTTGAATTCTGTTCCTCTATCACTCCTTATAACTCTTACTGATTTTCCTGACTCAGTTTCTACTTTCTTGATATGATCAATAATCAACTAAGCAGTTTCATCCTTTGAGTGAAGGTATTTTAGCCAAGTATACCTTGTGTGACCATCCACTATAACCAAGACATATTTGTTTCTTTATATTGACATCACATTCACTTGACCAAATAAGTCCATATGTAATAACTGTAAAGGGTCAGTGATTGATGTTGCTGGTTTACTCTTAAATGACACACTTCTTTGTTTTCCTTTCTAGCCTGAATCACACAAACCTTCTTGTGCAAACTCCAATTGAGGAATGCCAGCTGCCAAGCCTTTTCTCACCAGATTGTTGATATTTTTGAAGTTTAAGTGGGAGAGCTTCTTATGCCAAAGTCAACTTTCATCAGTTGAGGCTTTACTGTAAAGACATGTGACTTGATCAGTGGAAGCGATTAGGTTTGCAGTGTACAAATTCCCTTTCATTTTTCCTGTCAATATCACATTTCTAGATTCCTTGTCACACACCTTGCATTGATCTTCTTTGAAGGTGACATAGAATCCTTTCTCACATAATTGACTCACACTTAACAGATTGTGCTTTAAACCATCAACTAGTGATACTTTAGTGAAGATGGCATCTTCATGCTCAACATTTCCATAGCCCTTTGTATGGCCTTTGTTGTCATCTTCAAAAGTTACCTTAGGGCCACTCTTTTCTTCATACTGTATAAGCAAGGACTTGTCTCCTGTCATATGCCTTGAACATCCACTGTGTAGGAACCATGATTTCTTCTTTTTTCCCTGCACAGTAAGAACAACTAGTTAGAATTTTTTGGGGACCCTGATTTTCTTAGGTCCTTTCTCACTAGTTTTAGAATCAAGACTTGACTCTGATGAAGTTGATTCTCTTTTAGTGTTTTTACCTTTTATAGGACAATCAGTAGACTTGCTTCTTGAAAGAGAGAGACTGCCAAGTTTAGAATTTTCACAGTGGTTGCAAAGATGGTTAAACCTTTTTCACAGGTGATTTGTCTTTAATTATCTTTGTTGGTGCAATCTCTACTATAGGAACTCTATTTTTACTCTTATAACGTATAACAATGTGGTTGGGATTACCACATATATGACATGTTATTCTAGGAGCATCAGACATTCTAGCATAATTGGTATATATATTAATGCCTATCTTTCCATTCCTATTCCTTCTTTCACTGCTAGACTCCACTGACTTTTCAACCTTAGACTCAGTAAGATTTTCCAATTTCTTATTTAATTGTGTCTTGGTCATGAATCCTACATTCAGTCTTTTTTTTCCACTCTTTTCAACAATATTCACTGTGTTTTCATCATTCATTATCACTGTAGTGACATGTTGAATTTGAGTGTTGATAAATTTAGGTTCATTGATTGGTGAGACAAAATTAATTCTTTTAATAGGAATTGGCTTATGAGTTATGGAGTCAGCAGCTTCATTAACTTCTTCTATATCTAGTTTCTTTCCTAGGTATTCATCATAACCTAGACCAGATTTTTGACCTACCATTTGACTCCCTACTAATTCTGACAACTTTTTAGAGGATTGGTTCCACTACTTTATCTTAGCCTGTTCATGTTCAAGTTGTTCGACTAGGTAATATTCCCTCTTTTTCAAAGCATCAATCATGTGATGAGCTTTATACAGCTCTGACTTGATAGTATCAAATTGTATTTGTCTCTCTTCAAGAAATTTATTTATGTTCAAGAGTTGGTCATATGATTCTTTAACTTTGGCATGTTCAATGGTCAGTGATCTGAAACTAACATGCAAATTAGACATATCTTTTTGTATGTTTTCTATACTAGATGTATCAATTAGATTAAGCACATTAAAGTTCTGAGTTGCATCACATACCTTTGTAGAATCACTTGGCTCATCAGTTCGAGCCATCAAAACAAAGTTGACAATTTCTTCATCAGAATCACTGTCAATCCAATCTTTGCCTTCAGTAATCAAGGCCTTGCTCTTTGATTTGTATTTTTTATCAGCAAGGTCATTTCTTGATTTCCTGTTCTTTTCATCCTCAGATCTCTCTGTAGATCTAGGCTTTTTACACTCATTGGCAAAGTGCCCTAACCCATCATAGTTGTAACATCTTATTTTCTTTTTATCAAAGGTCACAGTTTGACCTTCTTGTTTTGGATTAGGTTTTCTTGATGATCTTCTCCCTTTTCTACTAGCTCTAAATTTCTTGAATTTCTTCACCATGAAGGCCATAAATTCTTCCATGTCATCATCAGTGTTGGATTCAAATTCTTCATCAGTCAAGCTTGCAGTGTAGGTTTTATCATCAAGATCCTCATGAGACATCTTTCTCTCAACCATTAATGCAGCTCCTTTGTCCCTGCCATGCATCTTTTGTCTTTGCTCTACTTTAAGTTCATAAGTCTTTAGATTTCCATAGAGCCTGTCTAAAGTGAGAATGTCCAAATTATGAGCTTCCCTTACTGCAGTTGTTTTTGGATCCCAGGTTGGTGGGAGAGCCCTCATGAATTTGGTATTAACATCTTCATTGTCATAAGACTTTCCAAGTATTTTCAGGTCATTGAGAAAATCATTGAATCTATCATTAACTGATGTTATTGATTCACCAGGCTTTGCTTGAAAGAATTCATATTGTTGTGTTAATAATGACCTTTTATTCTTTCTTACTTGCTCTGTCCTCTCACATAGGACTTTGATGGTGTCCCAGTTTTGTTTCGATGTTATGCAATTGATGATGCTTGTGAACATATTCTTATCCAATCCATTGTAAAGTATGTTCATCACTTTAGCATCTTTCAACACTTGTAACCTGTCTTCATTAGTATAATCACTCTTAAGAGCAAGTTCAAAGTGTTCAGCAATTATTGTTCCTTCCACAGTTTTTGAAGGAACAAATTTTCTTAGTTGATAAGGACCCTTCTCAATCCTATCAATGTAATTAGGATCTGTTGCTCTCAAGTGCATATACATCTTTTATTTCCAGATAGGATATTTTTCCCTTTTTAAAACTGGAATTCTAGTTCCACTATCACGACTTCCTACATATGTCATTATGTTGGAGCTACTTCCTGCATCATTGGCCATCTCTGGATCTTATTATTTGAAATATATCAATTGAAGGCTCTGATACCACTTGTTGTCCCAGTGAGATAGCCTAGAACTTGTAGATGGGGGGTTGAATACAAGTTCTTAAAACCTTTTTGGATTCTTGTTCTTCAAAGTATCAAACTTGAGGAAAATAAAGAACAAAAACAAGAACAAATTTATAAACAATTGCTTTTATTGATTAACAATTGATTACAAATTCTAACAATCACAAATTGTTTGTCAGCTTCAATTTTTGTACTGTATATATACAAATCTATGAAAACATACAGTTTCTAATACAACTCTGTAAAATTAATTACAGCTTCCAAATTTGAATCGAAATTCAGCTGCTAAATCCTATTCAATATATGTTTTTCTATGTACAATTAGAATAGGTTTTTTTTTTCATTTCATAATAAAAAATTATATCTCTCTATTTAGTTTTCTAACCAGCTTCATCTTCAATATATCTTCAATATCCATGTCGAAGTCAACTTCTAATCCAATTAGAACTTTGTACCGCATCTGAGAGTAATCTTCACTTTAGTATGTTTAGTCTCCGACAGCTTAAGCTTAGTCTCTGATACTTTAATCTTAGTCTCTGATGTTTTAAGTTGTAGTCTCTGATAATCTTTTGCCTTAGTCTCCGATAGACTAAACATAATCTTTGACTTATTAAAATCTCTGATGCAATTCTGGTAGTCTCTTATAATACAAATTAACTTACTCACATATAACAACAAATTACATGAATTAGAGAATAAACTATCAGCTACAAAAATTCAAATGCTATTAACTAGCACTAACTGTACATTTGCATTTCTAAGAATTCTAAAAACAATGATCGTCAAATGTTATAAAACCTAACACAACCACTGCAGCAACCTCAGCCCCAGTCGGAGGAGCTCGTCCACGATCGAGCAACGAAGTCTCCAACATTGTCGTGATTCATCTTCCCTCCAAAGGACCTTCGCCTCTTACTGATAACTTCATCAGGCGGTTTGAAGCTACTAGGTATGCACGTGAATTGATAGAGTGCAAGATGGCAGAACTGCAAGTTCAAATCGCCTTGCAAAATGCTCGATAACCATCTTCATCAACCTTTTGTTCACGAGGAAAAATCGCAGCTTAGAAAGCTAGTGCACAAGAGGTTGGGTCCACAATCATCTCTAAAGGTTGTATGGTCACGTACTAACGCGTCACCGAGTGATCCACTAACTTTGTGTTCAACATATTCAAACGTTCAGATGGGCGACAACTTAGGCCAAGGAATAAGAAAACACGGGACGAATCTCATGGATCCAAGGCCATGTCTAGGCGAACTAAAACATACAATGATCTTGAGTTACTAAGGCTGCTCTGGGAGTTAGAGAAAAAGTTGGGTTGCAGAATAGATGACACGTCTGTAACCTCTGTCGGAGGAACTAGAAAACAGACCAACTGATGACATTGTCCGCATGAGTATTCTAATGTCTTAAGAAGGCTCGAGGATCCACTTAACCACATCAACTACTTTGAACAACTGATGTATGTGTACAACTATACGGAAACAACAAGGTGCAACTTTTTTATTTCTACTCTCCACAATTACGCATTGAACTGGTACTCAACTCTCCCAAAAAGGAGCATTAACTCTTAGAGCGACTTGAGGAACTAGTTCATGGACCGCTTCAAAGGCAACTGTCCTACAAAGGTAACAACGTCATCATTTATGACTATTAAATAAAGAGAGAACGAAACTCTACAAGAGCTTGTTCTCAAGATTAAGCAAGAAACTGTGAAGGTGCAACAGTTAAACATGTACGATGTAATCAAATCATTCACCAATAATTAAAATATTAGGATGTGTCATGACTTTCTCAAAGAACTTCTGAAAGAAGACCAACATCTTTGGCCCACATCTACAAGATGGTATATATCCATATAAGCCTGGATGAGAAGTTGTGTGCCATGTATCCTAGACCAGAGAAGGGGATCGGCAGCAGGGATGAAGGGATCGACTGCAATGATGAAAAAGGTGGAAAAAAGTTCAAGAACGGTAATGGAGAACGCAACTGCAGAGAGGAAAGTGGTAGCCAAAGTGAAAGGGAAGAAAAGGAGTACACTCCTTTTAACAAATCAAGGGAACAGGTCCTCGAAGAAATAAAATATACACCATTTTTCGAGAGACCTCCAAAGATGCGTGAAGGAGGAAGAAGCAATCTAAAGAAATTTTACACGTATCATAATGATATTGGTCATGATACAGATGTTTGTTTCTCTTTGAAGGATTTCCTCTAAAAGCAAATGAAAAATGGAAACCTTTAGGTGTACGTAATTCAAAGAGCAGAAAAAGTCCCAAGGCATCGCGTGGATGTCGTTATCAGGGGTATTCAAGACAAACGGCCGCGAGACGTCCTCCTAATTGAGGATGCATCTGCCAAAAGGCCATGTCAGTTGAATGAGCCCATAACATTCACATATGTGGACTATCCAGGGATTGATCCAAATCATTCAGATCCAAATATAGTTACTCTCGACATTGCATATCAGGACGTCCGTAAAGTAGTGGTCAATAGTGTCTCCTCTATCGATGTCTTATATTTGCATGTTATGAACCAGATGATCCTAGGAGAGCATAAGATGGAAAGATGCACTGAATCACCCTTATATGGGCTTGGAAATAACCTGGTACTAGTGCATGGTACAGTCTCTTTGCCCATGACCTTTGACAATTACCCACACCTGGTCACTAGGATGGTAAAATTCTATGTTATAGATGGTGTGTCTTTATATTATGCAATCATTAGAAAACCATCGATTGCATTCATTCAAGAAATAATCTCCATTAATAAAGGAATCATTGCAGTTTCCATTCCCTACCACAAACAATCAAGCGGAGTATGAGGTGATCGCGAGATTGCGACTAGCAAAATCAATAAAGGTTGCGGAGTTACTTGTCCACAGTGATTCCTAACTTATGGTTAAGCAAATGACAGGAGAGTACGATGCTAAAAGCAATCGAATGACTGAATACTTGGCCTTGGTCAAGGAAATAGAGGATTTGGAGAAAATAATTTTCAAAGGGGTTGATCGAAGTAACAACACTATTGTTGATAGTTTGTCGAAGTTGACCAAGACAGAGAATTCAAACCCAACAAGAGTATATTCAAAAATAATTTAACACTGCTCAATTGACCACAAAGAGGAAGTTAATGTTGTAGATTACCTACCACATTTGATGTCTCCTATAGTTGGCTACATTGTGATGGGATACTTCCCTTATATTAGAAGGAAGCTAAAAGGTTGAAGTCAAAAGTCACAAACTATTGCATGACTAGCACGAACTTATATAGAAGATCATTCATGTCTACATTGCAAAAATGTATTGATGTGACGGAAGCGGACTACTTCATATTTGAAATACACGAAGGAGAATGTGGAGATCACATGGGAGGCAAGCTTTGGCCCACAAGATCCTGTGACAAGGATACTATTGGCCCGGTAGCAAGAGATTTCCCTAATGACAACGCTTTTAAGGCTGCCCAATAACCCTTCCATACGTAAAATCAGAATTATTGATACGGGCCTTTTCCACATAAAAAGGGAACAAATGTTCCCCACCAACCATGTTGTCCCAGTGAGATAGCTTAGAACTTATAGAAGAGGGGTTGAATATAAGTTCTTGAAATATTTTCAAATTCCTGTTCTTCAGAGTATTATTACTTGCGAAAATTAAAGAATAAGAAGAAGAATAAATTTATAAACAATTGTTTTTATTGATTAACAATTGATTACAAATTCTAACAATCACAAATTTATTGTCAGCTTCGATTTCTGTACTTTACATATACAAATTTATATAATCATACAACTTCTAATACAACTCTGTAAAATTAATTACAGTTTCCAAATCTGAATTGTAATTCAGCTTCTAATCCTATTCAACATATGTTTTCTATGTACAATTGGAATAGATTTTTTCTTCTTCTTCTTCTCTCTCTCTCTCTCTCTCTCTCTCTGTTAACCAACTTCGTCTTGAATATATCTTCAATGTCCATGTCAAAGACAACTTCTAATTCAAATAGAACTCTGTACTACATCAGAGAGTAATCTGCACTTTAGTCTCTGACTGCTTCAACTTTAGTCTCTGATCAATTATGTTTAGTCTCCGACAGCTTAAACTTAGTCTCCAATGGCTTATGCTTAGTCTCTGATGACTTAAGTTTAGTCTCTGATGACTTAAGTTTAGTCTCCGATGCTTTAAGCTGTAATCTCTGATAAGCTTTTACCTTAATCTCTGATAGACTAAACATAATCTTCGACTTGTTAAAATCTTTGTTGCAGTTCTGGTAGTCTCTTATAAAACAAATTAACTTACTCTCATATAAAAATAAATTATATGAATCAGAGAGTAAACAACCAGTTACAAAATTCAAATGCTATTAACTAGCACTAACTGTACATTTGTATATCTAAGTATTCTAAATACAATCATCATCAAATGTTATAAAATCTAACAATCTCCCCCTATTTATGATTATCAAAGTGATAAACATAAATCAAGGTTGATGATGATGTCAAAACTCAAAAATTACAAGAATAACTTAGAATCAAAAATTTAAAGAATATGCTAACTACAAATGTACCTGAATTAAGATCTTCGATCCTAAATTCAGCTTCACCAAGACTCAGGTTTAAATCCTATAAGTCTGGCTTCAAAAATAAAAACCAACAACTACAACTTCACCCTTTCTTTCTTTTGATTTCTCTAGCTTTATCTTCCAACAACTTTCTGAACTTGATCTCATCTTCATCAATTGAATCTTTAAGTAAAGCAATGAAAACTTCAAGTTCACCTAGACTTGTTGTATTGATCTGTTTTTCATAATCAAAGAAAATTACATCCTGATGAAAATTCTCATACCATAACTCATATGGAAGTGGAGGAATATTTACTCTTGGCAGCTTCATTAACTTTTCCATTTCTGCAAGCTTCTTATGAATTTGCCTCCTGAATTCCAAGTTTGGCACATAATTTTCAGGTACAACCAATAACAACCACTCCATATCTTTGAATGACCTCATCTCCGGGCTTGGTTTAACTAGACTCAGAGTCTCTCCATCTTTTTAAACGATTTTGAGATACTCCTTGTCCTTTTTATCCTTTTCAAGACTAATAGACTCAACATTATTTTTGAAGGCTTCCTTTAACTCAGAAGTGTTAGCCACCCCAATCCTGGAGATTTTACTACTTGGAACTGATTCTGATTCATTTGATTCAGACACAGTTACCAAAACAGTTTCAGCTTTCTTTGGAGGATCATCAATGACTTCCTCCTGGCCCTTCTCTCAGCCTGCTCAATCTCCTTATTTCTCCTTCTAGTCTCAGCAGACTTTTGAGCTCTTTGTTTACAAGGCCTTTTTCTTTAATTCTTCCTTCTCCCTAGCTGCAGTCATTTCCTCTTCTTCTTGCAATTTTTGAGCAAGCAATGCATCAACTTTGATTAACTTCTTCTCCTGAGGATAAACTAACTCTACTTTCCCATCCACTATCATCTCCACTGGGGTGGGAAAGTGAGCAGTCTTCATGGCATCTCCTAATAACTTACGCTGTCCTGGTTGAACAGACTTTTTCTTCTTTGGTTCTTCAACCAGAATGCCTTTGCCTTTATCTTGCTTTGTAATTGGAGCTTTTGCAGTAGAAGGAAGAACTATTGTTGTTGTTGTTGTTGTTGTTGTTGATGATGATGATGATAATGATGTTGTACTAGACTTGATGGCTGGATTAAGTTCTCTTTTAGCACCTTCAAATCTTGTAAGTTCAGCCATCAAACTAGCATAGCTTATTTTCTCAGGAACAACTTCTGCAGACTCTTTTTGTTGAATTTGTTGAACTGCAGACCTTGACCTTGACTAATTACTCTCCCCTTTTTTGACATCAGAATCTAAAGGTGTAGGAGAAGCAGTAGCCAATGTTGGAATGGCCTGTTGTAGAAGTTGTGTGAGATATTGAAGGGCAAGATCAAATTTGTCTTGCTTCTGCATGATGGACTGGATGTTTGATTCCAGTGTTTGAAGTCTCCTCTCAGTTGTGGAGTGCTCCTTTAGCCATGTATCAATTGAATTAAGCATCCTCCTGGGAAGGTGTCCTTCATAGCAGCTTCTTAGTTTTTCAGTTTTCAGGTCCATCTTATTCTCAACATTCTGGAGTGTAGCCTTGAGACCAGTGATCATGAAGTGCTGGAACTTCATATGTTTCTTGTCAATCTTGATCAATTCCTCATAGACTGCACCAGAAGTAAACTCAATAACACCAGACCTTATATTGGTCAAATAATCATGTCTTAACTGGGCAGTTGTTTCATCCAAAGAGTTTGTGTAGCTTGCATCCAGCCAAGCATCCACATTCTCTTCTTCAATCTCAACAGACTCAGGTTCATCTGCAACTCTTATCTTCAATGCTGATATGTGATCTTGTTGTTGTTGAAGGCCATATAAAATCTCAAAGTCAGCATTAGACATATCAGCTAGTAATTGTAAAGTTGTATCCCCTGGCTATGAGCTTCCCTCAGTTTCCTCTGTTTGAGTGATTGTTGTAAGAGCAGAGGAAATTTGAGTGTCAATAGTGATGGAGGGCTCAACGGGCTTGAGAAAATCACCTGCAGAGAATGTATTTTTCTCTCATTTATTTTTTTCAAGCATCTCATCCTTGCTCACTATTTGTGTTATCTCTCCTTTTTTCAAGTTAGGAGCCTGACTCTCACTAATTATTCTCTCTATCTCACTCATTTGGGTAGTATCACTCTGTCCTACAGAAGGAGGAGGTAACGAGAATTATATGTGACACCAAGTAGAGGGGGTTCCCTTTGTATATCAGTGGTTAGGGATCTCTCCAAAGAAAGTGTTAGAGAACTGACTACACTTATACTTTAAACAAGTGGTTCTTGTGTGTCAATCTCTGGTGAGATACAAACATTAGTCTCTGGTGGAGAACTAGTTGTTGGTGGTTGACTAGTCTCCGACCAGTCCATGTGAGAACTAGTCTCTGATAGCTTAACTTGATCCACCTAGAGTGTTGGCTCTTCTTGGAAAAAATAAAGAAAATATGAACTGACAAGTTCTAAAGAATCAAGAATAGGAGAAGAGATAGGGGAATGTACAGATTGGAGTGTTGGTTGCTCCTCAAGAACAGAAATTTGAGGAGCATCAATTGAAATAGACTTTATGTGTGCACTCCGTTTGTCATTATTTCTTTTTGATCTTCTCTCTCTTTGGTCTTGCCCCTTTGTATGTACAGGGGGTTGTGCAGACTCTGTACCTGTTGTTCCTGGTTGGGAACTTTCTTCAATGTTAGCATCCTTTTGGGAGGATGTTAACAGAGTGTTGTTGTTCCTTTGAACTTCCATTGCCTTTTAAGAGGCAATGGATTGCTTTTGGCTTAAGGTTAACACTCTCTTCTTTCTCTGAGGAGCCACCTCAACTTCCTTTACTCCCCCAACCTCATTATCACCCTCTTTTGTTTTTCTTTTAATGGGTAACTTTGATGCTTTCTTTGGTTTTACAACCATAGTCTTTTGAGAGAATGTGGAGCGGGCTGCAAATTATTGTTGTGAAGAAGGTGTTGGAGGATCAACAGGGTTCCTGGTTTGTTGCTCAAGATCCTCAAAATAAGATGAAGTATAAAAGTTTGGAAACCTATCTATGAGAATTGATCTCATGATAGGAGGAAAGGAAATAGGAACCTTTACCTTTGCTACCTTCCTCTTCACATCAGTGAATATGCATTTACTCTGCAAAATAGTTGGCATTACTTGCATACTAGTGATATTTAGGTTAGGAATCAGATAATTTGCAATCATCATCAAAAACCTAGCATAGTAAATTTTGTTTCTACCACTAGTTTTAAGTTTAGCCAATAAGTTATGCAAAATCAACAACCCTATATTTATGTGCCTATCATACAACACACTAAATGCAATTTGTTGTGTGAGTGTGGTGATGGCATCATAACCACTGCATTTTGAAGTGAATGCTTTAGTGATAATAACGAAAAATAAAGACCACTCATGCCTAAGATGGGGTCTAGTTATGGAACCTACTGATGTAATTTCTTCATCGTAATGTAAGTTTTTAAACATATCTAGTCATTCCTTATCAGAGGCAGTGAGGTCATATGCATCACGAACAGGTAAATGTAATGCCTTATTAATTACTGCATGATCAATAGAATAAACAATATTATCATACCTAAAGTTTACTACAGGAAAGTCATCACTCTCATCCTGGATTTCAGCAGTGGACCACATAGCTTTGATGACCTCAGTGGCTTGTTTGGGTGTTTCATAAATGGCATATGAAAGTGTAGATGTTTGTAGAAAATCTACAAATGGCATGATTGGTCTTGATGAAGTCAAAGTCGCCGAAATTGAAGCACACAGTCTTGGATGCCATTGTTGATACCTGTGAAAAGCTTGAAGAAATCCTTTGCAAAGGGGTTAAGTCGCACAGATATGAGAGATAAAGTTCTTTGAGTGAATGAAATTGCAGTTGTGTTTGATTTTTTTTTTAACAAAGTATACGAAACGTTTGCAATTCAAAAGATAATGAACGGTTTTCGATCGTGGGTATATGAGTAACTACCAATTTACCCCTCATCAGAGATTGCCCCAATCTCTGCCACATTCACTGATCAGAGACTAAAGTAAATTAGTCTCCAATAGGTTATTTTTAACTAGTCAGAGACTAATTAAAAACAACTATCAGAGATTAATTTAACTAGTCTCCGATAGGTTATTTTTAACTAGTCAGATACTAATTAAAAACAACTATCAGATACTAGTTTAACTAGTCTCCGATAGGTTATTTTTAACTAGTCAGAGACTAATTAAAAACAACTATCAGAGACTAATTTAACTAGTCTTCAATAGGTTATTTTTAACTAATTAGAGACCAAGTAAAAACAACTATTAGAGACTAATTTAACTAGTCTCCGATAAGTTATTTTTAACTATTCAGAGACTAATTAAAAATAACTATCAAAGACTAATTTTAGTCTCTCACTCAAATTCCTTCAAAGACTAAGTTAAATTAGTCTCTGCTACAATTTTATTTCCATAGTCATCCAACAATCAATACATTGATTATTAGCTACAAAAGTTCTGTTCATTCATAATAACTACTCTCTAGAAATTAAATTCTAGCTTCTAAAATTCTGTCCACCAAGAACAATTTCAATCTAGAAATTAAATTCTAGTTTCTCACAACTTAACATCTTACTTTTTAAGAATTTGGTCAGTTTTTAGAAGCATAATTCAACATACCTAATTCATAGACTAACCTAGTGAATGTAGATTCATCTAAAGGCTTTGTGAATATGTCAGCAAGTTGTTTATCAATTATAACCCAGTGCAATTCAATGGTTTCTTCTCTAAAATGTTCTCTAATAAAGTGATGCCTAATATCTATATGTTTTATTCTTGAATGTTGTACTGGATTTTCAGTTATTGCTATGGCACTTGTATTATCACAATAAATAGGAATCTTGGATAATGACATACCATAGTATAGGCGTTGATTTTTGATCCACAGGATATGAGCACAACAACTCCCAGCTGCAATATATTCAGCTTCAACTGTAGAGGTTGAAACTGAATTTTGTTTCTTACTAAACCAAGAAACAAGTCTGCCTCTAAGAAATTAGCAGCTTCCATTTGTGCTTTTTCTGTCAAGCTTACATCCTGCATAGTCAGCATCTGAATAGCCAATTAGTTTAAACTAAGATTCTTTATGATACCATAACCCAAGATTTGGGGTACCCTTTAGATATCTGAGTATTCTTTTAATAGCAATTAAATGTGACTCTTTTGGATCAGCTTGAAATCTTGCACACAGACATGTAGCAAACATTATATCAGGTCTACTTGCAGTTAGATATAAAAGTGAGCCTATCATGCCCCTATAGCTAGTTATATCAAGTTTCTTTCCCTTAGTGTCCTTATCTAGCTTAGTGGTTGTAGCCATGGGTGTTTTTGCAGATGCATAATCAACCAGATCATATTTTCTTAGTAAGTCCTTGTTTTCCCAGTGAGATAGTAGAGAACTTATAGAAGGGGGGTTGAATACAAGTTCTTTGAATTCTTTTCGATTACTTGTTCTTCAAGAAATCAATTATTACTCGCGAAAATAAAGAACAAGAACTCAAATCAATGTATAAACAATTGCTTTTATTGATTTAACAATTGATTACAAATTCTAACAATCACAACAATATGATCGTCAGCTTCTTTTCTTTTCTGTATAGTAAAGATACAAACTATGAATTCTATACAGCTTCGAATTACTACACTTCTGTAAACCTAATTACAGCTCCTAAAACTGAATTGTAATTAACTCAGTTACCTTTCCTAAATCAATAACGATTCAGCTTCCTTATTCAAATCAAACATAATCTTTCCTTTTTGATTAGGAACAGATTTCTAGCTTGTTTCCTTACCAGCTACGTCTTCAATAATATCTTGATTTACGTGGAAGACATTCCCTATTCAATTCGAACTCTGTATCTCATCAGGAAATAATTCACGACTAGTCTCTAACAGCCTCAGTTTTAGTCACTGATCGAGTCAACGTTTAGTCTCTGATCTTTTAGTCTCTGATCAGGTTGTGTAGTCTCCGACAGAGTTATTAGTCTCCGATGCTTTTAGGTGTCAGCTTAGTCTCTAACGCTTTAGACTTAGTCTCCAATGACGTAAGCATTAGTCTCTGACACTTTAGACTTAGTCTCTGATGATGTAAGCTGCAGTCTCCGATAGACAAAACTTAGTCTCTAACACGTTTTCCCTTAGTCTCTGATAAGCCTTTTTGTAATCTCCGACGGATCAAATACACAGAATGACTTGTTGAAGCTTTGATACAACTTTCCAGCAATTACTTACAATTAAAGAATGAATCTATCTCTTTACAAAGAATAAATGAATTACAACCAAAGATATAACTACTGACTACAAAACTTCAGTGTTACTAATTAACACTTTCTATACATTTGTATATCTAAGTAATCTAAAGACAATCATCATCAAATGTTATAAAACCTAACAATCTCCCCCTAATTATGAATATCAGAATGATAAGCATAATTTCAAGGGTGATGATGATGTCAAAACTCAAAATTACAAGTATTACTTAGAAAAAGAATAAAGAATTACAACTTCATCTTTTGTTTTTCTTCAGTACTTCCAGCCTTTCTATCAGCAGCTTCCTAAGGATAACCTTTGTTTCTTCTTCTGAATCTTTGAGAAGACTGATAAATCCTTCAATATGTCTCTCATTTACACTATTTATATCTCTGTTATAGTTGAAGAATACCTTCTCTCCATGGAAAGTCTCATACCATAGTCCAAGAGCCTTTAGATTAACTTTTGGCACTATGTCCAAATTATGTATCACCTTTTGGATTTGGCTTCAAAATTCCTTGTTGATATCGAAAGTTTCAAGCACCACAGTCAGCAACCACTCCAAGTTCTCTTTAGTTTGTCCCTCCAAGGCAAAGATTCTCCATCTTTTAAAAAGATATGGAACAATTCTTTGTTGTCCTTGCCCTTGATCAAGTTGATATTCTTTGTACTCTTTTTCAGGGCTTTGATAATTTCTTCTGTGCTAGCCATTTAAACCTTGTAAGATTTCCTTGATAGAACTGTTCGTGGCTTTGTTGGTCCCCTCACAGCCACTAAGGTAGTCTCGATTGGCTTTGGAGGTTCTTGAGATACAGGCTTCTTGATAGATTCTTTAGTCACAAGTTTCTTTGCAGATTCCTGGACCAAAGATCTTCTCCTTGATTTCTTCTCTGCCTCTTCTATCTCCTTATTCTTCTTCTTGG
This sequence comes from Centella asiatica, assembly GCA_014636745.2. Classification (NCBI taxonomy): domain Eukaryota; kingdom Viridiplantae; phylum Streptophyta; class Magnoliopsida; order Apiales; family Apiaceae; genus Centella; species Centella asiatica. Next base: position 13,718,590 of record CM025784.1, on the reverse strand, counting down.
TGATGGTTGCCTTCTGTGCACTTATCCTTCTAGCAGAGATTTTTCTTTTCTTTGCCTCCTCCTCCTCCCTTACTGCATCCATGTCCTCCTCCTCTTGTAGCTTCTGTGCAAGTAATGCATCTGCTTCAATGAGTTTCTACTCTTGAGGATAAACTAACTCTACTTTCCCATCCACTATTAACTCAACTAGAGTGGGAAAGTGAGCAGTTTTCATGGCATCCCCCATTAGCTTGAGCTGTCCTGGTTGAGTAGAGCCTTTTTTCTTTGGTTCTTCAACCATGACCCCCTTGCCTTTGTCTTTGGATGTGCTTGGGGCTTGTGTAGTTTGTTGAGTAGGAGGAGGGGCTTTCTTTGTTGTTACTGCTACTGCTGTTGCTACTGTTTTTGCTATTGTTATTGTTGGTGGTGGTTGTGTTGTTGTTGTAGATTTTGTAGCTGCCTCAAGATACGAATGTTTCTTCAAAATTCTATCCATCATTGCCTGCAATTCAGCATCAATGACTGGAACGGATTTTGATTGTGATTGTGGTTTGGGTACAGGTTTGGAATGACCACTCTCCCCCTTTTTGACACCAACATCTTTGGGTTGACAGGGGGTGGCCAGATGTGGAATTGCCTACAGCAATAGTTGTTCCATTCAGTATTGCTTCTGGAGGAGGAGTTGGACATTTGATTCAAGGGCTTGAAGTCGACTGTCAATCTTGGACTTCTGTTTGATGATAGAATCAATTGAAGAGATAGTTCACCTTGGCAAGTGTCCTTCATAGCACCTCTTGAGCTTTTTTGTCTCCAACTCCATCCTTTGCTCCATTTTCTTCACTGCAGCATTTATACCAGTAACCAAGAAGTGGTGAAACTTTGTATGTTTCTTATCCACCTTGGTTACTTCTTCTAGTATGTCCTTGATGGATGGTGCAGCTACATTTGACCCAATGTTGGTCACATAATCTTGCCTTAGTTGGGCAACTGCATCCTCCAGAGAATTTGTGAAGTTTGCATCAAGCCAAACATCCACATTCTCCTCTTCAATTTCTTCAAACAGGTTCATTTGCAAGCCCTATCTTCAATGTAGAAATATTGTCTTGAGTTTGTTGTAGACCATATAATATTTCAAAGTCTGCATTGGACATTTTTGATAATACATGTAATGCTGCATCCCCTGTTCTGGAGCTTGTCCCAGCTTCTTCTATTTGGATTGTAGTGGAGGGAGCAGAAGAAACTTGAGCTTCTGGTGTGGTGGTTTCAACAGGTTTTAAGAATTCACCTGCTGAAAATTTCTCTCTTTTCTTTTCTTCAAGGATCTCATCCTTGCTCACACCCTCTCCTTTTGCCTGGGGTTGGGCACCCAGCTTCTCTATCTCTCCTTTTTCCAAGCTGTCTAAAGCTTGACTCTCTTGAATTTGTTGCTCTCATTTTTCCAGGTCAGGAGCCTGACTCTCACTAATTATTCTCTCAGACTCACTCTTTTGGATTGTATCACTCTGTCCTAAAGAAAGAGGGGTTTGAGAAGTAGGGGAGGCACCAAGGAGAGGGGGTTCCCTTTGTATATCTGTGGATAGGGATCTCTCCAAGGAAAGTGTTTGAGAGCTTGTCTCGAGTATTGGCTCCTCTAGGAAAAGATCTAGAGGATTTTCATGTTCAAAAGAATCAAGTATGGGAGAAGAAGGAGAAGAATGTATAGTGTGGAGTGTTAGCTATTCCTCAGACATTGAAAATTGAGGAACATCAATTGATGACTCTGTGTGTGCACTCCTTGTGTCACTCTTTTCTTGTATTTTCTCTCTTTGAGTTTCCTCTTGTTGGTGAACAAGAGGTTGTGCAGACTCTGTACAGTGTGTTCCTGGTTGGGAACTTTCTTCAATGTCAAAATCCTTTTGGGAGGATGGTGACAGTTCACTGTTTTTCCTTATAACCTCCATTGCTTTTTGGGAAACAATGGATTCCTTTTGGCTTAAGGTTATGACTCTCTTCTTTCTCTGAGATGCCACCTCAGCTTCTTTGTCTCCCTCAGCCTCACTTACTCCCTCAATTATTTTTCTTTTTACTAAGAGCTTTTTGGCTATCTTTGTTTTTGTGAAGTGGTTGGAGGATTAATAGGGTTTTGGTGTTCAGTATCCTCAAGAAATAACAAAGAATAAAGATTTGGAAGCCTATCAATGAGAGTAGATCTCATGACAGGAGGAAAAAATAAAGGAACCTTTACCTTTGCAGATTTGTGCTTCACATCAGTAAAAATTCTTTTACTCTACAAAACAGTTGGTACAACTTGCATTCCAGTAATATTAAGGTTAGGTATTAGATAATATGCAATCATCATCAAAAACCTAGAATAATAAATTTTATTTTTATGACCGGATTTAAGTTTTACCAAAAGATTTTGCAGAATTAAAAGCCCAATGTTTAGATGTCTATCATACAACACACTGAAAGCAATTTGTTATGTGAGTGTAGTGATAGCATCATAGCCACTGCATTTTGTAGCAAAAGCTTTTGTTATTATGTCAAAGAACAGTGACCACTCCTGCCTTAGATGGGGTCGAGTTATGGACCCAACAGAACCAATTTCTGAAGAATAATGTAAGTTTTTAAACATAGCAAATATTTCTTCATTAGAGGCAGGAGAGTCAAAGTTTTCAAAAAAGGTAAACGTAAAGCATTATTAATAACAGTATGATCTATAGTATACTCAGTATTTTCATACCTGAAACTTACCACAGGTGAGGCGCATTCTCATCCTGTATGGTTGCAGTGGACCACATAGCCGTGACAACTTCTGCGGCTTGTGTGGGAGCTTCGTATATGGCGTACGACAGTGAAGAGTTTTGTAGAAAATCTACAAATGGATGGTACTGTGCTTCAAATTCATGTTTGTCAACCACCCCTGCATGGTTGGTCTTGATGAAATCAAAGTCTCCGAACTTGAAGCATACAGTTTTGGCCGCCATTGAAGAGATCTGTGTAAACTTTGAAGAATTTTTTTGCAGAAAGGATTAAATTGCAGAGTGTTTGTAGAGAGAAAATAATTTCAGAGCTTGAGAGTTTGTGATTGCAAAGATGTTTGAAATTACTTTTATCAATATACTCGAAACGTTTGCAATTCTGAGTGGATTATGGGTAACTACCTAATTACCCTCGATCAGAGATTGCCCTAATCTCCACTCATAAGAGACTAGGCCCGATTAGACTCCGATAGTGTTATTTTGATGAGTCGGGGACTAAGCAAAAACACTGTCGGGGACTAGAATAGTCTCCGATAGTTCATTTTTGATTGAGTCGGGGACTAATAAAAAACACTGTCAGGGACTAGAATAGTCTCCGATAGTTCAATTTTTGATTAGTCAGGGACTAAGTAAAAACAACTATCAGGGACTAAGTTAGTCTCTTACTCCAAAGCTTTCAGGGACTAAGAAAATATAGTCCCTGCTACAGTTTTGTTTTTCAAAACATTTCCAACAATCAAATTAATGATTATTAGCTTCAAAAATTTTGTTTTATTAAAACAACTTCAATCCAGAAATTAAATTCTAACTTCTAAAATTATGTTAAAAAGAACAGCTGCAATCTAGAAATTGAATTCTACCTTCTTAAAACTAAACAACTTGTTCTTTCAGATTTTAATCAAGTTTTAGAGGCATAATTCATCATTCCTAATTCATAGACTAATCTAGTGAATGTAGATTCATCTAAAGGCTTTGTGAATATGTTTGCAAGTTGTTTATCAGTTGTAACCCAGTGCAATTCAATATTTCCTTCACTTACATGTTCTCTTATGAAGTGATATCTAATATCTATATGTTTTGTTCTTGAATGCTGCACTGGATTTTCTGTTATAGCTATAGCACTTGTATTATCACAATAGATAGGAATTTTGGATAATGACATACCATAGTCTAGGAGTTGTTTTTTGATCCATAAGATCTGAGCACAGCAACTCCCAGCTGCAATATATTCATATTCTGCTGTTGAAGTAGAAATAGAATTTTATTTCTTGCTAAACCAAGAAACAAGTCTGCCTCCAAGAAGTTGGCAGCTTCCACTTGTGCTTTTTCTGTCAAGCTTGCAACCTGCATAGTCAGCATCTGAATAACCAATTAGTTTAAAATTAGATTCTTTGGGATACCATAAACCAAGGTTTAGGGTACCCTTTAGATATCTGAGTATTCCTTTTACAACAATCAAATGTGACTCTCTAGGATCAGCTTGAAATCTAGCACATAAACATGTAACAAACATTATATCAGGTCTACTTGCAGTTAGATATATAAGAGAGCCTATCATGCCTCTAAAGCTAATAATATCAACTTTCTTTCATTTTAAATCCTTATCAAGCTTAGCGGCAGTAGGCATGGGTGTTTTTGCAGATGCACAATCAACCAAATCATATTTTCTCAATAAGTCTTTGATGTACTTGGACTGACTGATGAAAATTCCATCAGTTGATTGTTTTATTTGCAATCCTACGAAAAATGTTAATTCTCCCATCATACTCATTTCATATCTAGACTGTATTAGTTTTGAAAATTTTTCACAAAGTTTTTCATTTGTAAAACCAAATATAATATCATCTACATATATTTGCACAAGTATAATGTCAGAGCCTTGCTTTCTATAAAATAAAGTTTTATCTATGATACCTCTAACAAATTTATTTTCAAGTAAAAATTGAGATAGAGTATCATACCAGGCTCTTGGTGCTTGTTTTAAGTCATAAAGTGCTTTGTCTAACCTGTAGACATGATTTGGAAGTTTGGAGTCCACAAAACCTGGGGGTTGGCAAACATAGACTTCCTCTTCCAATTTTCCATTCAAGAAAGCACTTTTGGCATCCATCTGGTACACCTTGAAGTTCTTGTAGGCTGCAAAAGCCAAGAAGATTCTGATTGCTTCAAGTCTTGCTACTGGTGCAAAAGTTTCATCATAGTCTATTCCTTCTTCTTAAGAATATCCTTTTGCAACCAGTATTGCTTTATTCTTTGTGATTGTACCAGTTTCATCCAATTTATTTCTGAAGACCCATTTGGCACCAATTATTGATCTATTCCTTGGTTTGGGTACCAGTCTCCAGACTTTGTTTCTTGTGAATTGGTTTAACTCCTCTTGCATGGCAATTATCTAGTCAGGATCTTGAAGTGCTTCCTCAATTTTCTTTGGCTCAATCTTTGAGAGAAAACTGAGATATAAGCATTTATTTTGTGTTGCACTTCTAGTCTTGATTCCATCCTCTATTCTTCCAATGATCAAATCTGGTGTGTGGTCTCTCAACTATGGAATTGCACGTGGCAGATTTGACCTTGAAGTGGAGGATTCATTTTCTAGGTTGATGTTGTCCAATCTAGCTTCATGATCAGAGACTGTTCCTCCTAAACCATTGACTTCTTTATTATTAGCTCCCCCTGAGCTGTTTATCTCTATAGTCCCTGGTGTCAAGATAGTCTGCGATTGTGCATCAGTGACACTAGTCCCTGGTGAACCATTTAGTCTCCGATGGTATACTAATGTCACCAGTTTCTTATGTTTCATCTAATACTCTGGTCTCTGATAGAGCATTAGTCCTTTGTACTTCATGCACAATTGTTAACTCCCCCTCAATTATGTAAGGATCATTACTATCTTGGGATTTTTCACTAGTCTCTAATGGATATTCCCATGCATCCAATTCATTCTCAAAACTGAGAGGTTCATGCAATCCTTGTCCAATCATTCCTGGAATCTTTCTGTCATCAAATACAACTTGAATTGATTCCACAATGACCTTTGTTCTTAGATTATATACTTTGTATGCCTTACTTGACAGAGAATAACCTAAGAAGATTGCTTCATCAGACTTGTTATCAAATTTTCCTCTTGTCTATGATGAATCTCTCAATACAAAGCACTTACAACCAAACAAATGTAAAAACTTGAGAGTTGGTTTTCTCCCAATCATCAATTCATAAGGTGTTTTGTTGTATGCTTTGTTTATCAAGGATCTATTTTGTGTAAAGCAAGTTGTGCTAATAGCTTCTTCCCAAAAATATGTAGGAAGCTTTGCCTCTTGTAACATGGACCTAGCTGCTTCAATAAGGGTCCTATTTTTCCTCTCAACAACTCCATTTTGTTGAGGAGTCCTTGGAGCTGAGAATTGATGAGTTATTCCTTTTTTAGTGCAGAATTCAATAACATGGGTATTCTTGAATTATGTTCCTCTATCACTCCTTATTACCCTTACTATTTTTACTGACTCAGTTTCTATCTTCTTGATATGATCAATTATCAACTGAGCAGCTTCATCTTTTGTATGGAGGTATTTTACCCAAGTATACCTCGTGTGATCATCCACAATAACCAAAGCATATCTATTTCTAAAGATAGACATCACATTCACTTGACCAAATAAATCCATGTGTAATAATTGTAAAGGGTCAGTGATTGATGTTGCTAGTTTGCTTTTGAATGACACACTTCTTTGTTTCCCTTTCTGGTATGAATCACACAATACATCTTGTGTAAACTCCAATTGTGGAATGCCAGCTACCAATCCTTTCCTCATTAGCTTGTTGATATTCTTGAAATTCAAGTGGGAGACCTTCTTCTGTCAAAGCCAACTTTCATCAGTTGAAGCTTTGCTATAGAGACATGTGATTTGATCAGTAAAAGAGATAAGGTTTGCAATATACAAATTTTCTTTTCTTTTCCCTGTCAAGATCACATTCCCTGATTATTTGTCACTCACTATGCATTGATCTTTTTTGAAGGTAACATCGAATCCCTTATCACATAGTTGACTCACACTTAGTAGATTGTGCTTTAAGCCATCAACTAGTGATACTTTAGTGAAGATGACATCTCCATGTTCAACACTGCCATAACCTTTTGTATGGCCTTTGCTGTCATCTCCAAAAGTGACTTTAGGGCCACTTTTCTCTTCATACTGTTTTAGCAGGGACTTGTCTCCAGTCATGTGCCTTGAACAGCCACTGTCCAAGTACCATGTTTTTTTCTTTCTGCCCTGCACAGTAAAGAGTAACTAGTTAGAAATTTTTGGGACCCAGACTTTCTTGGGTCCTTTCTCACTAGTTGTAGAATCAAGACTTGACTCAGATTGAGTTGATTGTCTTTTAGCATTTTTGACTTTAATTGGACAATCACTAGTCTTGCTACCTTTTTTTGAGAGACTGTCAAGCTTAGAGTTTTCATAGTTAATGCAAAGATGATTTGACCTTTTTACAGGTGATTTATCTTTTCTTATCTTTGAAGGTGCAGTCTCTATTATAGGAATTTTATTTTTACTCCTACAGTGCATAGATATGTGATTAGGATTACCACATATATGACATGTTTTTCTAGGAGCATCAGGTATGCTAGCATAATTTGTGTACTTGTTGATGCCTATTTTTCCATTCCTATTTTTCTTATTTCTGCCGGACTCCACTAATGTTTCAGCCTTTTTTATAGGAATATTTTCCAATTTTTTGTTTAATTGAGTCTTTGTCATGAACCCAATGTTTAATCTTTTATTTTCACTTTTATAAACAATATTCAGTCTTTTGATCACTCTTTGATTTTGCAGTGACTTGTTGATATTGAGTGTTGATAAATTTGGGTTTATTTACAGGAGAAACAAAATTGATTCTTTTCAAAACATTTGGCTTACTAGTAGTGGAGTTAGCAGCTTCAACCGTCTCAATTAAATCTGAATTGTTTTCTAGATACTCATCATAACCTAGCCCAGATTTTTGACCAATCATTTGACACCCTACCAAGTCTGTCAACTTTTTAGAGGAAGTATTCCATTGTTTAATCTTAACTTGAGCATTTTCAAGTTGCTCAACTAAGTAATATTCCTTCTTTTTCAAAGCATCAATCATGTGATGAGTTTTGTTTAAATCAAACTTGATAGTGTCAGGTTGTACCAATCTCTCTTCAAGAAATTTGTTTCTTTCAAGAGAGGTCATGTGATTCTTTTACATTAGTATGTTCAATAGTTAATGACCTAAAACTAACATGCAAATCAGACATATCTTTTTGTATGCTTTCAATACCAGATGTATCTATTAAATCAAGCACATTAAAATTCTGATTTACATCACATACCTGAGCAGAATCACTTAGCTCGTCACTTCGAGCCATCAAGGCAAAGTTGACAACTTCCTCCTCAGAGTCACTGTCAATCCAATCCTTGCCCTCAGTAATCAAGGCTTTGCTTTTTGATTTGAACTTTTTGTCAGCAAAGTCGTTCCCCGTTTTCCTTGATTTTTCATCCTTAGATCTATCAGTAGATCTAGGCTTCCTGCATTCATTGGCAAAGTACCCTAACATATCACAGTTATAACACCTGATTTTCTTCTTGTCAAATGTCACAGTTTGACCTTCATGTTTAGGGTTAGGCTTCCTTGACGAATTTCTTCCTTTTCCACCAGCTCTAAATTTCTTGAACTGTTTCACCATGAATGCCATGAATTCCTCCACGTCATCATCAGTATCCAGTTCATCTTACTCATCAGTCGAGCTAGCATTGGAAGTTTCATCATCAAGCTTCTCTTGAGACTTGTTTGTCTCAACCATTAATGCAGCTCCTTTGTCCTTGCGATGCATGCGTTGTCATTGCTCTACTTCAAGCTCATAAGTCTTTAAATTGCCATAGAGCCTGTCCAATGTGAGTATGTCCAAGTCATGAGCCTCCCTTACTGCAGTAGTCTTTGGATCCCAACTTGGTGGGAGAGATGTCATGAACTTGGTGTTGACATCCTCATTATCATAGGACTTTCCAAGTATCTTCAAGTCATTGAGCAAAGTATTGAACCTGTCATAGACTGACGTTATTGGTTCACCAGGCTTTGCTTGAAAGAACTCATATTGTTGTGTCAACAATGATCTTTTGTTCTTTCGGAGTTGGTCAGTCCCTTCACACAGGACTTTGATGATGTCCCAAATCTGCTTAGATGTTGTGCAGTTGATGATGCTTGTGAACATATTTTTGTCAATACCATTGTAAAGTATGTTCATAACTTTAGCATCTTTTAACACTTGCAACTTGTCCTCATTTGTATAGTCACTCTCAGAAGCAAGTTCAAAGTGTTCAGCAACAACGGATCCTTCAACAGTTTTAGCAGGAATAAATTTCCTGGGAAGATAAAGACCTTTTTCAATCCTCTCAATATAGTCAGGATCTGTTACTCTCAAGTGCATGTACATCTTTTGCTTCCATATAAGACATTTTTCTCTCTTAAGAATAGGAATCCTAGTACCACCATCACGACTGCCTGCATAAGCCATTATGCTAGAGCTGCTTGCTTCATCGTTGGCTATCTCTTGGAACGTGTTAATTGAGTAATTTCAATTAAAGGCTCTGATACCAATTGTTTTCCCAGTGAGATAGCCGAGAACTTGTAGAAGGGGGGTTGAATACAAGTTCTTTGAATTCTTTTCGATTACTTGTTCTTCAAGAAATCAATTATTACTCATAGAAATAAAGAACAAGAACTCAAATCAATTTATAAACAATTGCTTTTATTGATTTAACAATTGATTACAAATTCTAACAATCACAACAATATGATCGTCAGCTTCTTTTCTTTTCTGTATAGTAAAGATACAAACTATGAATTCTATACAGCTTCGAATTACTACACTTCTGTAAACCTAATTACAGCTCCTAAAACTGAATTGTAATTAACTCAGTTACCTTTTCTAAATCAATAATGATTCAGCTTCCTTATTCGAATCAAACACAATCTTTCCTTTTTGATTAGGAACAGATTTCTGGCTTGTTTCCTTACCAGCTACGTCTTCAATAATATCTTGATTTATGTGGAAGACATTCTTTATTCAATTCAAACTCTGTATCTCATCAGGAAGTAATTCACGACTAGTCCCTGATAGCCTCAGTTTTAGTCACTAATTGAGTCAACGTTTAGTCTCTGATCTTTTAATCTCTGATCAGGTTGTGTAGTCTTCGACAGAGTTATTAATCTCCTATGCTTTTAGGCTTAGTCTTTGATGACATCGGCTTAGTCTCTGACACTTTAGACTTAGTCTCCGATGACGTAAGCATTAGTCTCTGACGCTTTAGACTTAGTCTCCGATGATGTAAGCCGCAGTCTCCGATAGACAAAACTTAGTCTCTGACACGTTTTCCCTTAGTCTCTGATAAGCCTTTTTGTAATCTCCGACGGATCAAATACAAAGAATGACTTGTTGAAGCTTTGAAACAACTTTCCAGCATTTACTTACAATTAAAGAATGAATCTATCTCTTTACAAAGAATAAATGAATTACAACCAAAGAAATAACTACTGGCTACAAAACTTCAATGTTACTAATTAACACTTTCTATACATTTGTATATCTAAGTAATCTAAAGACAATCATCATCAAATGTTATAAAACCTAACAATCCTTGATGTACTTGGACTGACTAATGAAGATTCCATCAGTTTATTGTTTTATCTGTAGTCCTAAAAAAAATGTTAACTCACCCATCATACTCATTTCATATCTAGACTGCATCAACTTTGAAAATCTTTCACATATTTTTTCATTTGTAGAACCAAATATAATATCATCCACATATATTTGCACGAGTATTAAATCAGAGCCTTGTTTTCTATAAAAAAGTGTTGTATCTATGATACCACTAACAAATTTATTTTCAATTAAAAACTGAGAGAGAGTATCATACCAGGCCCTGGGTGCTTGTTTTAAGCCATAAAGTGCTTTATCTAACCTGTAGACATGATTTGGAAACTTGGGATCTACAAAACCTGGTGGTTGTTCAACATAGACCTCTTCTTCCAACTTTCCATTCAAGAAAGCACTCTTGACATCCATCTGGTACACCTTGAAGTTTTTATAGGCTATATATGATAAGAAAATCCTTATTGCTTCAAGTCTTGCAACTGGTGCAAAGATTTCTTCATAGTCAATTCCTTCTTCTTGATAATAACCCTTTTGCTACCAATCTTGCTTTATTCCTTGTGATTGTACCAGCTTCATCTAATTTGTTTCTAAAGACCCACTTGACACCAACTTTATTCCTTGTCAATTGGTTTAATTCTTCTTGCATGGCTATTACTTAGTTAGGATCTTGAAGTGCTTCTTCAATTTTTTTTGGCTCAATTTTTGACAGAAAACTGAGATAAAGACACTCATTTTGTGTTGCACTCTTTATCTTGACTTCTTCCTCTAAATATCCAATAATTAAATATGGTGTATGATCTCTCAACCAAGGTCTTGTAGGTGGCATATTTAATCTTGAAGATGAGGCTTCATTCTCTAGATTGACATTATCCAATCTAGTTGTTGGATCAGAGACTGCTCCCCCTAAACCAGTGACTTCTTCATTATTAGATCCCTCTGAGACTGTTGACTTCAATAGTCTCTGGTGTCTCATTAGTCTTTGATTGTGCATTTGTGTTACCAGTCGTCGTGAAAGACTAAATGTAATGACCATCCAAGAAGATGTCAGAAAGGAATTTGAACACCTACAGCTTTATACCCTTACCACCGCCCAGAGGATGGACATGGAAGAAGAAATTCGAGCTCGACCACAATTGCACGACCTCATTAAAGTCGCACAAGAAGAGCATTGTGAGGAAAATGACAGATTGTTTAAGGGAGAGAAAGGCAAGTATCACATGCACAATGATAGATTGCTGCGATATGAAGGTCGAGTGTGGATTCCTACGAAGACTGAATTAAAGCAAGAACTTCTGCATGAATCCCATAACTCAAAATTTTCTATTCATCCTGGAGGCACGAAGATGTACCAGAACTTGAGACAAAACTTTTGGTGGCCTAACATGAAGATAGAGATAGCCGATTGGGTGAGCAGATGCTTAACATGCCAAAGGGTTAAAGTGGAGCATCAAAAACCAAGCGGACTACTTCAACCATTGGAAATTCCCGAGTGGAAGTGGGAGTTTCTGACAATGGACTTCGTAGTTGGACTACCAACCACGCTTGGAGGAATGAATGCTATTTGGGTCATAGTCGATAGATTGACCAAATCGGCACATTTCTTAGCTATCAAGTACACATACAAAATGGATCAGATGGTAAAGTTATATGTTAAGGAAATTGTGAGTCGACATGGAGTGCTAATCTCTATTGTCTCTGATCAAGATCCGAGGTTTACCTCAAGATTTTGGAAGAACTTCCAAGAATATCTGGGAACAAGACTAGACATGAGCACTGTGAGAACCCAAAAATGTCAATAAATTTCGATATGAGATTTATTTAGTTTAGTCTACTTTTACATGAAGGTTTATTTTATTATTGGGTATAAATAACGAAATTATATTTTATTAAAATTATCTGGCAATGTGATGTCCAAAGTATTTTAAATGTATTTGTAAGCCCAAGTGTTTGCAAAATTGTTTTGGGGGTGTCACGCGGGAAGACCCTTTTGGGTGTAAGCAGGTTTTGCTACAGTACCCGTTTTAAAATCTGACTGTTGAGGGACAGTAGCATTTAATGCACATCACCTCCACCATTACGCTAGAGTGGGCTATAAAGAATGACCGATGGACACTAGCAGCCGTTGCAGCCACTCTCTTTTCTCATCAGTCACTTCTTTTTCCTTTCACAGCCATCGGCTGATATCGAATTAATCCAACGGCCTTTGTTGCTCACCAGGTGATATATATATAAATATCACGTCATTATAACCCTAGTTCCACCTTCATAAATTTCTCTATAGTATACCATCTAATGTAGAGAGTTTAAGCCTACAGCCTTGGATAACTAAATCAACCTATTGATATACGCACAATAAGCTAATTTAGGGTTCCTGAACGAATCACACGTTCAAGGCTATTCGAATCTCACGAATAGGTTCTTGTTTATATCACACAAACAATAAGAAAAATTACAGAATACTCTGAATTTTATTAATCAGATATCAACCTCCCAAATATATTTACAAACAGCTATATATAAGCTGTTAAATTCCTAACCTTACATGGAAAGAATAACATATTAGAAAGAAATCTAATCCAACTATGGCAAGAGAACAAACCTATTTCGACTAGGAAACAATTACTAAAATAAATAAACTAAGTTAACATGCTGCAGTCCAAATCCGAAAATTAGTCTCTTGCAGGCAAAACGCGATTAATCTCCGATGGGTTAAATTAATCCCCGATGGGTTAAATTAATCCCCGATGGGCAAATTAAT
>CM025784.1:13680315-13705424 GCA_014636745.2 Centella asiatica | reverse complement strand
CCGATGGGTTAAATTAATCCCCGATGGGCAAATTAATCCCCGATGGGCAAATTAATCCCCGGTTAAATTAATCCCCGATGGGCAAATTAATCCCCGATGGGCAAGTTAATCCCCGATGGCAAATTAGTTGCTAGACTAATCAAATTCACAACTGCATCAAAATTATCACCCAATTGAGCACAATGCATATTAGGCCAAGTCCAAGTTTCTATTCCCTCTTTATAATGCTCCAAACACAAACCCAAGGCTTTAAACTCTTCAATTCCCAAACCTGCTGCATTAGACAAGCTTGCTACAAACGTCGTAGTCTTGGACCTAGTAATAGGACCCCTAAGCCTTAACTCACCATTACCATTTGATCCATGCACCGTCTCTGAAGATAAATCTGTTTCGTTGCATTTTATGCCCACATCACCATCAAACCCCAGCATACTCTCAAGACAACTATCCTTTTTGGAAGAACAACTCGAGCCTTAACTCTTCCTTTACAGCCAAGGAGGTAAGAGCATTTCATTAAAGTCCTACTTTATTTCTTATACTTCTGTTCGGTCTTATGTACCACATTTATTACCTTGTTCATTTATTTCCAAAAGTATGACTCAATGCATATTTTAACGCCGGAGTTAATGACATTTATTTCAAAAGTTGTCTAAGATGGGTGTAATATTGTTGACAACCACCTGGCAGACAAGCTCTTAACTACCAAACATTCTTTTGTCGGTAGTTGCAACCCCATGCTTGAGTTTTCTTTAACCTGAGTTTGAACCCTAAACCGTGCCTAGGATGGCTTGCAGACCATAGGAAATGTTACGTATCACTGAGAGAATGATGAGTTTTGACCTAAGTGTGGTTATGGTTGTGAGCACCACTCATGGTGGTGCGAGGAAGACGACCATGTATCTGAGACAGGCCTTAACCTAGTCTCCGACGGGTTTGAGTTAGTCTCTGATGAGATGAGTTAGTCTCTGATGATGTCATCATTAGTCCCCGATGAGTTAAGATGACGTCATCAGTCCCTGATGAGTTGCTAGTCCCTGGTGACGACATTTCTTAGTCTCTGATGACGTCAGCCTTAGTCTCCAACAGGCTAAAGTTAGTCTCTGATGACGTCATCAGTAGTCCCTGACGGGCAAATATGTTAGTCCCTGATGAGTTTTGTGGTGACTAAAACATCCCCTGATGGCCGAGAGATCATCCCCTGACGGGTGAAACCATCCCCTGACAGACGAAATATCCCCTGACGAGTAGTTTGCCCGCTGATGGTCAGTCAACCCCCGATGTATGATTATTCCTTGGCATAGCAGATTTCCCCCTGACATGCAGTCTACCCTCAAAACTATAAAACATGATTTTTCTTAAAATTATTTATGATGTTTAATTATGTATTCACCCTAAACAGTTTTATAGCAGTTTAAGGACATCACATATGCACTTTCTCTCATATTTTAACCTAAGTACTAAATCTATTTTGGGATATGTATATTTTACAGAATTTTCCCCTCTCAAGTAAATTGAATTGTTGTGAGCAAAGGACTGAGGCAAGTATATTCACAATCTTATGTTTAAATGCAAGTTGATGCAAACATATACATTCAATCTGATGTTTCTTTCAGTTAACGCATTATCATTCGATTCGGTATGCGTGCAAGGCTTGAATTATGTTTCAATTGTTTCTTTTATGAAAGAGCATGCTATGCTTTAAATTCCACTAGCATGATATGAATGATGATGCATGGATATAACTGAGCTTTGATTATCAGCTATTGTTTTTCATTATTATATCCGTGCTAATGAATGAGAATGATATGTCTCTTAAATGGGGCATGGGAATGATGTCCTTTAATGGGTTATGCCACATGGTTGGCATGAGGAAAGGAAAGGTGCTGATGTGTTCTTCACCTGACCTAGAGGAAATGATAAGTGACTACGTAGTCCACACAAGAGGGATCATGCGGTCCAGTTTGGCCAGCTGTGTACTGTATGGTTAACAGATCCACGGGTTCAGCCCCCGATGGATATTTTGAGAAAGTTATGCTCAGGTGTATACCTGTCTTTCTTCAAGGAGGATCTCATGTTGTGTATCATCAGTGGATCCTCAATGATCTTTGAAGGTTTCCAAGGCCTTGGCATTGTTTCACCAAGCCTCATAAACGGATTTGAATTTCCTTCGATGTTCCAGATACATTCCTTTAAATTGTTATATACTTCTTCAATGTGCATATACTTGCTGGGCATAAATCGCTCACCCATGTTGAATTTTAATGTCTTGCAGGACAGAATGCTAAGGCTGAACCCTCTGATAAGGGGAAAGCAAAGATGATAAACTACTAAGTTATTTACTCTTTCGATAATACTGGGGAAGGAAGGGAGGAAGAGATGAAAGGATGAAGGAAGATATTAGAAGTAGTGATGATTTTGATTTGTAATTAAAGATGATGTAATAGCTTCCGCTGTAGTTGTATTACTCTTGGGTTGTAATAACTCTTTAATACTGCCCTTATCCAGTATTTATGCTATGATTGGATGTATGGTTATCTTTTCCTTCTTTTGACGAAGCCCTGATCCATTAAGGGATTTTGGGGTCATCACAAGCACAGCCTATCACCCCGAGACAGATGGTCAATCTGAACACACAATTCAGACACTAAAAGATATGCTATGAGCTTACGTTCTAAATTTCAAAGGCCATTGGGATACCCATCTGCCACTGATCGAATTTGCATACAATAATAGCTATCATGCAAGCATCGACATGGCACCGTTTGAAGCATTGTACAGTAAAAAGTGTAGAACTCCACTTTATTGGAATGAAGTAGAAGAAAGGAAGCTAATTGGACCAAAGATAGTCCAACAAGCGGAGGAAGCAATCAAGGTGATCAGGATGAGGATGAAAGTGGCTCAAGATCGACAGAAACAATATGTTGATCAACATAGAAAGGATCAAACCTTGGAAGTTGGAAGTTATGCATTAATGAAAGTGTCACCCTGGAAGGGTGTAATGCACTTTGGCAAGAAAGGGAAGTTGAGTCCCCGCTATATGGGACCATTCGAGGTGTTGAGGAAGATTGGTGAAGTTGCCTATCAATTGGCACTACCACCGGCTTTGGGCCACATACATGATGTGTTTCACGTATCAGTCTTACGTCCTTACAAAGCAGACCATAGAGGAATAATCGACTATCAACCGATAGAACTGCAGCCGGATTTAAATTGTGAAGAGGCCCCTGTTCAGATTTTGGATCGACAGGTTAAAATCCTTAGGCATAAAGAGATTTCTTCCGTAAAGGTGTTATAGAGGAATCACGAGGACAAAACTTCTTTTAAAGGAGGGAGGATGTGAGAACTCAAAATTTGAATGAGTTTTGTTATATGATAAATTCATTATGTTTTTATTTATTTATGCATGGAGGTGTAATTTATTTTATTTGGTTTAAATAATGAAAGTTCACGACAGTGTGATGTCCAAAAGTTTTAAATGTATTTTGAGCTCAAATCTTTATATTATTCTTTTATTCAAGTTTTATCAAAGGAAGGGTGATGATTTTTTTTCATGTGAAAAGGAGATACACGGGTGTGAACGGTTGTGAGATGTAGCTCCCTTGTTCAAGCCAAGTACTGTCACAAGATAATTACTAATTTAGGAAAACTTGTTACATAAGGCACCAACGGGAGGAGAAATCTTGCCCAATGGATTGTCGGCTATCTTAGGTGATTAGTTGATACTTTGGCAGCCGCAACACCGGTTCCTCCAGCCAATGGTTCTGTTTCAAGGCTTATTACTTCTTTTCTAGCCAATGGTTGAAATCAAATCTCAAACAATCCAACAGCTCTTATTGATTGGCCAGCTATATAAATATATCATCTGAATACAACTCTAGCCCCACTTTCATAAATTTCTTTACAGTATACCACCAACTTCTAGTTCGCTTTCAAAGCAACTGTCCTTTTCTGGAAGAACAACTCAAGCTTTTAACTTCTTCTTTACAGCTAAGAAGGTAAGAGCATTACATTAAAGTCCTGCTCTGTTTCTTACACTTTTATTTTGTTATGCATGCCAGTTTAACATCTTGTTCATTCAGTTCCAAAAATATGATTTAATGCATGCTTTTAACATCTAGAGTTCATATTTTATTTCAAAAACTATCCAAGATGAGTGTAAGAATGTTGACAACCATTGACTCCCAAGTATTCTGTTCATCAGTAGTTACGAAGCCATGCTTGAACCTTTGTCAACCTGAGTTTCAAAGCCTAACATGTGTCTGCGAGAGTTAATAGACCCCAGGAGATGTTATGTGTTACTGAAAGGATGATGAGAGTTAACCTATGGTGGTTATAGTTGAAAACACCACCCATGGAGGAATGAGGAAGACGACCCTGTATCTGAGACAAGTTCTAACTTAGTCTCTGATAGGTTGGAGTTAGTCTCTGATTGTATAAAATAGTCTCTAATGAAAGTTGTTAGTCCTTGATGAGAAGAATTCTTAGTCTCCGACGGGCTAAGAATAGTCTCTGGTGACGTCAGCCTTAGTCTCCGACAGGCTAAGTCTAGTCCCTGATGACATCATCTGTAGTCTCTGATGGGCAAAATTTGTTAGTCTCTGATGAAGTAAATGTTATTAGTCTCCGATGACTAAAGAGGTTATCTTCCGAAGAGTTTGGTGCTGAATTATGGAGTTTGGCGTTGAACAAACTAGCTACCGAGGAGTTTGGTGCTGAGCAAATCATCCACTGATGAATTCAGCGATGACTTAGTGAGTTCAGCGCTAAGTAAGTTGTCACCTGACGAGTTTGGCGATGAACAAATTATCCCCTTACGACTATTCCCTAATGAGTGAATGATACCCTGATGATCGAAGGCTATCCCCTGATGGCCGAGAGACATCCCCTGACATGCGAGACATCCCCTGACGAGTAGTTTACCCACTGATGTCCGGTTATCCCCTGATGATAAATTATCCCCTGATGCACAGTTTATTTTTGAAACTATAAAACATTATTTTCTTAAATTATTTTATGATATTTCAATTATTCATTTAACTTCAACGATTCTTATGTCAAATTTGAGACATTAAAAGTTTAAGGACATCACATATGCATTTTCTTTCATAATTCTTATCAAGATATTAAATTATCATGTTATATACATGTTCTACAGAATCTTTCACTCACGAGTAAATTGAATTGATTTTTGTGCGAAAGACCGAGGCAAGTATATTCTCACTCTTATGCTTATTTCAGTTAAGCGCATGATCAATTGATTCGACATGCGTACAGGGATTGACTTTTATGTTTAAATTTCCTTCTGAATCAGAATGTTATGCTTTAATTCCGCTAGCATGATATGAATGATAGTGCATGGATATAACTGAGCTTTGATTTATCAGTTATTTTCAACCTTATATCTGTGCTATTAAATGAGAATGATATGTCCCTTAAATGGGGTATGCCACATAGTTGGCTAGAGGAAAGGAAAGGTGTTGATTTGTTCTTCACCTAACCTAGAGGAATTATAAGTGACTACGTATGTTCACACAAAGAGGGGTCATGCGGTCACAGTTTGGCCAGCTGTATACCGTATGGTTGCAGATCCAACGGGTTTAGCCCCCGATGGATATTTTGAGGAAAATGTACACAGGTGAATACCTGTTTTCCTTTAAGGAAGATCACACGTTTTTATCATCAGTGATCCTCAAAGATTCTTCAAGGATTTTCGAGGCATTAGTATTGATTCACTAAGCCTCATAAACATAATTGAATTTCCATCAAGATTCTAGATTTGCTTATTTGATTTGATTATATACTTGCTGAGCGTAAATCGCTCATTCTTGTTGAACTTAATGTCTTGCAGGGCATGGTCCAAAGGTTGAACCCTCTAATAAGGGGAAAGCAAAGATGATCGACTATTGAGTTTTGTTAAACCTTTTGCCTGCCGATAAAGAAGGAAGGAAGATGTTTTGAAGTGGTGATGTTATGTATTACAATATAGAGATAGAATAGCTTCCACTGAGAATGTAATATTTTGGGTTGTAATAACTCTCTATTATTTCCTTTTATCAGTATTGATGTTATGAATGGATGTGAGGTTATCTTTCCTTCTTTTGATGAAGCCTTGGTCCAATATGGGATTTTGGGGTCGTCACATATACATCTTTTGTTTCCAGATTGGATATTCTTCTCTTTTTAAAACTGGAATTCTGGTTCCACCATCACAACTTCCTGCATATGTATGCTGGAGCTACTTCCTTCATCATTGGCCATCTCTGGATCTTGTTAATTGAAATATATCAATCAATAAGCTCTGATATCAATTGTTGTCTTAGTGAGATAGCCTAGAACTTGTAGAAAGGGGGTTAAATACAAGTTCTTGAAATCTTTTCAAATTCTTGTTCTTCAGAGTATTATTACTTACGAAAATTAAAGAACAAGAACAAGAATAAATTTATAAACAATTGCTTTTATTGATTAACAATTGATTACAAGTTCTAACATTCACAAATTGATTGTTAGCTTCGATTTCTGTACTGTACATATACAAATCTATATAATCATTCAGCTTCTAATACAACTTTGTAAAATTAATTACAGCTTCCAAATCTGAATTGTAATTCAGCTTCTAATCATATTCAACATATGTTTTCTATGTACAATTGGAATAGATTTTTTTCTTCTTCTTCTTCTTCTCTCTCTCTCTCTCTCTCTCTCTCTTTTAACTAGCTTCGTCTTTAATATATCTTCAATGTCAATGTCAAAGATAACTTCTAATTCAAATAGAACTATGTACTACATCAGTGAGTAATGTACACTTTAGTCTCTGATCAATTATGTTTAGTCTCCGACAGCTTAAACTTAGTCTCTGATGCTTTAATCTTAGTCTCTAATAGCTTATGCTTAGTCTTTGATGACTTAAGATTAGTCTCCGATACTTTCAGCTGTAGTCTCTGATAAGCTTTTGCCTTAGTCTCCAATAGACTAAACATAATCTCCGACTTGTTGAAATCTCTGATGCAGTTCTGGTAGTCTCTTATAATACAAATTAATTTACTCTCATATAAAAATAAATTACATGAATCAGAGAGTAAACTACTAGCTACAAAATTCAAATGCTATTAACTAGCACTAACCGTACATTTGTATATCTAAGTATTCTAAATACAATCATCATCAAATGTTATAAAACCTAACAAACCAATCTTGTTGTAGTCTCCCGTTTATTTGTGAGTTCCATTTTCAATGTGAGGATTGTACTTGATGGGCCCATTCCCCAGGACACCAAGAAGTCTTAAGTTTTGCATTGTTGCAGTCGATTACATGATTAAATGGGAAAAAACAAAGGCCTTGAAGAGCATCACTAAAAAGGAATGCCAAAATTTCTTTCATGAGTACATTGTTATGTGGTTTAGCGTACCACATATTTTCATTATTGACAATGACACTCAATTCATACCAAATTTTGATGAATATTTGGAGGAAAAAACGATCTAACACAAAAATGCTTCGGTTACTCACCCGCAAGCTAATGATGTTAAGAATTATAGCATTTGATAATGATGTATAATACTTAGAATTGTTAGATTTGAAATTGTATTAGAACTGCTGATGTGCTATATAAACATCAACAAATAAACTAAAACTGGTTTTGTCTAATTATTATCCTCTGACAGTGTAAACTGTTCATCAGTAGATAATAGACATGTGTTAGAACAATATAAACTCAAGTGTTTGTAGGGGGAGGGAATAGAAACACTACAAACTTTTAGCTCTTTTTAAACTTTAGTTGGCACTAGCTGGAAATATCTACAATGAATAGAAAAACAATAAAAGATGAACACGCAAATTCAAGTTAAAATAGTTGTATTAAAACTTGAGGTTTTTCTGGAAATCTGATTAATCACAATTGTGATTAAACAGCTACAAAGTCTGTATTAAAATTACAGCTTCTAATTCACACTCACTAGCTTCTCACTTTCTTTGAAATATTTCTCTCAAGATATATTACAAAGCTGCTCTAGTGATTTTTGTGCTTCAGTGTTTGTTGATCTGTTGGATTGATTTCTGTGAAATGAGAACTCCTTTGCATATATAGAAGATTAGTGGTTGAAACCACGTGCGAAGACGTGCTGCTCTTATCAACTTTTGCCACATATATGTCACATCGTTGTCCTTTAGAAACTATGTGTTAGACTGCTGCTACTTTTGTTACTTCTTTTTCTTCCCCTGATCTGCGTGCATTTAATGTTCAAGAGTTGTCATTGGTCCAAACAAACTTCAAGAAATATCTTTCCAGTTAATATCTCTTGCTTCTGTAACAAGCTTCATTGTTTTGAGTGCAAGTCCTAATGACGGGAGTATGCAGTCATAACCATCCACTAATAACAAGTCCTGATGAACTTGATCAGTTCTTCTGGATCCCCTGATCACAAGTCTTGATAAAGACTGGATCAGGGCTTCAACCTTCACTTGAGTTTCACTCAGTGCTTCTTGATCCCCTGATGTTATAACTCACAACATACACTGATGGCTTCCACTGATGCAGTGTTGAGCAGTCCCCCTGATAGGTTACCCTAATGGGTTAGCCTGACACTGTCATACCCTGATGTCTTACCGTGACAGGTGACATGTTTTGTTCATGCCCTGACACGTTTCTACTGATGAGTTTTAGTCAGTCACTATCATACCCTAACGCGTTCCCCTGACGGGTTGATATGCCTTTGTCATCCCCTGATAGGTTCCCCTGATGGGTCTTTAATCATTGAAGCTTTGTTTGAAATATCTGATGTGCGAAATACTTTGACTATTTTCGAGTAACAACAGACATTCCTCTTCACTTGTCAAGTCCTTTAGATTTTCTAATTTACGACTTGTCTTGTGAAGTGTTGATCATCCCCTGATGAATAAGTCTATCATCAGTGGATGCAAAACTTGTGCTCATATTAAGGTTTATAAAATACCTTAAGTGTTTACAGATGCACAATTTATTCTACAAACATCATCATCATTATTTAACTCTAACAATCTCCCCCTATTTATGTTTATCATTTTGATAACCATAAATTTCTAGATGCACTGATGATGATGTCAAAACCAATACTATATACAAGAAAGAATTTTGTATGAACTAATAAAAGAATTTTTGTACAAGTATTTCCTATATCTATTACAACAAAAATATGCAGTTTTAGACATCAGGACCCCTTTTCCTTTTGGCTGAGACAAAGGGCAGTGGATGACTTGACTCAATAGGTTGAGTGTCACTCCCAAGGCCTTGTCTCCTTTGGTTTGGATTTTGGTCGGGAATCCTGAGTCTGTTATCTTTCCCTCTTGCTTCAAATTGCTCCAGCTCCCTTTGAAGAAGTTTTCTAAAGTTGACAATGTTGACATTCTTGCTTGATTCCAAAGCTTCAAGGACTGATCTGATCTCTTGAATGTTGACTGCAGCAAGTTGTGACCAGTAAAAGGTAACGATCTTCCCCTTTTTATTCTTGAACTCAACACCCATGGGGCTTGTGATCATTTTAGGATATTCTTTGAATCCTTTTACTGGAGGCACATCCCTTACTGCAGCATTCCCATCATCAGCTCAGGTTTCTTCGATTTCCTTTAGCACTCTTTGTATCAACAGGATTCTTAACTAGATGACATGTTCATTTTTGTGATAAACAATTTTGGGCCTAGAACATGCATCGCTTCCTCTAGGTCGAGGCCATCAACGTCTTGGATTTTAATGCTCTTTTCCTGCCCATCAGTGGATCTGTAGAACAGCTTTAATGGTCTTTCCAAGGCTGTGGGCAGGCTCCTATCATCGTTGATGGCTCTCCTCAGCTTGTCGATCATCCCCTTCAAGTCTTTGTTAGCCACTAAAGATTTGGAAATCAGGTTTAGGATCAGTCCCAATTATTTAGCATCCATTCTCCTGAATCAGTCCATTGTAACTGTGAATTGTGACCCACTCTTTAGTTGCACTAAAATTAGCTGATCCCTTTTATTGTTGAACTTGACATTTATGCTTTTTATTGAGAACATAAATGTTAGGTTTTTGTGCCTTTCTTCTCTTAGGGATTCAGCTAGAGTGGGTGGACCATATGCTGTGGTTATATGAGAAGGTGCTTGATCCTTGGCTTCAGACGACTTGGGTTTGGTGACATCAGGGTCATTAGATTTGTCTTGGTTTTTATCCCCTAATGCACCCTTGGGATTTTGAGATCTTTCTGGCTGAGGTTTCCTGGAGGTCCTGGGCCTGACACTCTTTTTCTTCTTTTGTTCTTCCTCCTATTCCTTTGTCATTTCCCTCTCTTCTTCTTGGAGTTGATGTGCATAGAGTGCATCATCTTCCACCAGCTTTTTGTCCTGAGGGTAGACCAGCTCCACTTTCCCGTCAATTATGACTTCAACAGGTGTTGGAAAGTAGGTTGTCTTCATGGCGTCTCCAAGTAGCTTAGGCCCTGATTAAGTGTTGGATTTCTTCTTTGGTTCCTCAATCAGGATGCCTTTGCCTTTGTCCTTGGGTTTTGGAGCAGGAACATGGGCAGTAACATCTCCTGATGGTTGACTTGTTGATTTCTTAGCAACATCCCCTGACGATGGCCTGGTAGATTTCTCCCCCTTTTTGACAGCATCATCAGTGGAAGTTGAGAGTTGGGATGTGACTTGGAGAACTTGCTTTAGAGTGTCAGCCATAGATTGTTGCAGAGTTTCCATGTTGGATAGTTGAGTGGTAAGTTCAGCAAGTTTTTTGTGCGGAATACTTTGACTATTTTCGAGTAACAACAAACATTCCTCTTCACTTGTCAAGTCCTTTAGATTTTCTAATTTATGACTTGTCTTGTGAAGTGTTGATCATCCCTTGATGAATAAGTCTATCATCAGTGGATGCAAAACTTGTGCTCATATGAAGGTTTATAAACTACCTTAAGTATTTACAGATGCACAATTTATTCTACAAACATCATCATCATTATTTAACTCTAACAACAAGCCGATGGATTTATCCTCCGATAGTGTAAATGTACATCAGTGGATAATCAGAAGATAGATCCTAAAACAGCTAGTCAAAGGATGATTTTGTTCCTCAGTTGATAAAGTATTCATCAGAGAATAATCTGCATCAGAGGATAAATGACTATCGACATATAAAAGGTTCATCAACAGGTAAATGGTCATCGGTGAATAAATGTTCATTAACAGATAAAGTTCTTCATCAGCAGATAAAATAGTCATCAACAGATACAAAGTTATCAAAGGAGATATTGAAGATGATGTGGACTGGAATACAGTAAAGTCTAAACACAGTAGCACTTGCATTTATAGATAAGAAGTCGATCAAGATCCATAATAGAGTCATAATCATAACTGACAAGGTTGGGAAGCTGGTATGTAAAAGTAGGGACATCGCATTACCATTACCTATCAGTCCCCCTTAATACACAACAAATATTGATAAATATCTTTATTCACACAAAGATATTTTTATAGAGTAGAGATAAGAAGTTGTTAGATCTAAATAACCTCAAGTGTTTGTAAGAGGCGGGGGGGGGGGGGGGGGGGGGGGGGGGGAGGGATTACAAACACTCAAAACTTTTTGTTCTTTTTGAAACTTATTAAAGACTGCTGGAGATAGCTACAATATCAGAAAAACGATAACAAATAATAAGATGAACACACAAGCATTCATGTTTAATTGTATTAAAACTTGAGGTTTTTTTGGAAATCTGATTTAATCACAAATGTGATTAATCAGCTACAATCTTTGTAACAAGTTATAGCTTCTCTGTAAAACAATAGCTTCTAAATCATACACACTAGCTTCTATTTTCTTTGAATATTTCTCTCAAGATATATTACAAACCTTATCTCTAGTGATTTGTATGCTTCTAAGTCTGTTGATCTGTTGGATTGATTATTTGTGTAATGAGAACTCTTTTGCATATATAGAAGATCAATAGATGAAACCACGTGCGTAGACGTGTTGCTCTTTTCAACTTTGTCGCATATATGTCACATCATTGTCTTATGTGTTAGACTGCTGCTACTTTTGTTGCTTCTTTTTCATCCCCTGATATGCGTGCATTTAATGTTCGAGAGTTGTCATTGGACCAACAAACTTCAAGAGATATCTTTCTAGTTAATATCTCTTGCTTCTGCAACAAGTTTCATTGATTTGCGTGTAAGACCTGATGATAGGTGTATGTAGTCATAATTATCCACTGATGGCAAGCCCTTATGTGAACTTGATCAGTGCTTATGGATCTCCTGATGACAAGTCTTGTCAAAGACTGGATCAGTACTTCAAACTTCACTTGAGTTTACTAAGTGCTTCTTGATCCCCTGATGTTATGACTTACGGCATACACTGATGGCTTCCACTGATGCAGTGCTAAGCATTCCCGCTGACGGGTTTGCCTGACACTGTCATACCCTGATGTTTCCCCTAACAGGTTGACATGTCTTGGTCATGCCCTGACGCGTTCTCCCTGATGAGTTTGGCTTGCCACTGTCATACCTTGACGCGTTCCCCTGACGGGTTGGTCTGCCTTTGTCATCCCTTGATGGGTTCCCCTGATGGATTCCCCTGTTGGTTTTAATCACTGAAGCTTTATTGAATTCGTTTGAAATGTTTGATGTGCGAAATACTTTAAATGATTTTGAGTAATAATAGACATTCCTCCTCACTATCAAGTCCTTTAGAAGTTCCATTTTGTGACTTGTCTTGTGAAGTGCAGTTCATCCCCTGATGACTAAGTTTATCATCAATGGATGTAAAACTTGTGCTGATATATTAAGGTTTATAAAATGCCTTAAGTATTTACAGATGTATAATTTATTCTCTAAACATCATCATCATGGTTTAACTCTAACATAAGTTGTTCAAATCGAACAGTGAAATTGTTCAAAAAGGAATAAAGAAGTTGTTGAAAAGTATAACAAATCAAAGATAAGAAATTGTATAGAAAATATACAGATAACAATATTACATTATAGAATAGAACACTAAGATTTACAAAGAGAATATTGTTCAGTTCATTTTGTATTAACACAGCAAAATTTGAGAGATTTTTGAGAAACAAGTTCTTAGAACTTGAGTAGCTAGAACTTATTTTCTAAGGTTGCAGTTGTTCATCATTGAACAGATTTAAGAAACTGGTATCAATAGTTTTTGATTACCAGATTGTATTTTAGATTCAAGATCAATAAAAATCATTCTTTATTGATTGATATAATTTTTCTTGTTTATTAATTCCGTAATTAATTTACAAATTATATATGAGATCTTTACATTTGGCGAGAAATCTGAGAATTGTATTCAACCCCCTTCTACAATTACTCATTCTGGAATAACAAATGGTCAAGTGGAGGTCGCAAACCATAGTTTTTTGCGGGGAATAGAGAAGCGCCTTGATGATGCAAAAGGGAAATGTGCAGAAGAGTTGCCCACATTACTATGGGCTTATCGCACAACCTCGAGATACTCTGCTGGGGAAACACCATTCAAGTTAGCGTATGGTACTGAGGTGGTATTACCAATAGAAGTCGACGTGCCGGGCTACATAGAGTTATTAATTATAGGAAATTTATGTTTTTCAAAATTTAAAAGAATAAAAATGGAAGGTATCCTAACACACCCATTTAAATAAATTGTTAGGTCATAGGTGGCAACTCTTTTCGAAATAAAAATAATTTTAAAAATCATTCCGTCACATTTTATAGAAAACTTGAATTTCTTGAGATAAATGTGAGAAATAAAAAGAAATAGAAAATATGCCTTTTGAAGTTAAATAAATAGAAAGATTTTCTCAAATAAACAAATTGATTTTCAAAAGAATAAAATCTCACACTTTATTTCAAAAAATTCCCGAGTGGGATAATTTCGATAATATCATATATATACATATATCAATAGTGTATAAGAATATTATTATTTTATTATTATATACCTTAAAATAGAGAATATTGCACATGAGTAATAAGTAGAATTGTAAAAGAAGATAAAGTAATTTTCAATTCTCTAAAATAAAACATGTCAATGGTCTAAATGTATGTGATTCACAATTATTTAAATAGAAAAAATTATTTAATTAAGTGGATAGAAACTAATACAAGTGTTATTACTACTATCTTGATTAATACTTCATATGTTTCATAAAAAGAGTAACATTTAAATTTTTGAAAAAATATTAATTTTACATCTTTGACTAACAATTGTATGTACAAATAATAATTTTTTCTCATAAAATTTGTTATGAACATTCAATTAACTAATAGGAAAAAGTAATTATTTAGTCCCTAAACTATTTAAGTAATAATTGTTTCATCACTCAACTTAAAAAATTTCAAATTCGGTCATTTAACTAATTTTGTATAATTTATTTAGTCATTCCATTTGAATTTCGTCAATTATGATGACATGGTACGTTAATTCTTCCTTTTTTTCACTGGATTCTGTAATTTTATCATTGTAGATTATTGAATGAATTAAACTTATGTTATCTCTCTCGATTCTTAACTATATTGAGCAATTCAAACGCCTATTTCACACAATTTTTCGCTTAGAATTCATTTTTACTTATTATTTGAAAATTTAACATTATTTCATAATGAAGTTACTGTAATTTCAGCCCCACCTCTGGTAATATAATATTTCTTTGATTCTTCATTTTTAAAAGTTTTTTTTTTCTTTCATTCATATCCCAAAATGAATTTTACAAGTTTAAGTGTTAAAACTGAACCAATATTATTAACCTAACTTTGAAAATCATAATGGGTTCGGTTATAATCATGGTGATATTTGTTTTTTCTATTTCGAAATAAGATTAATAGTATTGGTTTGGTTTTAATACGAATTTGTAAATTTCATTTTGGGATAGGAATATAAGAAAAAAATTAAATGAAAAATTTAGAATTAAAAATATATTATATTGTCAGAGTTGGGTTAAAATTAGAATAATTTCATTACGAACCAATGTTAATGTTTTAAATAAATAGTAAAAATGAATCCTATGTGAAAAATTATGCGAGATATACTTTTAAATTGTTTATTTTGGTTAATGATCGAGAGAGATAACATAAATTTAATTCACAATCTACAATGTTAAAAATACAGAATCGAGTGGGAAAAATGAAGAATACGGTGAATGACGTTGCAAACTGATGACCGCATCATTATAATTGACGAAATTTTAATGGAATGACTACATGAATTATATAAATTAGTTAAATGATTGAACTTGAAATTATTTTTAGCTAAGTGACCAAACAATTATTATGTAAATAATTTAGAGACTAAATAATTAATTCTCTCTTAAAAATAATATTAAGAGATTACAATGACAAATTTTAAAAAATATGATATTATAATAAAAAAAGTATACGAATATTACTCTTTTACCTTAAACTTATCATGAAATGTTATTATTTTTCTGGACGGTGGGAGACGTTTATATTCAGGAGGTAAACTAATCCAACGGTTATCATACGATCAAGAACACGATCTTATCCCGAGGTCGACCGCTTCCTAACCCGTTCGCAGCAGCTTTAAATGAGAAAGACGGCCTCGGTTACTTTCTCTCACTCATAGTTCGTTGTTTCCCAAGTTCTATCTCTCCCCTCATTTTTACTTGTAATTTCTCTCTCTACCGAATACTTTCTCTCTCTATATCTACACCTCTGTGTACATGCATTGCCTGCTAATCAAAGCATTAGAAATTCCGATCCCTATCAATGATCGGCATTTCAATCGCTGAATCTCGCCGCTCCGATCTGAGCTCACCGGCCGCTCAAAATTAGCGCCAGTTTCGGGGGTTTTGGAGAGAGAAAGTCGCAGAGGTTGTAGAGAGATGTATAAGAACCAGCTTCAAGAGTTGGCGCAGAGAAGCTGCTTTAACTTACCTTCTTACACTTGCATAAGGGAAGGCCCTGATCACGCGCCGAGGTTTAAGGCTACAGTTAACTTCAACGGCGAGAACTATGAGTGCCCTAACTACTGCACCACCCTGAGCCAAGCTGAACATTCCGCCGCTCAAGTGGCTCTTAATGCCCTTGCTAGCCGTGGACCCGCCAATTCTCTGGCTGCTAGGATACTGGTGAGAAAAGCCACCAAATGCTCAAATTAGGGTTTTGTTTTGGTTCGGTTTTGTCATTGATTTTATGCTATAAATTGCTTGGTTTTGATTTTTACTCACGTCTCTTTTGCAGAGTCAAACTCTTTTTATATATCCTGTTTTATATTTGGAAACTATATTTCAGGGAAGTAAATAAGAAAACGCAAATCAAGAATCTAACTACGTAGATGCGTTTTTTTTACTCAAATCTAAACAAATTGCTGAAATCTTGTCTCTGTTCCATGAGAAAGTTGTAAATTTTCTTTAATTCTCTCTTTATATCTGGATTCTTTAAAATGGGGATAGTTTAGGTTTTTTATGAAAGGCGGTTTTGTTAATTTGGGGAGTTTATTAACTTTTTTTGGGTCCATTAACTTATTATCCCCAGTGTGTGTATATTTACACATGTTTTCCCTATATATGTGTGGTTGGTATGTGTATAGAGGGGTTGGGGGCAGGGCGGGGAGGGTGGAGGTATTTAATAGTATTTCTATTAGGTTTATGTATTTATGTTACTTTTAGATTTTGTCAATAGTATTTCTATTAGGTTTATGTATCTATGTTACTTTTAGATTTTGTCAAAATTTTTCGAAGCTCAAATAACCTTTATTTATTTTGATCAAGGAGTTGCTCTTTTTGTAGTTTGATGATGCTTGAACAGAAGAGTGCTTGTTTTATTAAGGTTATGTCATACAGACATAGATTTGTTGGTTGTTGTATAGGCTAAATTTGAGTACTACTTTTATTGACTTTCCATTTTCGTCCAAATACTCTAATAGTATTACTTGAAGTGTTTGTTTATGATATACCTAGTTAATTTCTATAATCCGAATGTTATGAGCTTAAAGCATGTGAAATTTGATATTTTGCAGTTAATTCACATATTTTCATGTTTTTTTTATATCGGCACATATATTCATGTGTTGAGCTTATTGAATGATTAATTATTTGACTCTGAAGTCTATGTTATCGGCACATATTTTCATGTGTTGAGCTTATTGAACTGTACTTGTACTGAAATCAACCTATGAAGTAAAAAACCACCTTGTTTTTGCTGTTAGCTTTTCCAAAACTGCATATGATTTCTTGGGATGCAAGATTTGGTCTAGCCAATTGGAGTAATTAGGGTACAAATTTCCTTTTTAGGAATTATGTGTACTTGTATTGCCATGGGGAGATATTGTTCCATTAATTTGTGGAGTATTTTGACTTATTAGGGTTGACTTGTGAAAAATTTTCAGAAAGGCTTGAATGCTCTCAGTTGTCATCCGTATATGCAGTTTTATTTAACTTAATGTCGGTGGTATGATGTCTATGATACTTTTAGCAAATCTTTGGTGGAAGGCTATTTGAAACCTTTGGTCAGTCATAGTGTTCTGCAAATTTTTTTTCTTTCAAATAATGGCTTGCTGCTTATTAATCATTCCTGCTATGCTCAGGATGAGACGGGGGTCTACAAAAATCTCTTGCAAGAAGTTTCGCAAAGGGTGGGAGCATCGTTGCCTACGTACACAACCTCTAGATCTGGCCTTGGACACTTGCCGATATTTACCTGTACTGTAGAGTTGGCAGGGATAACATTTACCGGTGAACCAGCAAAGAATAAGAAACAAGCTGAAAAGAATGCAGCCATGGCAGCTTGGTTAGCTCTAAAACAATGTAAGCCTTATAAATTTGTGAATATATATTTCCATTTGGGGAACTTACGTATCCATATGAACAAAATCATTTCTCACCATAATAGTAACAATATGGACAAAAGATTGCAGCTTGTAGAGGCTGTTTTGTCCGGGTTCGGCACTTGTCGGACACCAACATGATCCAGATACTCGTGGACGTGTTGAATACTTGTTCCAATTTTGTTCAATTAATTCGTTATTGAACACTTCAAAATACTTTTATCTCTTGTCTCTAGTTTTGGACATTCGGGCCCTACAAATCATAAAGAAAGAAGACAGTAAAATAACTTGCATGGTATGCCACTAGAGATACCTGCCCCAATTTCTTTTGTCTAGACTCTTTACCCTCCATCGGCAGAGCCAATTTCAACTAGTGTAACCCAGCGCCCCCTAAAAAGGAAAAAGTATCTTACACTTACTACATTTTCAAGTTCATCCCTATACTTTTCTTAATATTGAAACTAACAAATTAAACCATCCATAAAATATATTATTATGACCAATCATGTAATAAATATATTGAATGTACAATTCAACATGTATACCAAACATGTGGATCCTCTATTTTCGAAAATAATGTGTTGTCATATTTTGTCATATCCATGTCCCGTGTCAGTGTTTCTTAACTTCTGCTTTTAGTTTTAACCATATGAAAAAGTTGACTTTCAAAGGTACTAGCATTATTTTTCTAATTTTTCCAAATAGCTTTGAGATGGTCATGTTTATTAAACAGGATATGCCATAATGTTCTGAAGCTTTATGGACTCCAAATAGCTTTCTGCCCCAAACTATACTTTACTTTCAAGAATAAATTTAACCACAATTTCCCATCTTTCCATCAGAAACTGTTTTAGTAAACAGCAATGGGAACACATCTTTGTTTTCAATCTACCGTGGATTGCAACAAGAGATGACAAGTGGAAAGCTGGGCAGGCTACTATCTTGTGTTGAACCTAAATTATTTTAAAAATTAAAATATATTAACATATGATAAGTTGTTTGTTCTGTGCCGTTGTGGTTTGCATTCATCACCTCAATTGTTATTTCTTGGAATGAATTTGCTGGCACTGGTTTCACAAAGCACAAAGTATAGCTTGTGGTCATGTTATTGGTCATTAACTCTGATGTATATACACACGCGCACAAGTGTATCCGTGTATGCCATTTTAACTGCATAATATTAAAAAGCCTTTCTCAAGAGACTAAGAGAACCTGGGTTAAGCACATGCAGTACTAGAGGTTTCTTCATAAATCTCTTTCCCAAAACGACATTATTTTTTTCCCATTTGAGAGGACATAGAGATGGAATAAATAAAATGGTAATCACCGTGCAACTAATGATTCTGGCAACTCTTTCTGATGGGAATTGGGAGATCAAATCAGAAGTTGAGAGTTCTATTAAAAATATAATTAATTATAATATTTTTACTAATTGTCCTGTTGGGATGAATGAAGTCTTGAGTTTTTCATGTGTTAGCTAGTACTTGTCGTATGTATCTGACATCATTTTTCTGTTTGTTCAGTAGTACAGCAGTCTGAGAATTCATCACCACAAAAGGTCAACAATGATGAGCAGGAGCATGTCACCGTTGCACGTGCTCTCCAAAAATATCGTGTTAGGGCAAAGATTTCTAATACAC
Organism: Centella asiatica; assembly: GCA_014636745.2. Lineage (NCBI taxonomy): Eukaryota > Viridiplantae > Streptophyta > Magnoliopsida > Apiales > Apiaceae > Centella > Centella asiatica. The sequence goes on along the minus strand of CM025784.1, from coordinate 13,686,014 downwards.
CATTCCCGATCAGATTTCCAATGCCAAAACCAAGGTCGTCAAGTACACAACCATCTCCAGCTACAACATCAAAAATCCTTCCCTTAATATGCTCAAAGAAAGCTCCTCGGAACAGACCTGTTGGAACAACAATATGCAACACTCCTGTATGTCCAAACACAATTCAGAGTAGACCTATCAACACAAACAGAAATGAAATATTTCTATCCTCAAATACATCATTACAAAGTCAGCTAAGTACTACTGTAAACGAACGACCATCGTCAGAAATCCCTCGGGTCCTACCTGCAGAAATCCCTAGCGTCCTACCTCAGAAATTTCCTGCAGCTGGAGCAGCACCGTATATTCCTGTACGGCATTTAAGGCCTGCCTATGGTATCGCACCACCAGTGACTATAAGAAATGCCATCCCAGCTTACTCAGCACCACCACTTCCTCCTCCTAGTCAATCACCACATGTGAGGCGACCTCCAGCCATGGGTATAGCACCTCCTGTCTGTATAAGACAGGCTGTCCCCGCATATGCTGCTCCTATTGGAGTAGAGGATTCAGCTGCTTTTAAGGCTCCAATAACTCCATCATCAGCTCGGGTAGAGGATGCACTGCCAGCTTCCAAGGCCCTTATCAGTCCACCAGTTAGGGTAGACATTCGACCATCCCTTAGGTCTCCTATTATTCCAATGAATATTCGAGGGGAAAACCCATCAACACTAAAGATTCCTACTACTCAAGGTGTCATTCAAGTTGAGAATCCACCAATTATCAAGGCTCCCCTTGTTGCATCAACAGTTTGTGTAGAGAATCGAGAAACACCTAATGCTTTTACTACTCCAGCAGCCAGCCCATCAACACCAGTGGAGGAGATGGGGAGAGCAGCGCAGGCCGAATTTCCGGAGTCTTTGGTGGTTGAGGACTTGAAAGAGCTGAAAGTTTGATGTCAGGCGCAAGGAAGAAGGTAACTGGATTGGAAGAGAATTTATTGGGATTTTGTTATTTTTCTTGTTGTACGAATTTAATCTAGGTTTTCTTGTCAAAACATCAATTAGGATAAGCTAGATGGCTTGGCATAGTAGCCTTAAGCTCTCTTTTTAGTTCCTGAGCAAGTTAGTTGGCACCATCAGATCATGTAAAATGTTTGTCCTATCTGTTCACATCAGGGTTTGTATGGCTTTCTGAAGAGAGTGAAATTAGAATCTTATATATTTTAAAAAGAAACAAAATAAATGGGTACAAGAATGATAAATTATTAATGCTATAATGGGACCCTTGATATGCTTGCCAATACCACTGAGACAGCCCTCACAGTCATTGCGTCATTGCTTGCAGTTGATTGTCTAACTAGTTCTGCAAAGTAATTATGAACTTTTATCCAAGGCCATTTGTATCTCTGTAAAGATGATCCAGTGTTACATTTGTCTTTGTTTGTGTGATGGAGTGTTTATCTTTAGTCTTGATACTTGCATGTAATACATGGTCTTTTAAAAGGGGAGTTACGATCGACGCTGCAATTTGTTTGTTTTTTTTTTTATTTTTTTGGCACAGAACAGTGATTTTTTGATATTGAGGTTAGCACTTTTTATTTGCATAGGGTGGTCCTCCAAAAGTTAAAAAGGGGAGTTTGCTCTTTTTAGATAGACAACTGTGGATATGTTGTATGTATGTCCAAATAAAAACTGTTGCCCAATCCTAGATTTTTTGACCTGTTAATATCAATTTCATATAATATGGAAAAGATGCATTTGGGTTTGTTTTAGTAGTAATTTACTGATCTATCATCTATGAGGAGAACTGAGAACTTAAAACCTGGAGCTTCGGACACTTTACAGGGCGAAGAATGTTTTGAAAGGATTATGCTGTGTGGTATATCATGCAAATAAGTTGTCAATAATCAGAATGATTTGATTTAATCAGAATGCTTTTTACAATGCAAGGTTTGGTAACGGCTTTGCTGTGTTTTCCATATGCAAGAATTATATTGAGATCTGATATGGCTTCTCAATACCTTTTATTTTAAACCATATTCCTGTATCAAATTACTTGTATGAAGAGGGAAGATAGGAGATTCGTGAGTAGCATTGTGCTTTAAGATGAGCATTATGTTAAATGTTAAATCACTTGAATATTGCTCTTCAAAGATTTTAGGACGGACTGTTTCGGGTCAATTCACTTCAATGTGATCGTAGTTACTATCTGCAGTTGATTCTCGTCCATTCCAGTTTTTCTTTGTTTCCCTTTCAGCTTCAACTACCTCATTTTCTATAAAAATAAATGAGGTGTAAAATGAATTGTTATTATCTTTTGGTTAGAAGATAAAAGGGATAAGTTGTTTTATCAAAAAAAAAAAAAATGTGATTAGTTAAGTTTGATCACTTGTTTTGATGGTAAAACTCATATTCCCTTTGTACTAGATTAAAGTTCAAATTCTCATCCTATTCTAACTGTTACGGTCCTGGGATCCCATAGTGGATGTAAGCACCGTCAATAAAACGAAAAAATAGATGACATTACATTTATATATAATTGAAACTAAAATATTAGTAGTATATCATTAAAATTTTAGAATAATATATTATCAGCGGAAGCTAAAATGTCTTTAAAATTTACAGTCTAAAAGGTGTTATAAAAACTCTAAATGTCCTCCTTCCTTGGTGGCTACCTACAGGATCTATGTTCAACTTAGTATCCAGTCATCTTTGTTTTTTCCTTGTCATAAAATTCAACATTTTCTTTATACCCTGAAAATCATTAACTTATCATTAACTTAATAAGAATGAGCGATTTACGCTCAACAAATATATAAACACAAAAAGAAAGGAAGTTTTGAAATGTTAATAAAGGTACAATTTTGCTTGAGAGGTTCGATAAAGCAATACTGGCACCTTAGAATTTTTTGTAGAAATTCTGAGGATCACAGATGATAAAACGTGTAATCCTTTTTGAAAAAAACATGTCGCTACATGTGTAATAACTTTCTCAAGATAATATTCATCGGAGCTAAACCCGTTGGATCATGATTACTAATTGTGTAAACGTACATAATCACTATAAAACCTCTAGGTCAAGTGTTCGATCAGAATCCTCACTTTTCCTTCCTCTAGCCAACCATGTGACATAACTCATTAAGAGACATATCATTCTCATCTATTGTGACATAACCCATTAAGAGACATATCATTCTCATCTATTGCACATATATAACATTAAATAATAAACTGATGAATCAAAGTTCAATTATATCATTGCATATTCATTCATATCATGTTAGTGAAAATTAAATCATAGCATCATCATTCTTAAAAGCAATTGAAGCATTAGAATCATAGCCTTGTATGCACATCGAAACAAAAGACAATGAATATTAAAGAATAAGATATGAGTAAGTATCTACTTGACTTTATCCTTAACTAAGCTTAAATTAAATCACTTGCGTAGCGGACGAAAACTCTGTAAAACATGTATGGCATAACATGAGAAATCATGCTTTTAATATAAATTTGAGAATGCATATGTGCGATGTCCATATATTTCTTATACCCTGGATGTTCTAATTTAGTCGTCATTCGTTATATTGGGATTGCATTTCTAACCCTAATCAAGTCCAACAAATTTTTTGGACTGTTATTAAGTCATTTGTAGGCTTCACATAATTCATTTAAGTTATTAGAAGTCGTCGATTAATTATTCATTAATTAATCTTAACTTAAATGATTTATAAATCATTTACCAATTAATTAAAAATCATCAATTAGTTATTATCATCTTAAATGATTCTTTAATCATTTATGAAAACTTTGGATTTATTTTTTAAGTATTGTTTCATTTTTTTTAAATAATATGAATAAGTATAATTCCTTTTTACTATATTAATTATTTATTATTAACACAACTTGTGTATATTGCAAGGATAATACAAGAGTATGTAAATTAAAACAATTATCTTCTAATGGTATTAGCGTTGGATCGGAGGAAAAGACTGCACATCATAGGATAGACTATGCATCAGCAGGTACTGAGCATCAGAAGATAAAATATGCATCAACAACTATATTGTGTAGCAGTAGGTATTGTGTACTAACAGATAAACAGTGCATCAGAGGATAAAATGTGCATCGGCAGTTATTGTGCATCAAGGGATAAACTGCACATCAAGGGATAAAGTGTGCATCAGTAGTTAAGGTGTGCATCAGTAGATATGTTGTGCATTATAAAATTTGCCATCAACAGATATTTTTGTTCATCAGAGAATAATGTCATCGGAGGATAAATTTGGTCATTAGTGGATATGGTCATTGAAAAATAATTTTGGTCATCAACATATATGGTCATCAGATGATATTTTTTTTAGTCATTAGCAAATAATCCTACTGAGAGCATCAACAGTTAACTTTGTTCATCAGCGAATAATTCTATTGATAACCATCAGAGGATAAAGTGTTCCTCAATAAATTCATTAGTAGATATTGTTATTTGGAAGATAAACCTATTGAGATATCATCAGAGGATCAAGTGTTCCTCAGTAAATTCATCAGCAGATATTATTCTTCAGAGGATAACAAGAGTACAATCCTTTAGTGGATCTTTTTTAACTCAGGGAAAATCCTTTTATTTAGAGAGTAAGTTATCAATATATATAAATCTTACTGTAAACACATCCTCATCATCTTTTCTACAGAGGTTGTTGTTGCTTCTCAACAAACGCGCACACACATGCGTGCGCACACACATGCGTGCGCACACACATGCGTGCGCACACACATGTGGAGACACTGCTGCAGTCTCACTGCTGCAGAGCCCTACAGTCTTGGTATCTTGTTCTTAACTAAGAGGGTTGAGGAGGAAAACTCGAGTCATCTTTCTTATTTCCTATCTTTGCATACGACTGCTATAACTCAAGGAAACTCTGCTTGTTTCGGATACCAGGATAGTGTTTTTATCCAGTTTTAACAATTGATATAACAACAGTTAGAAGTTAACAATTTCAGTTTGTATTTTAGGTATTCTTCAATATTTCTCATTCTCTTTTTTGATTAGCTTTTAGGATACATAAATAATAACTTCTGATATTATGTAAATCATACTTTTGATAGTGACTAAACAAAATATTTTATAACATGGTATGAATGAAAAGGACAAATCAGAGTAGAACAAAGTAGGATTTTAATATAGTGCTCTTATTTCTTTGAGTTTTAATAGAGAAATTAACTACTTGATCTCCAACAACTGCTCTCGAAAAAGACAGTTACTCTTGAAAGTAAAATCTGAAATTTATGTGGGTGGTTGGCTGAAGAGAAATTATGGGAGTGGGGTTAGGGTTGTATTTTAAATAATATATTTATATTACTTTCCAATTAAATAGAGGAGTTGGATCATTTTAGTGAGTAGTTATCAGTCGTTGATTGTATTGGCCAATAATATGTTTTAGTGTGTAGTGATCGGTTAGATTGGCCTCCGTTGGGGCTACCAATTATCAACTAATAATCTACAATGACCGACTTTCTCTTGGACAATAAACTTCCCATGGCTCGTTCCAAACTATTAGCCAATCATCCTCAACAGTAGCCTTCTCTTGGGTGATGCCCTTACTATCAGCCACTAAGCTGCCTTGGTATTTCAAAGAAGTTTATTCATATTTACACCAAGTTGTCTCAAGTCATATATATATATATATATATATATATATATATATATATATATATATA